>CM068383.1:64006252-64333164 GCA_034770075.1 Aralia elata | reverse complement strand
TATCCAAGGTTATTAGTTTCTTTGAAGGATAAGTAAAGTCATATTTGGTTATGTTGTTGATATGAAAAAGGGAATACTGAACTTAAGACTAAAGTTGTTAATTTATTGATTAATCTTATTTCTTTAATTCTATTTTTTAAGTAGTTAAACAAATTCAAACCCCCCCCCCCCAATCTTTTATTTATTGTTAAACTGTTAGAAACATTAGGATAAATTAAAATTAACATTGTTCTCTGTGAGATCGATCCTTGCTACTGCTATACTAGTTGGTGTTTGTAGAGTAGAAGTAAGGTTTTTGATTAGTTGTTTTTATTTATTCTTTGTTTCTTATTTAGTTTATGACTCGATCCTCTCAATCTGATAAGTTGAATTTTGACCTAGAGATTGAGAAAACTACAAGAAGGCTAAGGAAGAAAAATCGTAG
This sequence comes from Aralia elata, assembly GCA_034770075.1. NCBI lineage: Eukaryota > Viridiplantae > Streptophyta > Magnoliopsida > Apiales > Araliaceae > Aralia > Aralia elata. The sequence continues at coordinate 64,332,740 of CM068383.1, read as the reverse complement.
AGTGCAACAGACAACTGCAGAAGAAGTTGAAGTTGCATCACGAGCCCTTAACATAGCCCTTAAATTGCTTTCAAACCACTCATCAAGTGAATCAGAAGAAAGTGAGATGGTTGCAGGCAAAACAATAAAATGACCTTTAAGGAGTTAACACACTCCTAACTTGAATCAACAACCATTATGCATTGGAATAACCCCTACTTTAGATGTTTCCTTTTGAACTTAAGTCAGGATTAATCCATCGGTTGCCCACTTATCGTGGTTCTTACAGGTGAAGATCCCCATACAAGCATCTGAAAGGAGTTCCATGTAGTTATGGTCTACCATGAAAACCTCAAGGGATACCTAAGGAACAGATCAAGCTTAGAGCTTTTCCGTTCTCATTAGGAGATCTGGCCAAAGATTGGTTGTACAAACTTCCCTCAGGATCAATACCAATCATGGATATGATATTGAAGAGGTTGTTCTTGGAGAAGTTACTTTCCAGCCCTTCAAGATGTTCTTAACATAAGGAAGGAGAGATCTATGCAAAATCAGGCATTTTCAGTGGATAAAAACACTCTGTTGAATATTGGGAAAAGATTCAAGAAGCTTTGCTTAAGCTGTCCACCTCACTAAATTGAAGTGCAACACCAGATCCAATTCTACTATGAGGGGCTGAACACCAATGGATAGAATTATGCTAGATGCTGCACGTGAAGGGAGCATTGGTTGACAAAACACCCTAAAGGCTATAAGGAAAACTTGATTAGGATGGATTATGTACCAAAAAGGGTGAATGAGGTAAGCACAAGTAATCTAGGAGCAAACAAATTTCCAAACTAAACTGCTATGGTTAGACAAATGGCTGTAGAAAATATGCCAGCTGCAAAGGGTTGTGGGATCTGTTTACAGTCAAGCCATAATTCAGATGTATGCCCAACATTGCAAGGAGGGGATGAAACTGTTTGCAACAAAGTTAATGTAATGGGGAAACTATCCGCACAACCTCAAGAGTGAAATATGATCCCGCTACTCAGACACTTACAATCCAGGATGGAGGGACCACCCCAATCTGAGCTAATGGAGGAAATAAAACACCAGTGCAAGGAGTTTTTCTAGACAGGACAAGCAAGGCTTCCAACCCAAACCAACAACAAGTACCAATTCTAAACAAGCACGCAACTGCAAACCCAAGGGAACATCTATGGAGAATGTTTTTAAAGCCATTCATGAGTCCGACACAACAATTCATGAATTTCAAAAACACAACAGTTCTAGTAGGAGGAAAGAAGTACTTCTATTCCAAGACTTGAGGAATCAAATGGGTCAGCTTGCCACCACAGTTTGGAAGGGTTGGAATCTCCAAGGATCAGGGAAAATACCCTCACTAAACCCGTGTGAGCCCATCCCAAGGGAGAATGCCAAGTGCCAATCACTTTTAAAAGTGTGGAAAAATAGTTCAGCAATGCCTCAAACCACTAGCAGAATTTAATGAAGAGAAAGCCCCAAGGAGGAAACTAAAACATCTAAGGTAATTCCTACCCCTCCTTGTTCTAGATTTAAGACTAACCCCCTACCTTTTCCACCTTGAAATTCACAGGATATCACAGAGAGATGAGAAACGAGAAGAAGATTTTGGAAGACTTTCAGGAACGTGGAGGTGAATATTCCACTGTTAGATGCAATCAAACAAGTGGCCGCAATGTCATTGTTAAATTTTTGAAAGAGATATGCGAACTTAACAAAAAAAAATTAAAAAGATGCTAAAACGTAACTGTTGGTGAGAATGTCCATCAGCAGTTACTTCAAAGGAACCATGCCCCCTAAATGTTAAGATCCATGGAACATGTTTACCATTCCCATGTAGAATAGGTTAATACAAGTTAGATTAGAGAAAGTGTATGCTAAATTTAGGAGCTTCAATTAATGTCATACATAGCTATATTTATTTTTTGAAATCTAGGAACTTTAAAACAAACTGGTGTTATTATTCAATTGGACTGATAGAAAAAGACTAACATTTACCCTCAAGGGACCGTGATTGAGAAAGTTATAGTGTAGGTGAATTTGCTAATCTTTCCTGCAGATTTTTACCATTGTTGGCTATGGATGATGATACATCTCCCAAATCCCCTTTCCCCCAAAACCATATTTTGTTAAGAAGACCATTCTTGAAACCAACAAAAACCCATGATTGATGTGCCACAATAGGACCATAACAACCATGGAGTGTTGCTGGAGGAAAAAGATTTGATTCAAAACAATATATAAGGCCATGAAGGTACCCTAATGATATTAATCCTAATTTTGCTATTGAATGTGATTGATTCCTTTTAGTGCAGAACACTCTTTTAATCAAGTAACATATAAGGAAAGTTTGGAGGTTGCCATAACAACAACAACTTTAGAAAAAGATAAAGAAGAAGACGTTGAGCAGAATACAGGAAAATTGAAGGAGAATATAGCTGCACTGCACTCTTTACCCAAAAATCTCAGCTAAGTATGCCTAGTTTATTCAAATCAATTACATTGTTCCTTATCAAAAAAGGTCTTGTCCATCCTGATGTGCAGACCCCCAACCATTGGACCTAAAACACCTATTTCCTACACCACTTGAAGTATGCAATACTTAGGGAAAGATGAGCTATTGCCAGTGATAATTTGCTAGCAACCTAACCAATGTGCCAAGAGGACAAACTAATAAGGAGTCCTTAAGGGAACATTTAATAGTATATGGTTAGACCAATAGCAAGATATCAAAGGTATAAGCCTTGGCTATATGTATGCATTAGACATTTTGTTGGTAAGATGGAAGCCAAACCCACTAGAAGAAGCACAAAGAAGGTTGAAACCCACTCAATTGATGGCGGTAGTGAAAGAAAAGAAGTTCTAAAGTTTGCTAGAATGGCAGGTATAATCCATCCCAATTTCAGATAGTCAAATGGGTGAGTCCCAGTTCAAGTAGTACCCAAATAGAAGTCTAGAGATAACTGTCATCCAAGAATGATAATATATGAGCTGGTGCCTACCAGAAATACAAACATGATGGATGAGTGGTGCATTCGATTACAGTGGAAGCAGAATCAATGCAGTAACTAGAAAAGACCACTTTTTCTCTTCCTTTTTATTGGGACAAATGTTAGGAAGAAAAGCATTGGTTGGACATGCTTTTTACTGTTTTCTAGATGGTTTTGCAGGTTTATAACCAGATTGTGATTGCACCCAGAAGACCACGGAGGAGACCTCTTTCCACATGTCTATTTGGAACATTTTGCCTATAGGAGAACTGTCCTTTGGACAGTTTTAATGCAACCAGGTACTTTTCAAAGATGTATGGTAAACCATCTTTTCTGATCTTTTAGAACATTGCAGTAGAGGTCCTTTATGGATGATTTCACAATACATGGTGAATCCTTTGGATTCATGTTTAGATAATTTAATCTAAAGTACTTGATAGATGTTTAGAGGACTAATCTTGTTCTTAAACTAGGGAAAATATCATTTTTTTAGTCAGGGGCGCAATGTATAATACTTGGACATTGTTGGTTTTCAGCTAGAAGATCTTAGAAGTTGATTTAAAGCTCAGATAGAAAAATATTGCTGCATTACCCTTACCCTGCAAAAGCGCAGGAGATTTCGTCTCTTTTCTGTGTTCAATGAAGGTTTTATATCGAAGGTTTATCAACAAGGACTTCTTCACCAAATATCTTTGCCTTTTGTGCAAATTGTTGCCAGAAAAGGGGGGGGGGGGGATGGTGGAATTTCTATTTTATCTGAAGAGTGCAAGGAGGACTTTTGACAAGTTTGAATGAAAAAAATGCTAACCTCAGCACTATGTGCTCCAAACCACCCAAATTGGCAATTGCCTTATAAAATCGAGGTGTTGATCCAAGTAATTATGCCAGTAGGCAGCTGTTTTTGGGACAAAGAGTGAATAAAGCTATCTATAGCAATTTATTATGCCTTCTAGAAACTATGAATGATGCCCAGATCAATTAAGCTCTCACGTACTGAAAATAGAACTTTTGTTTGTTGTTAATTTGCCTGTAGAGAAAATTTAAATCTTATCTGCTTGGTTACTAAAGTGATTGTTTATTTTGGTCAATGTAGCTCTCAGGTTATTTGCTAACCAAGAAAAGGAATCCAAACCCTAAAAGGATCCATTAGGTGGATTTTGTTTACTCGCAGGTAGTTTGACTTGGAGATAAAGGGATAAGAAATGCGCAAAAAAAATTTCTGTTAGCAGGGTCCTTGAGGAGACTGATGTTGAATGAAAAGGCTATTACCATATTACAAAGATTCCTTTTCTAGATTAAGTATTTGTTTTCTATATAATCAGACTTGACACATGGGAAACGAAAAATGCTCAAATTGATTGTGACAATATTTAGTGAGTAAACATGCCTGAGTGAATTCTCTAGAAACCCAGAAAGATAAGCTTAAGTCAGATTGTAGACTAAATATGTGTCGGGATTGATCCTGATCATGTGGAAAATTTTTCTATGATCAGGTAGTTAGAAAGTGTGTGTACCTGAGAATAAAATGTGCATTCTATTTTAACCTTTTGTCATTCCTAAACGCTGTGGGGGGACACTTAGGACCTTAAAAGAATTGCTCATAAGGTGTTATAAGTGGTTTTTACTTGGCCTTACTGTTTTTCAAAGACTCTTATCTGTTATAATCAAATCATAGGTGCCAACTATCAGAAAGATAGGAACACTATTTCACATATGGAAACAGATTCCAAAAACCCCTATTTTAATTGTTGAATGAATTTTTAATGTTTGGGTTATTAAATTTTATGGAACACATATTCCTTCATCTTTTGGTTTTATGTGTACATTTTGTTTGGGCTATTGAATTATGTCTCTAAATGGGTGAAAACTAAACGCAACCAAGGTACTGATGACTCTAAAGATGATGCAGATATTTTGTGAAATCTAACATATTTTGTCAGGTTTTAGAGCTCCAAAAGCCCATTATCAGTGATTAGAGGAATTCATTTTTTTGTAATAGAGTGTTAGCGAGTCGACTGAGAGCGCGCGTGAGAGAGTAGAGCGAGCGAGCGAGAGCGTGGCAGGGACCCAAGGTTTTCTATAACACTTATCATCCACAAAGTAATGGGCCAAGCTCTGAGGTATCCCAACAGAGAAAAGTCAAGTCATATTTTAGAGAAGAAAAGTAAGTCCAACCCAAACAGGTTAGGATTGGGAGTTTTAAGGATTAGGAGGATGCACGCCACTATGGGCTTTACAGTGACTGCTTAACAAAACTCCTATTCGGATGTCACCATATAGGATAGTGTTTTTAAAAAAATCATGTCATTTACCTGTGGAGAGGGACAGGGAATTCGCACAACAATCTAGAATTTTGGGTATAAAACTTTGCCCTTGCCTTCGAAGCCAGTAGGGGGGCAACTATTAACTAAGCCTATCTTTAGAAAAATTAAAAAAGTCATATCTATGATGACCCACGCCGCCCCGAGATTAAGTTTAAAAGAGTCATTGCCGATGGCATTCTCCGTCGGCAATATAGTTTTGAGTCTGTGCGCCCCAATGACTTTTCCCTCTCACCGCGAATTAATGGCGGCCCCAAAACATAAGACATTACATGGATGGGAACAGGGACCCGCATTGGCGACGGGGGGCATTAATGACCTGTTTTTTGTAGTTTAGAAGATTGGTTGAGTTTTCTTTTGGGAATAACATTTATAAATTTAGAATTAGGTAATATATTTAATTAATTAATTATTATTAGGAATAAATTTGAGCGTATAGTACTTCGTCTACTAATTTTGAATAAGGAAAGAAAAAAAATATTTCTTTTTTTTATATTCCTCTTAGAAGATAGGAATATTTTTAAAATTTGGATAATAGTTAAATTAATACAAATTTGGATAATACTTATGTAAATATTGAATTAGGAAAAGCTGAACCAAAAATTGGTAAAAACCAAAACCAAGTTTGTGCTTTTTTTATACCAAGCACTACAACCCCGTGCGAAGCATGGGTGGCCATAAAATAAGAATTTATTATATTAATAATTTAAAATAAATAATTGTGATTTTGAGCAAACATAGTTTGTAGAGATTAAATAGTTTGAAATAATTTTAATAATAAACTAATTGATTGAAATTATAATATGTATGTTCTTTTAATCTATTTATTAAGTTTAAATATTTGACAATGGAAGATTATCGTAGACTTTATTTAGTTTATGAATTATGTAAAATTAAATTATTTTAATTTTATTCTAAAGTTTGTAAATGGGAATTTCTATAATAGCGTATATATTGACAAAAGTTTGTTTGGAGAATTCTAAATCCCGAATAAAATTATGAAAAGCATAGTTTTAAATAACTTTTTAATTTAGTTAGGAAAATTAGTTAGGAAATGTATCCAATTTAATTTTTCAACTAATGGTTACAGTTTAATACTGTGTTTCAAATACACGTATATTATCTACAAACAAATTACTTTTGTATGGGGGGGGTGGGGAGAGTTTTTATGGAAGTTGAAATGATTTAAATTTAGTTATTGATTCAATAAATTAATAATAATAAAAGTTTCACACGACTATGACATTAATATAATGAAAGCGCGTGATGTGTTAAAGAAGTTTTTTGACAATCATATTTTGTGTAAGAAATGTATAAATTGTATAAGGCAATGATAATGTTAGTATATACAAATTGGTATTAACAAGTGGTGGGAGTATAGGATGGTAATCTTTATTGTAATTTGGGGGGTGAATTAATGGTGAGTTGGTGTTGGGGGGGGGGGTAGGTGTATTTAGTTGTTATGGGAGTGTAGTTGGGTTTTGTTTTGGTGGTAGGTGGAGTTTATGAATAGTTTGTATTTCTGGTAATGAGTAGTTATGGTGAATTTGTATACAGTACTGTATACTAATTTAAATTGTAAAGGAGGTGTTTCTTGTCTTCTAGAGATAAGAAGTATTTTTAAATGTGGATAGCGTATTTCTTATACGAATTTAAACACAATTAAAGCCTGAACCAAAAATGGGTGTAAATTCTAACCAAACCAAAAACCCAAAACCCAAATTTGTACTTTCAATTAGATAGATGATCATGCAGATGTAGGAACAATGAAAATTAATCTAGTCTTTCAAACCTTTTAAATCAAGGAGCAACAATAAGGCAATTTGAAAAAAAATATTTCTAATAATCCTTAAACCTTTATAGTTTGAATTAATGGGGTTTTGTTTTTGACACATGAAGAAAAATACCCAAAAAGGGAAAACAAGTTAATGAAAATCAAGATAAAAAGATTCAGAGTCTATAAAACTGTTAAATCCAAATAAGACCTTCGGCACCATATATGTCCAATTCCAATATACTTTTACTACTCGCTTCTGTTGAATAAAATCGGTGGAACAAAAGTAAAAGAATGTAACGAGAAACACTCCAGTAGCGAGGGTAAAGACAATCTGATTTGGTATAGCTAGAGCGCAGAGCGAGCGAAACAATATACACCCTAGGACTTTCATAACCAAGATACAATGACAACCATTGTTTAAACATTTTGGTTGGTAGCTCTAAGTTAATTGTAAATGTATTTCAAACCCATTGAAAGTTTCAACAAAATTTATTAAATAAAACAGAGAAAATGTTTTTATTGTTTTATAAACAATAAAGATAACCTGTTTTAATTTTATTTTGCTACATTTTCCGTCATAAGAATTAAGAGCTACATATCAACACTACTAAATAACTGGTATATACAATTATGAGTTGTTAGTACTAAAACACCAATATTAGCGGAAAGCAGAACTACCAAGATAGGTCCTAAAAAGTACTCCCTCCCTCCCGTTCCCAAGTTAAAATAAAATAAAATCTCCATATGCAAATTTATAAAATATTAAGGATAATATTTTTTCTGTCGATATTTATCCTTAAATATATAATGAGAGACGAGAGAGAGAGATAATAGTACAACTCTCTAATTGATTTATTTTTTTTGTAACCTAACATATTACGGAAAATACACACCCCTCAATTGTAATGTTTTAACTCCCCTCTGACCCAAATTAATTGACTTTGTTTTGACTTTTTTTTAAGTCCAAAGTGACTATTTTTAGAATTAATTAATTAAGGCAAATATAAACTTATTTCTAAAATTATAAAAAATTGGGATTAGTAATAAATTTGATATAACTTTCTTTTTGGGTTCATAACTCCTCTTCACTTATATTATTAGCCAAAAATAGTAAAAAGATTAAATTTTAAAAATGATCCAATTTGACTTGAAAAAGTCAACAACTCAGAGCAATTAATGTTACGGACATATGAGAACTATTTTAATTATCCAACTTCATTTTCCCATCTATCTTCGGCTTCCCCAAAACTCTACACCATTCTTCATTCTTTCTTGATGTTTGCATTTTTGAAAATCCCTACAAAGAAGTTGATCAACATGTTTATAGTAAATATTTCCTTCCAATTCTTGTAAAGGACCCGCGATAAGGTAATATAAAAAATTGAGTAAAATTTATAAAGTCCATCCGTGGTTTATTTCAAATTCTTGAGGTTACCAATCTATGATTCAGAAACTATATCTTTTCAACCACTTGTGGGTTTGACCACAAAGTACGTTTTTACGACTCACCTGCTAACGGGTTTTCTCTAATACTAGTTATAATTTAGTTGGTAAAGAATATTCTACCTATCTTAGCTAAAAAAAGAGACTCTCCTACCCTTCATACATTATTTGCACTCAAATTACTTTACATTTTCGAATGTATTATAGCATTAAAATAAATTGCAAAATGCAGAGTAAAGATAAAATTATATTAACAGTAAAACGAAAATGGCATTAAAAAACTACATCAAAAGTAAATTGGCATTAAAAAATAAAATCTTATTAAAATTGAAATTTGCCATTGCAATTAAAATACATATTTAATAATGAAATTGCATTGGGAAAAATAAAATAATATTGAAAGTAACATTAATATGGAAAATAAGTTTTATTAAAAACTAAATTTTCATTAAAAGTTAAAATTGTTAATCCAAAAGTTTTAAACTAAATAAAATTAAATTAAAACTACTATTAAATTTTAAAATTTAACTCATGTACAAATATTAATAACATAGTATCTTTAATTAGAACTTCCATGTACAAGTACAAAGTAACAAGTAAACAAAAAAAGTAAAATAAAAACACACAATGGATTTTTGAAAAAATTAACCACCTGGTGCAGTTTGTCAGCCGCCCATAGAATCGAAATATTGCTAATTGCTTTGCTTGGTCTGTACAAAAATTGAAACCCATTTCAATTGGGGCAACAGAAGAAGAATTTTTTTCATTTTTTTTATAAAAAAAAAAAGAAACAAGAACAAGAAGAAGCAAGGAGAGGATGGTTATTTGTCGCCCGCCCCCGGTTTCCGCGCCTCGCTTCTCGGTCTTTTTCCAATTTTAGTCCTTTGTGATTTTAGATGACGTTTTGGAAAAGGTCGGCATTGATGTCCGACGGGGTTTTGAAAGATCGTTTTTATGATGCGCCCAAGTAAACCCAGGAGTCGACCAGTTGGATAGTTGAAATGGATGTAACCAAACTCATCCGAATCTTTTTCGAGTTTTTATAAAATCACTGGCTTCATATGTGGACCTTCCGAATTAATTGTTCTGCGAATTGAAGATTCATAGAGTTCGGTGGGCTTTTTTAAGTGAGCGGGGGAAAAGGTGTTAGGCCCCCATCGCCCTTCCGTGAAAACACGGTATTACCAGCAATCCTTGATGGCTTTCTCTCCTATCCCTTTAAATTCATGAAATGTGTGTGTGTGTGCGTGTGTTGTTTCTTTCCGTTTGTGTGGTGTGTGTGTGTGCCTTAGGTGAATTGGTTGTGGTGAGTTTGTATGAAAGAATCATTTGGGATTTTTTTAAGGAAAGTCGGTTGCTTCAATTTGAGGAGTGCTTTGGAATGTCCTTTTCGGTTTATACAAACCACGAAAAGCTCTTATTCCAGTATAAAAAAAGGTTTGATTTTAATTATCAAAAACTATGAGATTTTCGTTAAGAGTTCCGTTTTCTAGCGACACATCAAGGTGTTTTAAAAAATCGACAAAGGAGATAGGCGAGAGCGCGATCTAATACGTTGCTTTTCAGAAAATGTATGGGCAATTTCTAGGAGCTCTTTTAAAGCCCTGATGCACAAAAGATAAAATAAAAACGTCAATTAATTTATAAAATCATTTCGTCGTGTTGTTTTGGAAAACGATTTTTTTCTTTAGCTTTCCTCGTTAGATATGAATCGATCATTGCATTAACGTTTCACAAATTTTAACCTCCATATTCTACATAGCCTAATAATCCTCTGATTGATTATTTATGAAAATCTTATCATTTATCTTTGAAATCAATTTCGTTGTACATAATTCCAAAATCGAAGCATAAAACTCAGCGTCGGGGCTATTTCCATGGCATCTGTAAGCCCATCAAAAATATCCCCGAACGCCAACAATCCAACCAAAATTTTCACTATTTCGGGGCCTTAAGCAACGATTCTCAGCCCCTTAACGGTTCGTTATGAAGGCCCAACGAATATCAATATTTACAATGAGATACTACCGTCTATCCTCCAACATTCTTACATCAAGATATGTCCATCATTCATCGGATCGGGACACCCCGTGGTATCGCTTTCCCCTAGGCTCAACAACCAAGTATCCACACACATCAAAACTAACAATCGGATTATTACAAGAAACATAAATCCAAACCCGATAATCTAACTAATACCAAGACATCCGAAAATAACGAATTTAAAGGAAAATGAATAAACCAAACATAAACACCTTAAAACAAACAACAGAAAAGAAATTACAATGAACGAATATCATCGGGTTGATTAGGAAGAGTTTTATTCTCGATGGAAACTTCACTCATAATCCCCTAAACATTTTTCAACAAGGATACATGAAAGTTATCATTCTAATTTACCCCAATCCATATGAAATGAATTGCGTTAGAACACAAATAGCAAATTTTTCACCCTTGCAAATTGAACTACAAATTGATATGAACTTTGTGTATTTGAAATAGGATAAAGAAGTGGAATTTGATACAAATCAAAATTAAAAAGTATTGAATTCCTCTCTTTTTTCTCTCCTTTCTCTCCTATTTTTGTTTGTAGCAGCAAAATCTTCACTATTTTTCTCTCTATTTCCGTGCTCCTCTTTTGCTGCTGGAATTTCCTTCTTCTTCCCAAAACTCTGCTCAAACCCCCTGTATGAGCTGCCGAAGCTGCCTTAAATAGGCTGGCTCAGAGCCAGCCGCAAGATCTGATCTGCGGCTGGCCGCAGATAGATCTGCGGCTGGCCAGCTGGCACGCCTCCCATCGCACTCAGGCTGCTGAGTGCTGATTTCCCGGTTTTCGTGCTGGCGCACTCACTTGGCCGCAGATCTATCCGCGGCTGGCGGGCTTGACTTTCTCGATTTTCGTGTCACGCCTCGATTTTCGTACCGCAACGTCGGTTTTTTCTTTCCGCTGATAGGCACGTGCTTTACAGTCCGAGAATCATTGAGAAGCGCGCCACACCTTCCGGGAATGCCAAATTCGGATAGCCCTGCTATCATGTCGATTTCGGCTGCCAAAATTATCATGGTGGCGTCGAGTGTCCGTAACTTTTCCTATCTTTTGCTCTCGCAGGCCGATCCATTTGACGAATTTGCCCTCCTGTCAAGGTTAGTATACGAAGTGCAAAATTTGGGTGTCTACAGCTGCCCCTCTTTATCAAGTTTATGAAATGTTAAATGAAATGAACAGGATAAAGAATAGACACTCGATGCATGAATGACAGTGCATAAGAATTGACAATACATACATGAATGACAGTGCATAAGAATTGACAATACATACATGATGCAACACATATGAATAATGATGCAACACAAGATGTAATGCATGCAAAAAACATCCGCAAGAGTGTCGATGTTTTAACCCCTTGACCGTGTTTGTTAGTCGTTGGGTTCACTCTCTCAATCTATCGTCTCGTTCGGGGTCGGGTATCGTCGCTGGTCACCCATCTCGTAACCCCCCGGTTAATCGTCACCGGTTAGTTATCTTGTCGGAGCCGGTTTTCGTCGCCGGACATCCATCTCATGATCGCCGGTTATCGTCGCCGGTCGATCGTCTCGTCGGGCCGGGGTATCGTCGCCGGTCGCATCGTCTCGCGATCACCTTATCCCCATCGCATTGTCATCAAAGGACGTTATCCTCCTGACTAGTTTGAGAGGCATCCTTGGAGTTCGTCCTTGCACATCGTTCTTGGCCGCCATCGCTTTTGACTCTGATAGGCTAGGACCTTGACACCTAACCCTGCTCGATTTTTTTTTTCATTTTATGGATCACATACAGAATTATCATCTATTCATGCATGTGACCCAACATGTAAATTGAGAAAAAATGACTCCTGTACAGTCTTTTGATACTGTTCTACAGATGTCATCACTTGTAGTGGTTCGCTTGGATGCCTTCCCAGGTATCTCACCACCTGTAGGGGGTTTGGATGGCTCTCAGCCCTACCAAGGGTGCGCACGAGCTTGTCGTGGTTTGCTTGGATGCCTTCTCAGGTTGGCTCACCACCTTGTGGTGGTTTGTTTGGATCTCAGCCCTTCCAAGGGTGCTCACCATCTTGTCGTGGTTTGCTTGGATGTCTTCCCAGGTTGCTTACCAACTTGTCCGTTGTTTTGCTTGGATATCAGCCCTTCCCAGGGTGCTCATCATCTTGTCGTGGTTTGCTTGGATGCCTTCCCAGGTAGCTTACCAACTTGTCGTGGTTTGCTTGGATATCAGCCCTTCCCAGGGTGATAACAATCTAGTCGTGTTTAGCTTGGATGACTTCCAAGGGTGCTGACCAACTTGTCGTGGTTTGCTTGGATATCAGCCCTTCCCAGGGTGCTCACCATCTTGTCGTGGTTTGCTTGGATGCACTTCCCAGGTTGCTCACCAACTTGTCGTGGTTCGCTTGGATATCAGCCCTTCCCAGGGTGCTCACCATCTTGTCGTGGTTTGCTTGGATGCCTTCCCAGGTTGCTTACCAACTTGTCGTGGTTTGCTTGGATATCAGCCCTTCCCAGGGTGCTCACCATCTTGTCGTGTTTGCTTGGATATCAGCCCTTCCCAGGGTCATTTGGCAGGCTTTTTCCGCTGCTTTGTTCAGTTCATAGTCGGGCGAAGTGAGATTTGCCCCATTCGGACATCTGCTTATGTGCAATGGTTGCACCGAGACTTTGCCATGGTGGGTTTGAGTCAGTTTGGAGTATTTGATGACTCTTGAGTGATTTTCACTGATGACACCGCCCCAGAGGTATTTATTCCCCCCCCCAGTCTACGGATATGTCCCTCCAGATATGATTCCATCTCAGCTGATTTTGCCCCTAGTCGGGTCGCTGAGGATGGCCGGATCCGACTGGCCTTGATTACTACCGTTAGCCGAGCCATTTCTTTATTGGATCGTATCGACATGATGGGGGCAGTAGATTGCAGGGGACGGCCGATGCTTCAGACCTATCCACGCACTTTATCCATCCTGCTTAAGTTAGTTTCAGATCTGTAGATTCATTTTATCTCCTGCATAGATTATGTCAGTTTCATCTGTTATCGAAAAGGAAATCTTGTAACGAAATGACTTATATATATAGACATATGCATTTATATTCAGTTCATTTTCCCCTTTTTTCGTATCGTTGCCTTTCATCGGATCCTCATTTTATCCAGTCAAACCACGATTTTGATATCTTGCCCCTCTTTTTCCTCTCAAGTCTTGATGGAGATTTTGACATATACTACCGCACACCCTGTTGATTTCATCGGACTGAGTCTTAGATTTTTTTTTTGACTAAGTGTTTGGTTGGGTCCGGGTTATGTCACTTGAGATGAAGCTGATCAGGTGGCTGACTTCGGGAAGGTTTTGAGGGTATAGGAAGGCTTTTCTGGTTGTTGGGAATTGGTTTTGGCAGAAGAAAGTATTATTTTGAAGGAATGGGACCGTGCCACGATGGCTGCCTACGTACCCCCACAAGTCGGGAGATCCGGTCCTACGTAGTTCGTATCTTTCAAAGAACGACGAGAAAATGATGATGATGATGGGTTCTTTCAAAGGCTTTTCTGGTTGTTGGGAATTGGTTTTTTTTTTTTTTTTTTTTTTTTTTTTTTTTTTTTTTTTTTTTTTTTTTTTTTTTTTTTTTTTTTTTTTTTTTTTTTTTTTTTTTTTTTTTTTTTTTTTTTTTTTTTTTTTTTTAATGAACCGCTTCACCGAGTCGGAATTGAGGGGTTATGGAAACACCTCTCCATCCCTCTCTTGCAATATGAGGGCTCCTCCGGATATCACCTTCTTAATCACGAAAGGTCCCCTCTCAGTTCGGGGCAAGCTTCCCTTTGGCTTCGCTTTTTTTTTTTTTTTTTTTTTTTTTTTTTTTTTTTTTTTTTTTTTTTAGAGAAGGCATGCCTTTCTTTAGCACTAGGTCATTTTCTTTGAACTTCTGAGGTCTTATCTTTTGTCGTAAGATCGAGAGATTCTTTGCTGATACAACTGGCCGCTGGAATAGCAGCCACCCCTTTCTCATCAATTAAGGGCCAATTGGTCGTATCGACCTTGCATTCAACCCTCCTCGTTTATCTGAGCATCTCAACCTCAAATGGCAGAACTACCTCTATTCCGTATACCAGAGTGTAAGGGGTTTGCCCCTGTAGAAATACGCACCGATTTTCGGTACGCCAGCAGGGTGAAAGGTAGCAGATCCGGCCATCCCCCCCCGATTGTTTAGCAGACATTCTCGCCATGATCTTCTTGATATTCCTTATTCGCAGCCCTCCACTGCCTCCATTCATCTAGGACGGCAAATGACCAGCATTGAGGTGTTTGATCTTGAACTGGTCATAAATAATTTCTTCATGAGGGTACTGCTCAAAATTTTGGGATTGTCGGAGACTAAGGCCTCAGGTTGCCCATATCGGCAAATGATATCTCCATACTGGCTTAACAGCTCTGTTTTCTGGCTAGGGGTCAGATCTGTTCCTATTTTGAGCTCTCTGGGTTTGTCAGGGGTTCCAAATTTTTATGGTGATGGTTTGGTTTGAGTTGGGTTTGGGGTTTGTCTTCGACCCATCCTTTGATCTCGTCAGGCGTGCCGTCATTATCTGTCTCATCCTGCTCAATGCCCATTAAATCGAAATCCAGCTCAATATCAAAATCGTAGTCAACTTTCGAATTTGAAGAATCGTTTGTTAGGCAAGAGACACTCAAATTGGTACACCTGGCATGAAACAAAATATTTGTCATATAAAGGCATTTTCTCGCAATGATCATCTTTAAGATAACATGACAAAATAACATAATCATGCAAAATTTTAAAATAAGGGACAACAACTGGCATCTACTCATGGTCCTTCTTCATAACCTCTGGCGGCTCTACCACGATCTTCCCGCTATCGATCATATTCTGAATTTTGTGCTTCAGAGCCCAGCATTCCTGAGTATCATGACCAGGAGAAACCCGAATGGTACGCACACTTCTTACTCGCGATCAAATTCCTCTCTCCCTGTGTCGGGGTCACTTGGGGGGTGCCAAATCGCGTATCCTGTTCCTCTGTGCTATTTAATTACCGGCCCCCAAAATCTGCTCGAGAGGCGCTCCCCAAGCGGGGTGAAATACCCGATCTCTCTTGCTGTCCTCAAATCCTTCTTTGTTCATTAACCCCGAGACCTTTTGATAATTGAAATTAGGTTGTCCGGGGTGGCAAAGCGATTTTTCCTGTAATTTAGCACTCGGAGGGACTTGTTCTCTACGTTATCTTAAAGATGATCCCTGCAGGAGGAGGGAAAACATTCTTCCTCCTATTTTTCTGTTGGATCCTACAAACGGGAAGTGCTGCCATAGTTTTCCAACTCTGGATTTGCTCTGCTAACCCACTATCCAGAGCTGTGAGGATCCCGAGGATCTTACCAGACTTTAACCCCAATGGTCCACCATTTCTCCAATGTTTTTATTCATCCCTCTGGTCAAAAGGTCTTCCAATCCCCGATATCACCCCGCTCATAATAGGGCGGCCCTCCTGAATGTCCACAAAGGGTCATTACCATTTCCGCCTCGCTCATCGGGGATTCCCACCTGTGCAGCCATACCCCTCCCATCGTTGTGGCATAGTCCCTGAAAGATTCTTTAGGTTGCTTCTTGATTTTTGCTCAATTTGATATCTCATCAGGGGCCATCCTGGGCCCTGAAAGACTGTATTGAGTTAAGAAGGTTATGGGCCCAACTCACTCCCAGTTTGTGGATTCGGGCATTTGTCAAGGCGGGCCATACCAGATCCCTTGCCTCCCCTGTTAAGCTTTTCTGGGAATAAGCTGCAATCCTCAAACACCCTCGTCTTTCGCGGCATAAGACCTCCGAGTTCTCTCCAATGTAGATTTTCAAGTGTGTATAGGGGTCTCCCTTTCCATTGTATTTTTCAAACTCCGGGGAACTTTGAACTTTTCCTGGATATCTGGCCCCCGGGAAAACACACAGGTCTGAGTAATTAACCCTGCCCAGGGAGCCTATGCCTCTTAGAGATTGGATGGTCTCCTCCAATGGTGTTTTCATTTTTTTCCGAAGAGTCCTCCGTGTCTCCTTCATTTTCCGGGATAGTAATCACTGTCCTGCTAGGTAATGGGAACGGCCTTTGGGATGACCTGGCTCCGTCCTTGAGTCCCTGGGGTTGGTCCTCTCTTTAAGCAAGTATTGTACCCATTTTTAGGAGGATTTCTGATCATCCCAACCCTGGTGGGTGGAGTTATTATGCGATCCCCTGGTTTTAACCGGATCCTTGTACTGATTAAGAACTTTCACGAAATTCCCTTTAACATTGTGGCCATTTCCATCATCTGTCTTTTTAAAATCCGATCAAACTCCCTCCCCGAGATATGGAAACTATGATTGGGAAGATCAGCCCATTTTCAGATGTTAGAGACCACTGGGCCTTTCTTATGACTGCGAACCGAACGGGTTTGAGGAGCAATCCTACAGAGAACCAATGGTTCGAGGCGTTTAGTCCTTGGGGAAACGCAAAATGGATTGCATGCCTAAAAACTGTAAATTTTTTGGTGTTTTTTTAATCTTTCCCTGCAAAAGAGAAAGTTAGTTAGTCTTTTAGTGCAAATAACAAATGCTAAACATAGACTTTATTATGCTTCCCCATCCGTTTCCTGCAAAACATGGAGGTCAGTAATTCCTCTTTCGACAACACAAAGGAAAAAAGGGATGTATGAATATTGAATGAGATCATGACATTTAGACATATAAACGTAAAAAGGCATGTAAGAGAATCCTTTCCTGGCGTTGGGTTTATCAGAGGCTTTGACCCTAGACCCTAGGGTTAGCTCCTCCGCGGGCTTTTCCTTTCGCATGAAGGTTCCCAAATCTTCGCAATTCTACTCGTTTGAGCCCCTTTTTCGATTGGAAGGCGGATTTGGGGGGGAGTGGTGTGCGTTTCCCTGAGCCATCTCCGGGGAGCAGCCCCATCGAGTCCAGTAATAAGCAACCGACAGGTTCGCCCTCAGGAGGAGGTACTCTCATCAAACATACAATTTCACATTCATCGTCCTCAACCGTATGCAAATGATTTCTTTAAAGTAAATAGGCCATTCCATTCAATCATTCATTCATTTGGGACAAAACACGCATTCACACAACAAAAACACAAAAGATCAAAATATCGCATGCACACACATATTCATAAATTTTTAAAGGATAGAATAGCATCAAGATTTTAATGCGGCTTAAGCCCTCTAATGTCCCCAGCAGAGTCGCCAGCTGTCGCCGCCGGGTTCTCTCGCTTCTCGTCTTTTCCAATTTTAGCCTTTTGATTTAGATGACGTTTGGAAAAGGTCGGCATTGATGTCGACGGGGTTTTGAAAGATCGTTTTTATGATGAGCCAATTAACCAGAGTCGCCAGTTGGTATATTTGAAATGGATGTACCAACTCATCCGAATTTTCGTGTTTTATAAATCGCTGGCTCATATGTGACTCCGAATTAATTGGTCTGCGAATTGAGATTCATAGAGTTCGGGGGCTTGTTTAAGTGAGGGGAAGGTGTTTAGGCACCCCCTCGACTTTCCGTGAAACACGGTTACCGCAATCTTGATGCTTCTCCTATCCTTTAATTCATGAAATGTGTGTGTGTGTGTGCGTGTGTGTGTGTGTGTGCTTATGTGAATGTTGTGGTGAGTTTGTATGAAAGAATCATTTGGATTTTTTAGGGAAAGTCGTGCTTCAATTTGAGAGTGCTTTGGAATGTCCTTTCGGTATACACGAGAAAGCTTTATTCTTTATGAAAAAGGTTTGATTTTAATTATCAAAACTATGAGATTTTCGTTAAGTGGTCGTTTTAACAAAACAAGAGTTTTAAACCTTCGTCAAAATAGGAATCGAGATCTATACGTAGCTTTCATAAAATGATGGGCAATTTCTAGGATCTCTTTTACCCTATGCACAAAGATTTAATAAAACGTCAATTTATTTATAAAAATCATTTCGTGGTTGTTGTTTTGGAAAACGATTTTTTTCTTTAGCTTTCTCGTTAGATATGAATCGACATTTCATTAACGTTTCTCAAATTTTAACCTCATGAATTCTAATATCCTACTCTGATTGATTTTATGAAAATCTTATCATTTAGCTTTGAAATCAATTTCGTGTCATAATTCAAATCGAGCATAAACACGCGTCGGGCTAATTCATGGGCATGTAAGCCATCAAAATATCCCCCGAACGCCAACAATCACAAATTTCACTATTTCGGGGCCTTAAGCACGATTCTCGCCTTAACGTCGTTTTAAAGGCCCAACGATTACATATTTACAATGAGAACTACGTCATCTCTACTTCTTACATCAAGATATGTCCATCATCGGATCGGGACCCCGGGGTCGCTTTCCTAGGCTCACAACCAAGTATCCACACACAAACAATCGGATATTACAAGAAAATAAACCAACCCGGATAATCTAACAATACCAAGACATCCTAAAATAACGATTTAAAGGAAATGATACCAAACATAACACCTTAAAAACAAACAAAGAAATTAATGAACGAATATCATCGGGTTATTAGGAAGAGTTTTATTCCGATGGAAACTTCACTCATAATCCCTAATTCATTTTTCAACAAGATACCATGAAAGTTACATCTAATTTACCCAATCAATATGACATGAATTGCTAGAACAAATAGAAATTTTCACCTTGCAATTGATCTCAAATGGATATGAACTTGTGTATTTGAATAGGATAAGAAGGTGTATTTGATACAATCAAAATTAAAAGGATTGAATTTCTCTCTTTTTTCTCTCCTTTCTCTCCTATTTTTGTAGCAAAATCTCACTATTTTCTCTCTATTTCCGTGCTCTTTTGCTGCTGGAATTTCCTTCTTCTTCCCAAAACTGCTCAAACCCCCTGTATGCTGCCGAAGCTGCCTTAATAGGCTGGCCAGAGCCAGCCGCCAGATCTATCTGCGGCTGGCCGCAGATAGATCTGCGGCTGGCCAGCTGGCACGCCTCCCATCGCACTCAGCTGCTGAGTGCTGATTTCCCGGTTTTCGTGCTGGCGCACTCACTTGGCCGCAGATCTATCCGCGGCTGGCGGGCTTGGACTTTCTCGATTTTCGTGTCACGCCTCGATTTTCGTACCGCAACGTCGGTTTTCGCTGATAGGCTCGTGCTTTACAGTCCGAGAATCATTGAGAAGCGCGCCACACCCATCCCGGGAATGCCAAAATTCGGATAGCCCTGCTATCATGTCGATTTCGGCTGCAAATTATCATGGTGGCGTCGAGTGTCCGTACTTTTCCTATCTTTTGCTCTCGCAGGCCGATCCATTTGACGAATTTGCCCTCCTGTCAAGGTTAGTATACGAAGTGCAAAATTTGGGTGTCTACATTATTGTTGGAAATTTTTTTTGAAAGTAGGTTTTAAAAAATATTTAAATAAAACCAGAATCATCTTTATGATTTTATATGAAACAACAAATATATATATCATGTATCTAAATTACGAATTTATTACTTAGTGTTTGGTTGGATTAGCACGTTTTGAATATTCGTACAGTCTTTTGTATCCTCAAAATCTTTCCACCTATGACCTTATACTAACCCTATAGTGTGATCTCCAAAGCACTCTTCTCGAAAAAACTCTAGTTATGTTAACGTTTTCCTAGGCTGAAAGAGATAATATGAAATTTGATATTTTCTTCTGATAGAAAAAGTTTCAAATACGTTTCTGATCAATGATATATATAATAACATTGATCCTTACCATATCTTAAGAATTTTGTCCATATTAGGCTAGGAAGGGGATCCTAAGGGATTCATCTTCTCACTCCAATACTAGTCTAGATATTATTATCCAATAATAATATTCAAAATAAATATTAATTACAATTAATTTCACTAAATAATTATAATTGTACTTTAGTCTAGTAATTAATTAAATAAACCTTTTATTAATAAACTGTATATATTTCCTCTATTAATGTACATAAATATTTCAGAATCAATTAATATAATTCCGATACATTTAAACTAATTTCATAAGTCCATATTTTATCTCTATTTGATCATAAATTGATTTAACAATCAATCCTCTTAATAATAAATATTAAAAGACTCGGCTAAGATTTTATGATCAATGATAAATTATCTTATGAAAAATCTTATAGATGTTTTGACAATAATAATGTTCCTAATATTAATTAAATATATTAATCCACATTCCGAGGTATTAATTAACACGATGTAATCTCACTCATTGGAACATCAAATTATTATATATAACAATATTAAATCCACTATTATTTCAAAATTAAGAAATTTTACAAATTAGTATTTATATGAAAATATTTTATAAATAAAATATTATCGCATGATCCGTTTAATGCACATCGTTAATGCACTAGTACTTTAACTAGAAGTCCAACTTTCATGATCAAGATAAATCATCTCTGTTAAAATACTATAACCTACATGATAATATCTCCAAATCATCCTAAGTTATAAACCATTATTTTTTTATTTATATATTACATATGATTTATATCTTCTGTGTATAACATTTATTTATACACATAAACCATAACATATATAATATGGAGATATATATAAACAAACTAAATGATCATTTAATGAATAATGAATGATGTACTTTTAGTAATAAATCAATATCCAACATAAATAAATAAACATTAAATAAATAGATTAATATGATTTTTATAGCAAAAATTCAACTGTTTTTTCTTTTAAACAAAAAAAAAAGAAAAAAGAAAAATTTGTCTGTAAAACGAAGTAGATCATTTCAATTGATCTGCTCCTGGGTTTTCTTTTTGAGGTGTTTATTTAGTTTTAAAATATAATTAAGTTTTCCTTTTTGAAGTACTCCTTGTTTAAGTTTTAATGTATAATTAATTTTAGTTTACTATAGTTTAATTTTAATATTATTCAATTTTACTGTTACTGTTAATTATTTTAACTAATTATTAATGTTAATTTAGTTATTTTAACTAAAATAAAAGTATCTCACAATTAAAAATATTTTTTTCAACTTACATATTTGTATGCGTATATTATTATGTATAAAAGAAATGAATATGTAGTCAAACTTAGCTATTGTTAATAAAATTTAATTTTAATTTAAGGGGTTTAGGTGGATTATGCTTGGGTTTAATTTTTTTAGTTTAAATATTTGTTCATGCTTGAGTTTATGTGCTACAGTGATTAGGTTTTAATCTTGGTGAATTATTTTTTAGCGTTATTAAATGAATAAATGGATCAATGGTATGCTTTGTTAAATTTAAGGGAGATTTGAGGGTATTATTGTGATTGAACATTTATTATTATTGGTGAATAACACTCCACTTGTTTCCCAGTAAGGGTATAAATGAACCGAGTCGAGCCAAGTATTGAGTTGCTCAGATTTGGTTCACAAAATTTATCGAGTATAAAATAAGGTTTGAACTTTGGAATGAATATAATACGAGTATCAATAGAAAATTACAATTTGAGGAGATTCGAGTAATTTATCGAACTTTAAAATTTGCTCATATTTGAATCATTTATATTTCGAGTCGAACTCGAATCGAACTTTTAATCGAGTGAGTACAAATCGAATTCGAGCTGTTTATTTATTTTACGGCCTTATTTCTTGGCGAGTGAGATACACTTGCTATTAAATTGTATGAAAATGAGGTAACTTGACACTTGAGGTCAAATCACAGGTGGTGAAACAATAGTTTCCAGTGTTGGAAAAAATTCTCCAACTAGAACCGCCTTTGATACATTAAATAACAAACCACGCCAAACAAGTAATACAATTCCATCAAATAAATAACAACCACAGAAAATAAAAGTACGGACAAATAAAACAAATATAAGACACCAAATCTTACGTGAAAACCCTCTAAAACTAAGAGGTAAAAATCACGGGTCGAACTTTGATAATTTCACTATAATCAATTGTGAGTACAAATAGTCCTTCCAAGTTTTATAACTAAAAACTTAAAATATCAAGAAATTGAGAGAATGGAAGAATACTTTAATTTGAGTGAAAACTCCGATTACCTCACTACTCGAAATCTTTCGAATTAATTAAAGTCTTCAAGCTTCAATTGATTGGAACAACGATGAAAATTCATGAATAACTGTATCTCTCAATTTATTCCTTCGGCCAAACAAAACTCTTGCACGAACAACTATATCTCTCAATTTATTCCTTCGGCCAATCAAAACCCCTGCCTTGCTTTGCTACCAAGATGCCTCCTTTGGCGCACAAACCCATTAACTAATGTTGCTGTCCCAAAAAACTTAGGGTCCTTAACACTAATATACAACAATTAGAAAGTAATTACAAAAATAAAATACACACAAAATAATTACAAAAATAACACACAACACAATATTAAATAAGGAATTCCTTAAAATAAGGAATTCCTTAAATCAAGGAGAAATAACTCTAAATCTTCTTTCTTTTTTTTCCAAGTCTGTTTAGTCACAAATTTCTTCCCTCCATTCAAGAAGGTGGGGTTCGAGAATGTAGTCAGCAAAGCAACCTGTAAGGGAATAAATACTACATGGCAAGCCCCCCCCTTCCCTTCCAAATGGTTGACTGGAAAGATTAGAGGACCACTGGTATAACTGAATCAATATAGCACGTATTAACAAAATCATCTCTAACAGCTTAGATTATGGACACTATCAGCAAACCACCTATGTGCTGATTCAAAAGCTTTAGCCTATGACCTGGATTTGAACACATTATCAAGCGACACCATAAAGAATTTTCTGAATTTTCTCTTATTGAATTGAATTTTTTTCTCCCCAATTCTTTCTTTTTAATGGATATGAATATGGTAGTAGCTTTATTTAATTATTATGTAGATTTATTAAGATCAAGAAGTTTATGTTATGCATGGGTAAAATGAAATCAATAGTATGGAAAATAAGTTGAGAAGGAGGGTAACCAACCCTTAATACAAAGGTAACCGACCTTAATACATAGGTAACCAACCTTTAATATAAAGATAACCAACCCTTAGTATAAAGGTAACCAACCCTTAATACAAAGGTAACCAAAACTTAATACAAAAGGTATCCAACCTTAATGCAGAGGTAACCAAACCTTAATACAAAAGGTATCCAACCTTAAAACAAAGGTAACCAAAAATTAATACAAAAGGTATCCAACCTTAATAACAAGATAACCAACCTTTAATACAAAGGTAACCAAACCTTAATACAAAGGTAACCAACCCTTAATATAAAGGTAACCAAACCTTAATACAGAGGTAACCAATTTTTAATACAAAAGATAACCAACCCTTAATACAATGGTAATCAAAACTTAATACAAAAGGTATCCAATCTTAAAATAGAGGTAAAGAAGGGGGAAGGAATTTGAGATTTTAGGACAGGAGAGAGAAAAAGGGTGATGATGGTTTGGGATTGTGAATGAGGATAGAGAAACGAAAGGGGAGAAAAGGAAGGAGAAAGGGGGGAAAATGAAGGAGCTATCAGTAGATCGTTTTGATACATGCTGGCAGAGAGCTTGTAAAGAGAGCGAAAAATACAAAACAAATTTCTTGTATTGCGGCAACGAGAACTTGACTGGTTATAATATCTGGAGCAACACTAGTGATTCTGTTCTAGATTCAAAATGTGCTGTAGAAGGTGACACGATGCCATTTGATTTTGAAATATTCGAGCAGGCTTTATCATCTGGTATCGTTTATTCTAAAAAGTTCCTTTCTAAGTACTGTTACTGCCTGTGGTGGGGGCTGCAGAATTTGAGGTGATCTTTTACATCTGTTCTTGCTTATATTATTTTTTATCCATTTGATTACATTAAGCTTGTGTCTTTTCTTTTCTTTTTATTTAATACTTGCTCTGTGTTTAATATTATAAATAAAAATAAAAAACTGTAATACTTTTGTAATTATTTTATGGATGTATGATTTTTGTAATTATTTTCAAAAATGTACTAATATATGTAATTAATCCAAAAACTTATCAAAGTTATCATGCCTTTTATAATTAATAAACCCCAATTCAAATCCTAATTGGATTCATTAAAGCCCCCGTGATTGTGCCACCAACAATCCTAATGACTAAGGAAAACCTTCCTCTTGCCATACTGCCATACCATATCAATCATGTCCCACACGGTAAAGCTAGAGACACAGTGAAACCGTGTTTATATAAATCCTTATCCAAATTGAAATATTCTAATTTTAATTAGGATAATCTCTTGAGTTTGGACCCCACAAATCCAACAATTTTTCCCTCCAAATTCATGACTCATTAGAGGGGGATTCCATCGTCACCCCGTCACTTGAAGTCCATCCCGACCAACTCCTTACAAAACTCTAGCTTATCGCGAGTTACAACCTTTTTCAACATGTATGAACTTTCTTCACTTTCATCAATTCTTTTTTCATCACTGATTATGATACGTAGCGTTCTTAGTCAAGTCAATTGCACTTTGACTATCACAATTAATCACATACTTATCATGTGTCAAACCCAACTCTTGGAAAAACCGTTTCAATCATAACATCTCTTTGTCTGTTTCCGTAGAAGCGATGTATTTCGATTCAGTTGTAGACAAAGGAACACACTTGATGAGGACATCCTTAGCACGCAAGCATGCTGTGGAGTCTATCAACACTTCTGCAACTTGGACTGCCATGATACAACTCCCCCTGCAAAAGTAAACAAATACTCCGAAGTAGACTTCTTCTCTTCAGAACCTGCCATGTCTACATCTGTAAAACCCTCAAAGACTGGACTCAAACCACTAAAATCCAAACACAAACTGGAAGTAGCTTTCAAATATCTAAGAATCCACTTAATTGCTTCCCAATATTCTCTACCAAGATTTGATAAATACTTGCTCATAGCGCCAACTGCATGAGCAATATCTGGCCGTGTACAAACCATCGCATATATAAGACTCCCTATAACAGAGGAGTAGGGAATTGCTGCCATATCATCTCTCCCTTCCTTAGTAGAAAGACAAATGCGCTTTGTTAACTTAATATGACTGGCCAGTGGTGTGCTAACTGGCTTAGCATCACACATGTTGAACTTTATAAGAACCTGTTTAACATACTTCTCTTGTGACAACCACAACCTCTTGGCTTTCATGTCACGAATAATCTTCATGCCAAAAATCTGCTTAGCTGGGCCTAAATCCTTCATATCACAGGACTTGAACAACTCACCCTTGAGCCTGCGAATCATTTTAGCATCTTATCCAACTATCAACATATCATTTACATATCGTAACAAAATAACGAAGTTACCATCCGAAAACTTTTTAATATACACATAATCATCTGCAACTGTTCTACTGTAACCTTGGTCCATCATGAATGAATCAAATTTCATATACCACTACCTTGGGGCTTGTTTCAGACCATACAAACTTTTCTTCAACCTGCAAACCAAGTGCTCTTTCCTTTTAACTTCAAATCCTTCTGACTACTCCATTTAGATTTCCTCCTTTAAATCACCATGAAGGAATGCAGTTTTCATATCTAGTTGCTCAAGCTCAAGATCCATACTAGCTACTAACCCTAATACCGCTCGAATATAAGTCATCTTCACACCCGGAGAAAAAATCTCATCGAAGTCAATACCTTGCTTTTGAGCAAAACCCTTAACAACCAATCGAGCTTTGTATTTCATTAGTTTCTCACCATCCTTTTTCAGCTTGAACATTCATTTATTCTTCAATGCTTTCTTGCCCTTTGGAAGTGTAGTCAACTCATACGTGTGATTCTTGTGCAAAGAATCCATCTCGTCTCACATAGCTCTCAGTCAATTGCTCTTCTCCTAATGAGTCTTGACTTTCTGAAAATTCTCTGGCTCCCCCTCCTCAGTAACTAAAAGATATTCAGATGAAGGATACCTAACTGATGGCATACATTCTCTCGTAGATCTCCTTAGTTGAGGTTCTTCAATATCAAGATGAGGGGGCTGCTCCCCCTGCTTAACACTCTCTACATCTAACCCATCACCATCGTATAAATCTATATCAGTCACATCTTCATTTTGACTTCCTTCTCCAACTGTTGCATTCTGTAATGGAGAAAGAACTTTGTTGAGGTCTGGAACTTTATTATCTCTGGGCTGTGTAATATTATCAAAATTCTCATATTTCTGTTACTCATAAAACACCACATCTCTACTTCTAAATAATTTTCTCTAAACTGGATCCCATAACCTGTACCCAAACTCTACATCTCCATAACCAACAACAATAAAGATTATTCAAAAGACCTGTGCTACAATTACAAAAAGCCAGGCCACTATATTACTGACTATAATAAGTCTTTGAGAGAAGAATTGAAGAATGATAAGAAGAAGAAAGAGTCAGCACCGAAGAAAGAATTCAAAGTCTTCAAAAAGTATCCAAAGAAAGACAAATGTCTAGTAGTAGAAGGTTCGTGGAGCGACTCTGACAATGATTCAAATTCAGAGTCTAGTGATGATGAAGGACCTCAGATGGTCAATCTTTGTCTTATAGCCAGAGAAGCTCAAGCAGACAACACCACTGATCATTAAGAAATTGATATCAATGAGGTATTTGACTTCAATTCCCCTGATGTAGATATCAATGATCTTTGAATTGCTTTGCATGATATTACATCTGATCTACATAAATATATGAAGTGGTTCAGGGTTCTATCAAAGGACCATTCTCTTCTTCAAAAGGAGAAAGAGAGAGTACAAGTAGAGATGGAAACAGCTTTACGAACTACTAGCTCTTTATCCAAGCTTGAGGTTGAGAATTAAAACTTGAGAAAGATAACTGAGCAATCTGCATAGATAAAATCAACTTTAGTTTCCAAGATTGAGGAACTGGAGAAGACTATCTCGACATGGAACATGTCTTCTTCTTCCACGGACTCCCTGATCACAAGTTAGAGAGCAAACTTAGACATATTAGGTTTAGGATTTTGGGAGTCATCCTCAGATCATAGTGTGGACATAGTACTGGAGATTAACAATAACAATGCTTTTACCTTCCATAGAAGTATTGTGTTTATGAAATCCACAGAGGTTGCAGAGTTGATTATTCCAAGTTGTACGATCTCTGTTGATCAAGTTGTGATTCTTGAGAATAACAAATCACACACTGGTCTAGGGTTCAAGAAATAGCAGGGTAAGACAAACACTACCTTCAGGCCCCGAAGGATTGTAGAGTTAGGTAATACTCACTTTACGAACCAATCAGACAAGAAACGTAGAGTTGACTTTCACTCTACGAAATCTCAAAATCATAGAGCAGTATCGAAACAAAAAGAGTATGAGCCTAGAAGAAAGGTTGTAAGTGTCTATAGTCCACACGTGTCCTTGAAGAGAAGGAATCCACACATACACACAAGCATGCATCATATAAAATGTTATAATTATCATAAATATGGACATTTTGTTGCCTTGTGTTATTATGATTATTATCCTGTTCATTATAGACCTAGAATCAAGTAAGTCTGAGTCCCAAAAGGAACTAACAAATTAGGACCCAAATAAATCTGGATACCAGAGTAAAAATTAATTCTTATTAGCTCTCTTTAGTATCTTGATAGCGGATGCTCGAGGCACATGACTGGAAATAAGGCTCTCTTGTCGAACTTCAAAGAAAATGATGGTCATGTAGTTGTCTTTCGAGATAAAATCTCTGGAAAGACTCAAGGATATGGCTTTATTGGAAATGGTGCAGTATCCTTCACCAAAGTGGCATTCATTGAAGGCTTAAAGCATAATCTCCTAAGCATCATCCATCTATGCGATAAAAGGCATCAAGTGATCTTCCTCAACAACCAGTGTCAAGTCAGAGACCTGGAATATAATTCGTTGAAGCTGACTGGAATTAGAGAATGCAATGTATATGTGGTGAATCTTGCAGAGTTGAATTCAACTGAAACTGCCTGCTTCTTTGCTAAAGCGTCAGAAGACATCAGCTAGTTGTGGCATCGAAGATGATCTCATTTAAACTTCAGAAATATGTCAAAGCTTGCCTCCAAAGATCTAGTTTTAGGCTTACCAAAGCTCAATTTTGTCAAGAAAAATCCTTTTAAAGCATGTCAGCTAAGAAAGCAAACAAGAGTCTCAATCAAAAGCAAGAACTCCAATGATAAGCCTCTGCAACTACTTCATATGGATCTCTTTGGGCCTATCCCAACTGTCAGCCTTGGAGAAAAAGATACTCACTGGTCATAGTGGATGACTATACCAGATTCACATGGGTATTCTTCTTGAGCTCTAAGGATGAAACCAGCTCCTAATTGATCAGATTCTTTAAGCTGGTTGAGAATGAGAAAGGCGAGAAGATCAAGGCTATAAAGAGTGATCATGGAAGAAAATTCAACTTCTCTGAGGTGGACAAGTTTTGTGAAGACAATGACATCAATTATGATTTCTGAGCTCAAAGAACTCCACAACAAAATAGAGTAAATGAAAGGAATAACAGAACTCTCATAGAGGCAGGAAACTCTTCTAGCCGCAGCTCATCTACCTGAATATTTCTGGACTGAAGTTATCAATATTGCCTGCTATACTCAGAATCAATCGCTCATTCACTCCATATTCAAGAAGACGCCCTACGAATTGTGAAAAGGAAGGAAGCCCAACATAGGTTATTTTCATGTCTTTGATTGTACGTGCTACATCCTCAACAACGGCAAGAGATATCTGACCAAGTTTCAACCCAAGTCAGACGAAAGAATCTTTCTTGGATATTCTGTAGATAGCAAAGCCTATAGAGTGTTCAACAAGAAATCATTGAGTGTTGAAGTATCAATCCAAGTCACCTTCGATGAATCTGACTTAAGGGTGAAAGTAGTATGTCATCAAGCTAATCACATTAGATGTGATAAACATTTACTTTGTAATCTTGTTCATTTATTAATAAAAGAATTCATTTATTTAAAGGCATTTATTTATCCATGTTTAATTAGTTGAATTAATTGGGATAAACCCATAGTTTTGAAGCAATGCTTTTAGAATCATGAAGAGTTCATCTAATTAGATCTAAAATCTAGATAGCTCAAAACTAGAATGTTCCTAATAATAAGATCATTAATGTGGGACTAGTGGATCTAGATAAATTAGTACATGTTATGCTTGCTCTATTGAAGAGTATGATTGATCTTATAATTATTTATGTAGACACTAAAACAAGTATGTAAGTGCTTATTGGAGAATAAGTTCACTGAACGTGACCCACTTAAGAAACACCTAATGGAGTTTTACTTGCCTGATAATAGGAGTTCCTATAGTGATAGTAGTACAAGTGATCCTTGGATTTGAGATCATCATAGTACCTTGTGTATTCTGAGTTATACTTTGTCATATTCTTTAAGACTGTTTGGGTATATAAAAAGGTATGATCGAGTATAATAAAGTGTGCATGGAGGTAGGTGAATGATCAACAAAGGATCTACCACTTCCAGTAAAAGGAGATAATGTCTTATGCGATTCGATAAATGACAACTCAGAAAAACATGCCCAGAATGAATGAAATTAGAAAGTAGTTTTTAATTTACATTAACTAGAGTTGTGCATTTTAGAATCGAAATGCATATGATCAAATAAATAAAACTTGTCAGAAACTCCGTGTTTTATGTTTGAGCGGGACATTGTATGGTAGAAGGATTGAATTGTACGGTAACTATTTACTAAATAGGTTCTTTGTGATTAAACGTTGATTTCATATTATCCGAATAGTCATAATATACTGAGAGGTGTCACTCATGATGTAGAATAAATATATTTATTTATATTTGAATTAAAGAAGTTTAATTCATTATAAATAATATTAGAATGGTTTTAATTTATTTATTATATTACCGGTATAATATTGAAGCTAATGGGTTATACCATAAAAGAGAAATATTATTTTAGAAGTGATTGGCTTACTGATAATAAATTAAGTATATTTAATTAATTTATACAAGGGTGAAATAAATTAAATAGCTTAATATTTATAATTAAGTATTTGGAGAAATGCTAGTTATAAATTAATAAGAATTATTATTATTATTATTATTGTTGTTGTTGTTGTTATTATTATTATTATTATTATTATTATTATTATTATTATAAATAATTTAGTTCTTAAATGGTTTAGGACTTAAAATAGAACCCTAAGTCCTAAAGAATTTAGAAAGATAATTAGTCTATATAAGGAGAGGTCTTATGATAGAATGGGGACTAACGTTACTATGAGTATAGAGATACTACATAACAATTCTCTACAACCTAAGGATTTTAGAGAGTGAGAGAATTAGGGCAAGCCACCCAACGTTTGAAGAAACCTAAATTTACTTTTTCAATCAATTATCTCTTGGTGAATCACCTTTAGAGCACTGCACACACTGAGTAACTAACGTTTTATCTGTGGATTCGAAGAAGCGTGAAGGGTCTAAGGATTGGGACTTGAATGTAACGCCCCCGAAACTTGGGTCTTAGCCTTAAACATGGGTCTGGCGTGTCACGATACTACCTATACAAAATAATCTCACTACATGAATGTAATTACCGTATTATTACAACATGTCCTCATCTAATCCCAGGTACGAAGACCTTTACTAATACATCAACAAATAATATTACTAAATTTAATAATATTACAACAAAAATATAAATGTTTCTTCTTTAATACAATCTTTACACCATATCCTTACTGACTTAGTCATTCCTGAATATTCGTAAAGTTATTCAACAACCAACAATCATTATAAAATGTCCTGTATACATCATCGTCAGCATACTACTCTATCATACAAAGTAACTTATATAGTCACTTCTTGATTCGAAATGGATACCTTCTAATTCTAATTCAGAATGTACATACTCTACTTCATATACATTCCATACCGTCCTCGCGGCTAAATAATTACAATGAGGAAATAAACAACTTTCCTTTTTCCATGCGCCTCTAATCTTTATCAACATGATATCAACAGAATTTCGTCGCATCTAGAATCTGCAAAAGTTTTATTTGCAAGGATGAGCACGACGACTCAACAAGAACTAATAGTTTTCACATTTCATGCTTCACGTAACACATAAGTTTGTATTTTATTCATGCATCATGATTCTCATACTACGCACCTTATTCATGCATTATAAATCTTATGCAATGCATCTGTATATATACATCATACATCTCTTAATGTGTAAGTTTTATTTGCATCATATGTCTCATAGCACACTTTATACATCCCATATTGTATGTTTACAATAACTCAAGTTCCACATAGAACAATATAATCATATAGTTGCACAACGTACATACTTTAATCATGCTTTCATATAATTTACATAACAGTGAAAGATTTAAACAATCAACTCATGTACATCAATACATTTAAACAAGTCAACAAGTTACTGAAAAAACTTGCCTTAAGCGCTCCTTGCTAAGCTATGACCATTCGTTCTTCAAGTATCATACACAATTTATTTAACAATAGAAAAAACACCAATTAGCCATTAAAAAGGCTTCACATATATTGGTTCACAATATAATAATTCTTATCTCATATTGTTCGCGCATTATAAATTAATAACGCGATCAACTCTAAAACATCTCTCGGCGTCGCGTCGTTCGAAAACGTTACGACCATCATCATCATCATCCATCCTCATTGGTTTATAAAACCACACTCTATATCTTATAAAGTTCATTTCATTTGAATCAAAACACCATTTAACTTCATTAACACTTCATACGGCGTTTTGACGTTCATACGTCACACGCCTAATTTGCCTCCTTTATATATGCTTAACATGCTCATACATTTATCTAATTCATCATTAAGTAAGGCTAACTATCATTATAAATCATAATGTTCATCTTTTATAACTTAGAACAATATCTTTTATTACCGGAAGCATTACACGTTGCATACACGCATGTTTGACGCCCCCATATGCATAACATCACCAAACTGTCCAAATTCAAATTTAATTTAGGCAATAACTCTCAATCTTTAATAGTGAAAGTTGTTGGTCTACTCCTTAGCTTTTCGGATCATCTTGAATCATCCAAATTAGAGTTCGTATGAGAAAGTTATGCTCATTTTACTAAATGAGGTTGAGGCTGCCCAGACCCTACGATTTTTGGACTCTACGATTTTTCAAAGTTCATACAGTCCGAAAGATGGCCAATTTAGACCTTTCTAAAGACCTCAAATCAAAATTCTTAAAGAATGAAAATTGTAGATCTACTCTTTCTCATTCCGAATCATCTTGAATCACCTCAATCCGAGTTCGTATGGAAAAGTTATGCCCATTTTACTACAAGACGCTGAAGTTGTCCAGACCACTCTACGATTTTAGAGGCCACTCTACAATTCCGGAGACCACTCTACGATTTCGGAGGCCACTCAGCGATTTCAAAGGCCACTCTACGATTCTGGAGGCCACTCTGCGATTTCGGAGGTCACTCTGCGATTTCGGAGGCCACTCTGCGATTTCGGAGGCCACTCTGCGATTCCGGAGGCCACTCTACGATTCCGGAGGCCACTCTACGATTCCGGAGTTCACTCTACGATTTCGGAGGTCACTCTACGATTTGCACTCTACGACCTCCTTCTTGGCAGGTTCGTAACACCTATTCCCAAACATCATAACTTCTTCATTTTAAGTCAGAATTAGTCCGTTCTTAATGCTATGGAAAGCTTGTAATCTGAATTACAACATATCCAAAAATTATAAATTTTCAGATTCTTTAACATATCGAAATAGTGGCTCCAAGGAGCCTAGTCGCACTAGTTTTCTGTGTTCTTGACAGCTTTGACACCTTTTCTTAAAATCGCTATAACTCCCTCATCCGGAGTCGAAATGCGTTCATTCCAAAGCCTACGACTTTTTAACTCAGTGTACTATACTATTCTAGAAGCTCATAATTTTACAATTAACACATTAATACCATAATTGATTCTAAGGTCACTGTTTATCAATTCTTCATTTTCTAAACATGTTTTACCAAAACTCTTACTACAAATTCATTTTAGCTTCTTTTTGACTTATTCCAATTGGGTTATTTTCATAACCCATAGGAGCATAACATACTACTTCTGAACTAAATTTTCAGACATGATATATAGATATAGAAGTCTCAAAAATCAGTCTACGGACAGTCCATTAACAGTCCTCTAGTCATCTTTCCATCCATTACGCATAGGTTCAGATTTCTTTCATTCTTGTTCCACTTTTAAGTTATTAATGGTTTATATAACCTCTGTACATCATCTTTAACTGATCACAACCACAAATAACAACCATAACAACAATACCTTAACCAAACATAAGACTTAAGAGAAAAAAATGAAAGTTAAGGGTTTTAAGACTTACTCCTTGGCTTTTTTCTTCTTGGATGCTAAGAAACTTGTTAGAGCTTTGCTAGAATCTCTTCTCTTCCTTCTTGAGTTCTCTCGAAGCCTTCATCCAAGCTTCAACTCACCACCCATTTCTTTCTCTCTCTAGAATTTAGTTTCTCTTTCTAGTTTATCATCTCTCTCTCTTTCTTACTTCTTCTCCTTTTTACTGCAACTTCTCTCTTCTCTTTCTCTTCTCTCTGCACATGAGCTACACTTTGTGATGAGTGGGTTTTATACCTATGAATTAGGTATTGTTAAGCTTAATTATTGTTATCCTTAAGTGTTTTTAGTATCATTTTATTTGTTTTTGTGTTTATTTATTGTAGGATGGAGTTGGAGGGGCATAGAAGTCATTTGGTGAAGAAAAGAATTAAAAAGGATTAAAAATTAGGCTGAGTGGCATTTTTGTAAATATGTGGTCCTGGCCAAGCGCTCTAGGCGCTCTAATGCAGAATGAGAAGATTTTGTGCGGCTGTGAGGAAAAATTTAAGCCAATTAGGAATCTGAATGAGTGTTTTATTAATATACAAAGGAGAAGACTTCAGAATAGAAGATAACAAGGTATTTTGCAAAGCAAACAACAAGGAGAACACGAAGGAGATTTGCAGAACTTGAAGATCAAGACAGAGATTGGGAGCGGCTTTATAGTTTCTTCTATCCCTTTCTTTTATCTTTAATTTTGTAATCTCTGAGATGTTTTTATTTATTATCTGGATGATGTTTTCCTTATTTGTTATGAACTAAACTTTCAATTAAGATTGCAACAAAACTTAGTATGTAATTTAGATTGATGCTTTTTATTTAATTTAAATTGATTACTCTTGAATTGTTTATCATATCTTGTGTTTATTGATTAATTGTCTGATCAACAATTACCGGGATAATTTATACAAAATTAGAAGATGGAGTATAGATTTAGATTTGGGTATGATAGCATTAGTTCATATAATCTGAATAAGGTTAATATGTTTAGCATGTAGGATAGGAATATACCTATATGTCTTTTGCAGCCATTAAAATAATCTGTGCTTGAAACCCTAATTAACATAATTCACATAGGAATATAGTGCGTTAATTAAGTAGGGTGTTCTTTGTAATTCTGTTGCTTAATTGTTGGATTCACAAGGATTTGTTCATGTGTCTATCGAAAGAAGTGCATGAATAATATAAAGAATTCTTGGTTAGCGATTCATTGTAATTAATTAATTAAATAGGAAGTGTATTGGTTTAAATGAAACACTAAGGGAAGTTGTAATCTTAAGCTTTTAAATCTGCATTTTTCTTGTGATTAATTATTTTAGTAGTTAATTTTAATTAATTTTAATTTTAATTCTCAAATATCATTCGTAGTTTAAATAGGATTAATTGAATTAGAATTAGTAATTGATAAATATTAACATATTTCCTCGTGGGAACGATACTCTACTTACTCTTTATTACTTGTTGACCACGTATACTTGCGTGTAAATTGTCAATACTTATTTTAATATTTTATCATTATTAATTTTGATAAAGTTAATCTTAATTTAAACATTTTTTTCTTTCTTTCTTTCTATCTTACTTCCTTTTCAGGCACTATGACTGCATTTAATTATCAATGATCATATGAGGGAATGACACAACCAAGGGCGACAATGATAAGTGACATTGATGCATTTACAACATTATTAGCCCAGATAATAATGCTTTCAAGTACGATTGATGCTCTTGGGACTCAGTCTACTCAAAATGCCTACTATCAACAGCAGCCCAGTACCAACCCAAATCTCTATCATCCAGGTTGGCAGGATCACCGAGACTTTTCATGGAGTTATGATAATCAGGATCAATTCTATACTCCAAGTCCATCATACCCACAAGAATTCTTGTATCCACCTCCACCACAGCAAGAGTTGATGAATTTTGAGGAACGCCTTACCAATTTCATAGAGCAATATGAAATGACGATGAACAATCAACAAGTGGCGCTTCAAAATCTCGAGAATCAAGTAGAACAGCTAGTCAATGCACTTAAAAATCGTCCTTTCAATACTTTTCCAAACGATACAGAGTTAAATCAAAGAAGAGAAAGCGTGGAGCATGACAATATAATTCCATGTCGGAATGGTGAGGAGCTACATAAGGCTGGGGGAGGAAAACTAAAAAGGTCACACGATGATGTGGAAGATGTTAATGAAGCTAAAAAGAAAAAGTTCAAGAATGGGCCACAATAAGAAGAGGTTACATTCAAGGTAATCAAGCTTTCATATGATCGTGAGGAGTGTTTCTGGATTGATGTGGTTAAGGATGCAGGAAAAGTTGAATCCAATGATAAGAATTATTTTCTGCCAATGGATGAAGATAAGTTTGGGGGTTTTCAAACGTACAATGATGCCAAGAAATTTAAAGAAAAGACTAAGAGGAGGCATGCAATGATAATTTTTGCGATTGAACCAGATTGAGAGAAAAGGAAGTAGTCGGGATGAGGACGTTAAACTAAGCGCTAACTGGGAGGCAACCCATAATTTATTTTTATT
Source organism: Aralia elata (assembly GCA_034770075.1). NCBI lineage: Eukaryota > Viridiplantae > Streptophyta > Magnoliopsida > Apiales > Araliaceae > Aralia > Aralia elata. The sequence continues at coordinate 64,296,306 of CM068383.1, read as the reverse complement.
CATTTTATCTTTAGTTCATTTAGTTATTAAATATTTATTTTCTTTAGCTTAGGATTTTGTATTAAGTTATTATCTCCTTGCGCTTTAAAATTAATCATTGGATTTTTGGGTTGCAGTTGGTAGCATGAAAGAAGCTAGAATTTGGCTAAGTATTATCCTCTCCTAATCCAAAACTAAAACAATTTCTCCCATCCTCAATCAACAATAATCAATTCAACTATTAGATTGGGGTTGAATCAAGTTTGGGAGAGGTTCTCAAAAGGGTGTTTTTAACTTCATATTCCAACTATTTAAAAAATTGCCACAATGAGGTTCTTCACCAATTGGGATCCTTTCCAATTTCTACCACCACTAGACTTAGACCTTGATGATGACGAGGATGCTGATGCAGATGATGATGATGTGGAGTAAGACGTTTATCAGGGAAGTCCTCAGTTCTTAATTTCTCTATGTTTTACACAATGAGGACATTGTGTCATTTAAGTTTGAGGGTGGATTATGTGCATATAGATTAGGCTCATGTTCATGTGTAGATAATTTTAAATCATGTTTGATTTTGTTTCATTAAATGATGCATGTTACTTGTATTTGCATTAGTAGTTGCATGTTAATTGTTTAGGTTGTGTTATGCACTTAGTTTCATGAATTAAGTAGAAATTGATATAGTGTCTAATGTGGCCAATGATAAGATTGGATTGATGGTTTTAACTTAAGAAGAATTGAAAACTAGTGCTTAGTGATGACTTTGACTATGAAGTGAGGTTGATCTTGTCTGAATTCATGTTAATCAAGAAAAGCACATAATCAATTGTTTTGATCAATTTAATTCAAATTATTACATAATTTTCTTCTTGTGGTAAAGTTTGGGTTAAAACTTGATAATATCGGTGAAACGCCCATTAAAGCACAAGCAAGTAGTGATATAAGTTTGGGGGGGGGGTCTAGGGATGTAAGTATATTTAAAAAAAAATTAAAATTTTTGAACCTTTCCCAATTAAAGAATGGATCATGTGGTGGGTTGAGATGGAGCATAAAACGCACTCACTCATAAACACATGCAACTAGAGGGAGCGTAAAACGCACTCGTTCAAAAGAAAGTGAGATGGAGCATAAAATGCACTCACTAAAGAGGAAAAAATTTGTTTGAATTCCTGAGGAAGGGTTTAAAAAGGATTTAAATATTTTAAATAACCTTGTGATTGCTTAGGGGCCCCTATGCTTAGTGATTGCTTGAATCAGCTGAATTGGTTGTGTTCAGAGGTTGAATTGAGTTAAAATTAAAGTTTTCCTCTAAGAAGTCAATTATGTGATTGATTTGAGTTGTGATTGATTAAAATGGTTGATATTCATACACGCACAACATGGGTGATGACAGGTGTAACTTAACTAATTGGTTAAAGTTAGAAACTTTGCATTGGTTAGATGTTCTGTTTAAGTACAGTATAATATCTTTGAGGCCTGGTGTTTGATACTATGTTGGTTGATTGTTTAATTCGTAAGCATGATAGTTAGTTTGCATTTGCATCATTGCATTGCTTGAGGACAAGCAATTGGTCAAGTTTGGGGGTATTTGATGAGTGGGTTTTATACCTATGAATTAGGTATTATTGAGCTTAATTATTGTTATCCTTAAGTGTTTTTAGTATCATTTTATTTGTTTTTGTGTTTATTTATTATAGGATGGAGTTGGAGGGGCATATAAGTCATTTGGTGAAGAAAAGAATTAAAAAGGATTAAAAATTAGGTTGAGTGGCATTTTTTTAAATATGTGGTCCTGGCCAAGCACTCTAGGCGCTTGGATTTGACTAGGATGAGCGCTCTAGGCGCTTGGATTTGACTAGGATGAGCGCTCTAGGCGCTCTAATGCAGAATGAGAAGGTTTTGTGCGGCTGTGAGGAAAAATTGAAGCTAATTAGGAATCTGAATGAGGGTTTTATTAATATACAAAGGAGAAGACTTCAGAATAGAAGATAATAAGGGATTTTGCAGAGAAAACAACAAGGAGAACATGAAGGAAATTTGCAGAACTTGAAGATCAAGACAGAGATTGGGAGCGGCTTTATAGTTTCTTCTATCCCTTTCTTTTATCTTTAATTTTGTAATCTCTGAGATGTTTTTATTTATTATCTGGATGATGTTTTCCTTATTTGTTATGAACTAAACTTTCAATTAAGATTGCAACAAAACTTAGTATGTAATTTAGATTGATGCTTTTTATTTAATTTAAATTGATTACTCTTGAATTGTTTATCATATCTTGTGTTTATTGATTAATTGTCTGATCAACAATTACCGGGATAATTTATACAAAATTGGAAGATGGAGTATAGATTTAGATTTGGGTATGATAGCATTAGTTCATATAATCTGAATAAGGTTAATATGTTTAGCATGTAGGATAGGAATATACCTATATGTCTTTTGCAGCCATTAAAATAATCTGTGCTTGAAACCCTAATTAACATAATTCACATAGGAATATAGTGCGTTAATTAAGTAGGGTGTTCTTTGTAATTCTGTTGCTTAATTGTTGGATTCACAAGGATTTGTTCATGTGTCTATCGAAAGAAGTGCATGAATAATATAAAGAATTCTTGGTTAGCGATTCATTGTAATTAATTAATTAAATAGGAAGTGTATTGGTTTAAATGAAACACTAAGGGAAGTTGTAATCTTAAGCTTTTAAATCTGCATTTTTCTTGTGATTAATTATTTTAGTAGTTAATTTTAGTTAATTTTAATTTTAATTGTCAAATATCATTCGTAGTTTAAATAGGATTAATTGAATTAGAATTAGTAATTGATAAATATTAACATATTTCCTCGTGAGAACGATACTCTACTTACTCTTTATTATTTGTTGACCACGTATACTTGCGTGTAAATTGTCAATACTTATTTTGGATAACACTTGGAGTTTGAATGGGGAAGAGAATGCATCGGACAGAATGGCATGGGAGGATGGAGTTGTAATACCCGAGCCGCCCCTTGGAATTAGATTTAAGGAGAATGCTGGCCATTTGAGTTCTCTTACCGACCACTCCCTCATTTCACAATTCTTATTGGTTGAAAATGTTTATGTCTCCTTATTCCTCTTCATTGGCTAATAAAAATTCTCCCACCCATTTTACATTCTCTCTCCTCTACACCCGAATACTTCCTTCATTCTATTACTAAATTGGTAATATTCCTTCTCTAATTAAAACCTCACATGGGTCATGCAAATGGTTGGGTCATGGGTAAAAATTATGGATGTTGGGTTGGGCCATTTATATGGGCCACCCATAATAAATATTTGGGCTACTAATTAAAATCCTCAATGGACTCTTACAAAATCCTACACTTAGATTTTAACAATAATATAGTATTTCATTTAGCCATTTATCAGCCCACTAATCTAATCCATTAATAGACTCATTTAATATAGGTTAGCTATTTACTAACCAATTAGCTTACCAAAATCATGTACCTAAATGTACATGTAACCCACATATATTTGGTTAATATATTTACACCAAATAAATTATTCAAATAATAATATTCATCAAACTATTTATTTTATTCAATAAATAACGTTCGTGCCGTGAATAGTGCTCACGTGAATAATGATTTGGCGATATTACGCGAAATCAATTTATTCGCTTATGCAAAATTTACGACACATAAAATCCATGTGTTAACATAATCTACGTCATACTATAACCTTTAAACACATCACATAAAAATAAAAATTCAATACATCCCATAATATTAATAAACCCAAGTTACAAGGGTGTTCTCGATTTGCGATTGTTATATTCTTACTTCTATACTATTATACACTTCGTCAGTTAGTCCATACTAATTAAATTAATTAGCTTTGGTTAACTATTAGACCACCTCTCATCACTTAATCAATAATAAATATATAATACACATATATTTATTCTCTTGTCACATAAGTCACGTAAATGTATATATGACACATATATATTTACATTCAACCCGCTACGTCTCACAATAAGAATTTTATTTTTTAAATTCTTATTATAAATGTCCTTCTTGAAGAATCTGGGTTGTTACATTCTTCCCCTTTTATAAGGATTCCGTCCTCAGAATCACCGAAACATCCTTACTCGGTTCGCATAAACCTTCTTCCGAAATTTTATCGTTGAATTATTTCAACATATTACTATAATATAAGTGTTACATTACCCATTTAATCTATCTTCCCCACAATTCTCGTAGGTTTTATTTCATAACCTTTACTAAACTTAATCGTATTCTGAGTATTATCCTCTCCTTAACCCATCAATTTCCTTTATGGAATTCATCCCTTCTACTCATCTCATTTCCAGAATTATGGAACATCTTGGAGGAATCTTCACAATTGCTCGATAATTGCGAAATAGTTTCATATTTTTGAAACGACATACTGAGGGGTCATCAAGACCTTGAACAATGCTTAAAACCATATGAATATTTGTCAATCACAAGGATTGAAAATACTCCACAATAGGTGATAAACCTATCGTACGTCATTCTACTGAAATGTCTATATGCGTTTCTTTATCATCCGACAGGGTCAATCGGTATTACCGACCAAAAACTTTCCTAATCTTAGGGTTGTTCACCTCAGTTCTACCATACGTGTCCGCACCAAAATAATTTGGTTTGGAAAAAGCATTCTCAAAGGATTCTTGCATTTCATAACATTTTTAACATTCGTCTAGCTGAATCAAATAGCTTAGACTTACGTCAACAGTTCAGACATTAATCGAAATATTTTAGCTAATTCAACTAGCATACGTTTTCATACTTTAAAGAAAACAAAGATCATTTTATGACTTTGTCATACTACATCATACCATAGTGGGCTGGCGATCCTATGATCACATCCAACACTAGGTTAATCTGCATTAATGACTCCATCGCTTATCATTTCTATACCATGATCCATGATGCATATGATTGCATAAAATACATTTTGATATTTTCAAATCATCTTTGTCTAGCCGAAACTATTAACATAGACATATGAATAATAATACTTTTAAAAATCATTGGTCCAATAATCTGACCACATACATTTTTTAAAGACACAAAAGTGCAAATATCTGCACGAAGTCAATAAATTTCAAAATCTAGCATAGTTAGAAGATTTGAAATATTCATGTCTCCTCATCAAATTCAATTTCTTCTATTACTCTACTATTTAATACTTCTATCTATTTCTAACATCACCAATGCTCATCATTTTGAAAATTCACGATTCTCACTATACGACATTCCTATATCCCAGTATAGTTCATCAAACTTACCATACATTATGAGTTTAGGAACTTACCACAATAATATGAGTTTAGGAAGTTGTCCTAGCAATACGTAGTCCAAGAACAAATCAAGGACTGTCCATACTCTTAGGGGCTCAAAACATACCATACGATCATGAGTCATAAACTTACCATAAGTATGAGTTTCAAGAACTTGCACCTAATCTTATTATCCTCTAACCATCAAATATAGATATGAGAAAAGAATCACCTTCTCATCATACATATACGAATAATGCAATACCAACATTTCAACGATTATCAATGTGATAAACTGAGTAGTCGTTAAACCAAGCACAAAATCCCTGCCCATACAAAGGCTTGTACAATTCAGCTACCACACGAGTCCTCAATTGAAATCCCATAAAATTCTAGTCTTCTTATTGCTCAATACGAATTTTTTTAATCCGTATTTCATCATCTATAACTTTTTTTGAGTTTTCATCGTACTAGTTCATCGTACCTTCTCTTTATAGCGTCAGCTATAACTTTCTAATCATTCAACCAACAATCTGTCATTCTGTAACTCAATCTGATAACGTCGTGATCTTATTCTACAATCATTTTATATTACGATCTTCTCTACCCTACGATAGTCCTACGATCTTCTCACTTTTCTCTTCAATCATATTATATTATGACTTCATTAACACCTTTCGTCTCATAGACCTCGTCTATTTATCATCACATATCATCTTTATTACTGGAGTCATGTAACTCCTAATTCTGGTCTTTTATAACTCTTCAAGACTCTTCTTTGAATCTTCTCATATATATCTTAATTCCTTTCTTTAGGAATCTTATAAATTTATTCCTTATTATCCAAACTCTATATGAGTTTATCTCTTCATTTTCTTCATCATCCTCTCCACGGTTATTATAACGACCACGAATCGTGGGTAGCTTTGTAATTCGAGCCTATGAATTTTATTGAATAAATTGAACTTTTATTAATATTATTCTGTGTTATATGTTTGAAGGTTTTATTATAATCAATGACGTGTATGTGATAATTTTTAAGTGTTGTTATTTCATGGTATTGATTAAATCATTTAGAGGAATAACGCTAAAATACTGTTCACGTAAAAAAAACGTATTTTTTGATTTTTTGACTTTTATTAATTTTGTTAAAGCGTTAATGCGAAGAGTTAATTATCCAAGTGTGGGATTTTATATAAGCCCAACTGGAATTAAATTAAAAGTCCAAGAGTAGCCCAAACTGAAGCCCAAATCCCATGGACTAAGTCCATGACCCAAACCCACAACCTATGAGGGAAATGGGTAATATAAATCAGCAGATGGGTTTTGAAGGAAGGAGAAGAGTACGAGAGAAGGAGAATAAAGAGAGGAGAAGAGAATCAAGGGAAGGTGGTGGAAGATCATGGGGAGGAGCAAAAATCTGCATTTGGTAGAGGGAAGGGGAGGAAGAACAAATGGAGAGAAGGGATGGGGAGTACCTGAGCATGGAGAGGAGCAAAGCTCACTTTCCCATTCATGGGGAGCTGCTGCGGGAGAGCATGCTCAGCTCCTCTATCACCTCCAAAGAGCTGATCTTCCATCTATAAATACTCCTCTATTGCATAGCCTTCCATTCCTTTCAATTGTGCCAAGTTAGAAACTAAAAATTTGAGTGAGATGAGAGTATACGGGTGATTTGAGGAAGAAGAAGAAGTGTTATAGCAGCTGTCATTAATTCTTCTAACATCCTAGAAGAAGCTTCAAGAGGTAATCAATATAGAGCCTAGCTTATTTCCATAATATTTCCAAGTTCCTAGTTTTGATTTGATTGCTTGATTGGAGTTATGTGGCTGATTTTGCTTAGTTGGTTCATGAACATGTATAAATGTTATTAACTCTGTAGAAACCTTGTTAATGGTATGTGATAGGTGCATAATATCTGATTATTTTCATTCCTTTATGCTTAGTTTAGTTGCATGTTATCTGTCATATGAGTTGATTTAAGGTATTTATTGATTTATAGAATAATTTGATGTGATTCTGCAAAAATGTATTTTAATGCTGAGTTTTATGTTGTTTTGCAGAATACTCTATGTTCGTAGCGTTAAATCCTGACAGCTCTACGATCGCAGGAAGGTTAAGGCAGAGTCACGCAACGATTTGATATAGTACTCTACGTTCGTAGAGTGGGAGTTCTATGCTTGGGTGGCTGTGAACTCTACGATGGTACTGTTTGTTTGACGATTGTTCCAAGTTCACTCTACGTCTGACGAGAGAACTCTACGATTGGCAAGTTTACTCGGCAGCTAGTAACTCTACGATTCCGAGGTTTACTCTACGATCGCGATAAGTGCTGATACGGACTATACTCTACGGTTTGCTAAAAGAGTGTTACTCTATGATTTTGGTCGACATGCAGGTTTCCAATTCTGAGTAGGATTTGATGTTAGGTTTGTATATAGCGCGAACATGCAATCAAATTACATAAATAGTGCGGAAGCGCGATAAAACGGTTTTTAAAATTTTCATACAAACCATCACCATGATCTTTCCTTGTGTTCAATTATCAATTAACGAAAGAGATAGAGATTAAGAAATTATACCTTCGTAGAACCCTGCTTCCTCGGGTACAAGTTCACCTCCAATTCCTTCACGTTCTCCTTGAATTTCACCGATGGGATTCCTTCCTTTGATCAACGTTAGCCACCCAAGTGTTTGTCCTCTAGAAGTGATCCACCAAGGAATAATAGTTATTCAAGAAGATGGGTGTTCGCAAAACCCTAGTTTCTATCTCTATGGAAATTGCAAGTACTCTCTCTCCAATTTATATGGAAGAGTGTGTAACTGTCTAACCCTAAATCATGATACGACTCCTCTTATTTATAGATATAGGGAACCCTCCTAAACTATTTAGGATTAGGGTTTTTATTTTAATTAAACTCCTTTAATTAATTGAACTCCTAATCCAATTAGAAATTCATGGGAGAGTACTTCTATTAATTAATTCCCAATCCCTATTAGGAATTAAATAATAGTAATAGTAATAATAACAATAAGACTCCTCTTATTAATTTATATTTAATATTTCCAAAATATTAAATAATAAATATTAAGCTATTTAATTTATTCTATCTCCATAGATTAAATTAAATACACTTAACTTATTATTACGATTATGCCATTTACTTCTTATATAAATATTTTTCTTTTGCGGTGTGACCCTTTAGGTTCTCCATATTAAACCGGTTGTGAATAAATCAATTAGAACAATTCGAATTATATTTAAATAAATAAATTAAACTATTTAATTCATTTAAATAAATAATATTTATTCTACAATAAGGGTAAGCCCCCTTAGCGATCAACGACTTTCCAGATAATATAGATTTCAACATTAATCACAAAAGAACCTTTCAGTGAATAGTTACCGTACAATTCAATCCTTCTACCATACAATGTCCCAATTAAATATAAGACATGGAATTACTGTCAAGTCTTATTTTATTTAATTATATGTATTTCGATTCTCAAATGCACAACTCTGATAATGCAAATTAGAAACTCCTTTCTAATTTTATTCTGCTTTGGCCAAAGACTTCTGAGTCGTCATTTATCGAATCACATGAGACATTCTCTCCTTTTACTAGAAGTGGTAGATTCTTTGTTGATCATTCACCTATCTCCATGTATAACTTATTATACCCAATCATACCCTTTGATATACCCTCAGGGTCTTAAGAGACATGTCAAAGTATAACTCATCATACACAAGATACTATGATGATCTCAAGTCCAAGGATCACTTGTACTACTATCACTAGAGGAATTTCTATTGACAGGCGAGTAAAACTCCATTAGGTATTCCTTAGCGAGCCACGTTCAGTGAACTTATTCTCTAATAAGCACCTACATACTTGCTTTAGTGTCTCCACACAAATGATTATAAGATCAATCATCTTCTTCTTAAGAGCAAGCAACGTATGTACTAATCTATCAGGATTCACTAATCCCCTTTTTAGTAATCCATCGATTAGGAACGATTTTAGTTTGTGAGCTATCTAGAATTTAGATCTCATTAGCATGATCACCATCATGATTCTAAAAGCATTGCTCAAAACTATGGGTTTATCACATTTAATATAATAACACTATGTAGATAAAGTAAAATGCCTTTAATAATCGAATAAGATTACAAAGTATATGCTACATCATATCAAATATGATTGGCTTGCGTGCATACTACTTTCATTTGAAACATTAAAGCTTAAAGATATGATTCCTAACAGGATTTGGAGATGGAATTACAATCATAGAAGGAAACTACATCTGATTATGGGAAGTAGAGTCTGATATGGAATCTGAGTCAAGGAACGATATGGAAATTGATGCCGAACTGGAAAAGGAAACTAAGGAAGACTTGGATTTGGAATTAAAATCTAATTTGATAAGGAAGCTGCTTAAAGCTGGATTTTAGAGATTAAGGAAGATTTAGAATCCTACCATACTTGTAAAGTGAAGACTTCCGAAGCAAAATTGGATTAGAATTCTTCTAGGCTTTAGAGATTTATATATAAATACTTTTACTTGTAATTGTTAGAATATCATCAGATCGTATAGAGAGTTTTATCATATTCAGAAAGTTCATAGAAACATGTCAGACTAGTTTTCTTTTATTCAGTTTGAAGGGAACGAGGATCTTTAGTAACAGTTTATGCTTTGATTGAATATAAAGTATTTATTCCTTCTTATATGAAGCTTATTCTGATAATCTGTTTTAATTGTTAAATATTATTTGATTAACTGATTTGGATTTTGTAGGATTAAATTGGTTAATTGATAATATATGCTAGATTTAGGAATAATATTACGTAATCGCGATATTATTTCTAATCACAAGTAGCAGTTAGTAATACTGATTGTGGTCAAGCTTTTGGTTTATTGCTATGATTATCAGAAGACAGGTTAAACAAATCGAGCTTATGTGTTTGTTGCTTGGAATAGTCTAATTCCTTAGTTTTTAAAGCTGCTGTCATATTAAATCTAAAGAGCTTGTTTTAGGTTATATGATAGTTAGAATCTTGTGAAGAGTTTATTTCATTAAGTGACAATCTAAGAGGAATTTTGAATAACAGAGCTTGTTGTTATCTAGGGCTATTAGTTTCATTGAAGGGTGAATATTGTTATGCTTAATTGATCTATTGCTGTGAAAAGGTGAAACTGAACTGGAAAACTGAAGTTTTAATTCACTGGTTAATTTCATTATTTTTAAATCTGTTTTTGTTAATTAGTTAAACAAATTCAAAACCCCCAACTTTTTATTTACTGTTAAAACTATTAGAAACATTAGGATAAATTAAAAATTAACATTGTTCTCTCTGGGATCGACCCTTGCTACTGCTATACTATGCTTAGTTTTGAGTTCGTAGAGTTAAGTAAGGTTTTTATTTTTGGTTTGCTTGACGACAACTTCCTAAATTTTGGCGTCGTTGCCGGGAAATAATTAGTTGTTTTTAATTATTCTTGTTTCTTTATTAGTTTATGACTTGATCTTCTCAATCTGGTAGTTTGAATTTTGATTCAGAGATTGAGAAAACTGCAAATAGGCTCAGGAAGGAAAATCGTAGAGTGCAGTCCACAACTGCAGAAGAAGTTCCATCACCTGGCCTAAACATAGCATTGGAACTACTGTCCAACAATTCATCAACTGAATCCGAATCAGACGAAGAGATGGCTACTGCAAACAACAATATAACTTTGAAGGAGTTGGCAACTCCTAATTTGAATCAACAATCTTTATGCATTGAATATCCTACTTTAGATGCTGCTTTTGAACTTAAATCAGGACTGATACACCTTTTGCTTACTTTTCGTGGTCTTACAAGTGAAGATCCATACAAGCATTTGAAGGAGTTCCATGTAGTATGCTCTACCATGAAACCTCAAGGGATAACTGAAGAGCAGATCAAGCTGAGAACCTTTCCTTTTTCACTAGGAGATCTAGCTAAGGACTGGTTGTATTATCTTCCTTCAGGGTCAATACAATGATGGATTGATATGAAGAGGCTATTCTTGGAGAAATACTTTCCTGCTTCAAGGGTGGCCAACCTAAGGAAAGAGATCTGTGCAACAGGCAGTTTAGTGGGGAGACACTCTACGAATACTGGGAAAGATTCAAGAAGCTTTGCTCCAGCTGTCCACCTCACCAAATTGATGAACAACATTTGATTCAGTACTTTTATGAGGGACTGACACCAATGGATAGAAGTATGATAGATGCTGCTAGCGGAGGAGCATTGGTTGACAAGACTCCAGAGGCTGCAAAGAATTTAATTGCCACCATGGCCGCAAACTCACAACAATATGGAACTAGAATGAATCATGCACCACAAAGGGTAAATGAGGTGAGTACTTGTAGTCATGAACAACAGATTTCTGAACTAACTACTTTGGTGAGACAATTAGTTATAGGAAATAAGCCAGTTGCAAAGGCTTGTGGAATTTGCTTGCAGTCAAACCATAGCACAGATACATGCCCCACACTGCAAGAGGATGAAACCATGCAGCAGGCTAATGCAATGGGGAATTACCAAACACAACCTCAGAAAAGATATGATCCTTATTCGAACACTTATAATCCAGGATGGAATGATCACCCCAATCTGAGTTATGGAGAAAATAGACCACCTGCACCATCTGTCTTTCCACATAGGCAGCAGGGCTTTCAACCAGTTCAATACCAACCTAAAATAGCAACACCAGCACCTTCTGAAACTTCCATGGAAGAGATGTTCAAAGCACTAATGGGACAGACACAACAGTTCATGAATAACACACAATAATTCATGAACCAGACACAACAATTCCAGTAAGAAACAAGGAATTCAGTCCAGGATTTGAGAAATCAATTGGGTCAGCTTGCAACCACAGTAGGAAAATTAGAATCCCAAGGCTCAGGAAAGTTACCCTCCTAAACAGTTGTGAATCCAAGGGAGAATGCAAGTGCCATTACACTAAGGAGTGGGAAAGAGCTGAAAGTGCCCAAAGCAATTGCAGACTTTGATGAAGAGAAAGCTAAGGAGGAAGAGGAACCACCTAAGGTAAATCCTAACCCTGCTATTTCAGTTAAGACTAATATTTTACCTTTTCCACCTAGAAATCACAGGACTTCAAGGAAGGATGAGTAAGAAAAAGAAATCCTTGAGACCTTTAGGAAGGTGGAAGTCAATATACCATTGTTAGATGCAAACAAACAGGTACTAAGATATGCTAAATTTTTGAAAGAGTTGTGCACTAACAAAAAGAAGCTGAAAGATGATGAAAGAGTCACTGTTGGAGAGAATGTCTCAGCAGTGCTGCAAAGGAAGATGCCCCCTAAATGCAACCACCTAACTGGAAACTGCCCTTTGAGACATGCAGGTTTCTATAGGAGGTTTATCAAGGATTTCTCCAAGATAGCTTTGCCTTTGTGCAAGTTACTGCAGAAAGATGTAGAGTTCCAGTTTACTGAAGAGTGCAAGGAGGCTTTTGACAAGCTGAAGAAACTGTTGACCTCTACACCTGTGATCCAACCACCCAACTAGAAACTACCCTTTGAGATCATGTGTGATGCAAGCAACTATGCAGTGGGAGCTTTTTTGGGCCAGAGAGTGAATAAAACTATCCATGCCATTTACTATGCTTTCAGGACTCTCAATGCTGCTCAAATAAACTACTCTACGACTGAGAAAGAACTTTTATTAGTTGTTTTTGCTTTAGATAAATTCAGATCTTATTTATTGGGAACTAAAGTAGTAGTTTATTCTGATCATGCTGCTCTCAAGTATCTCTTGACTAAGAAAGACTCAAAGCCAAGAATTATAAGATGGATTCTACTGTTACAAGAGTTTGACTTGGAGATTAAAGACAAGAAAAGAGCAGAAAACCAAGTTGCAGATCACTTGAGCAGATTGATGAGGGATGAGGAGACACTATCATTACATGATTCTTTTCCAGATGAGCACTTATTTGTAATCACTGCGGAAAGGCCCTGGTATGCTGATATTGTAAATTACTTAGCAAGTTCATATGCTCCTAGCAAGTTCTCTAGACATCAGAAAGATTAAGTTAAGGAATGATGCGAAGTATTATGTATGGGATGATCCACATCTGTGGAAATTTTGTGCTGATCAGGTAATTAGAAGATGTGTTCCCAATAGCGAGTTTCATTCCATTCTATCTTTTTGTCATTCATAAGCATGTGGAGGTCATTTTGGACCTAAGAGAACTGCTCACAAGGTTTATGAATCTGGTTTTTATTGGCCAACTATTTTTAAAGATTCTTATCTGTTTTGTAAGTCATGTGCAAACTGTCAAAAGAGTGGGAATATTTCACATAGGAATTAGATGCCACAGACCCCTATTTTAATTGTTGAAATCTTTGATGTTTGGAGAATTGATTTTATGGGACCTTTTCCTTCATCTTTTGATAATACTTATATCCTTTTGGTTGTTGACTATGTCTCTAAATGGGATGAAACTAAGGCTACAAGGACTGATGATTCTAAAGTTGTTGCAGATTTTGTTCAGTCTAATATTTTTGTCAGGTTTGGAGCACCAAGAGCCATTATCAGTGATAGAGGGACCCATTTTTGCAATAGGGTGCTGGCAGTACTTTTCAAGAAGTACAATGTGATGTACAAGGTTTCCACATCATACCATCCTCAAAGTAATGACCAAGCTGATGTGTCCAACAGAGAGATCAAATCCATTTTAGAGAAGTTGGTTAAGCCTAGCAGGAATGATTGGAGTATGAGGTTGCCAGATGCATTATGGGCTTACAAAACAGCTTACAAGACTCCTATTGGTATGTCACCATATAGGTTACTATTTGGAAAACCCTATCACTTACCTGTGGAATTGGAGCACAGAGCTTTTTAGGCTATTAAGCAATGCAGCATGGATATCTGATTATTTTCATTCCTTTATACTTAGTTTAGTTGCATGTTATCTATCATCTGAGCTGATTTAAGCTATTTATTAATTTATAGAAGAATTTGATGTGATTCTGCAAAAATGTATTTTAATGCTGAGTTTTATGTTTTTTTTGCAGAATACTCTACGTTCGTAGTGTTAAAGCTTGACAGCTCTACGATCGCAGGAAGGTTAAGGCAGAGTCACGCAACGATTTAATATAATACTCTATGTTCGTAGAGTGGGAGCTTTACGCTTAGGTGGCTGTGAACTCTACGATGGTACTGTTTGTTCGACGATTGTTCCAAGTTCACTCTACGTCTGATGAGAGAACTCTACGATTGGCAAGTTTACTCGGCAGCTAGTAACTCTACGATTCTAAGGTTTACTCTACGATCGCGATAAGTGCTGATGTGGAGTATACTCTACGTTTTGCTAAAAGAGTGTTACTCTACGATTTTGGTTGACATGCAGGTTTCCAATTCTGAGTAGGATTTAAAACATTAAAGCTTAAAGATATAATTCCTAACAGGATTTGGAGATGAAATTACAATCATAGAAGGAAACTACATCTGATTATGGGAAGTAGAGTCTAATATGGAATCTGAGTCAAGGAACGATGTGAAAATTGATGCCAAACTAGAAAAGGAAACTGAGGAAGACTTGAATTTAGAATTAAAATCTAATTTGATAAGGAAGCTGCTTAAAGCTGGATTTCAGAGATTAAGGAAGATTTAGAATCCTACCATACTTGTAAAGTGAAAACTTCCGAAGTAAAATTGGATTAGAATTCTTCTAGGCTTTAGAGATTTATATATAAATACTTTCACTTGTAATTGTTAGAATATCATCAGATCATAGAGAGAGTTTTATCATATTCAGAGAGTTCATAGAAACATGTCAGGCTAGTTTTCTTTTATTCAGTTTGAAGGGGGCGTGGATCCTTAGTAACAGTTTATGGTTTGATTGAATATACAGTATTTATTCCTTCTTATATGAACCTTATTCTGATAATCTGTTTTAATTGTTAAATATTATTTGATTAACTGATTTGGATTCTATAGGATTAAATTGGTTAATTGATAATATATGCTAGATTCAGGAATAGTATTACGTAATCGATACTATTTCTAATCACAAGTAGCAGTTAGTAATACTGATTGTGGTCAAGCTTTTGGTTTATTGCTATGGTTATCAGAAGACAGGTTAAACAAATTGAGCTTATGTGTTTGTTGCTTGGAATAGTCTAATTCCTTAGTTCTTAAAGTTGTTATCATATTAAATCTAAAGAGCTTGTTTTAGGTTATATGATAGTTAGAATCTTGTGAAGAGTTTATTTCATTAAATGACAATCTAAGAGAAATTTCGGATAACAGAGCTTGTTGTTATTTAGGGCTATTAGTTTCATTGAAGGGTGAATATTTTTATGCTTAATTAATCTATTGTTGTGAAAAGGTGAAACTGAACTGGAAAACTAAAGTTTTAATTCACTGGTTAATTTCATTATTTTTAAATCTGTTTTTGTTAATTAGTTAAACAAATTCAAAACCCCTAACTTTTTATTTACTATTAAAACTATTAGAAGCATTAGGATAAATTAAAAATCAACATTGTTCTCTGTGGGATCGACCCTTGCTACTGCTATACTGTGCTTAGTTTTGAGTTCGTAGAGTTAAGTAAGGTTTTTATTTTTGGTTTGCTTGACGACAGCTTCGAAATACGTGAAAGTGGAACAATGAATGAGAATCGAACCTATGCATAAGGAATAAGAAATGGACTGTGATGGACATTATGGACTATTATGGACAATTATTATGTATTAATGAAGTTGTAAACTATGTTTAGTTGTGTTAGGTGGTTGAGCATTGTTGCTACGTGCTCAGAGATTTGTAGGAAATGATTTCAATTGGAAATTTGGATTAGAGCATAATTAAACTCTACTGCAATATGAGTTTCTAACTCATGTCCACCAACCATTTGGTTTAATGCTCAAGAAAAGAATTTCTCTAAGAACTTGAGAACTAGTTGTTGATTAATTGATGAAATGATGTTATGTTGCTTAGCTTAGTAATAGAAGCATGTGTTAAGTCATATTGACTTGTTGTATAATAGCTAAGACACAAAGAGGAAGAATGAATTGGCCTAACTCTGAGTTTCGCTAAAATTAGTTGGACTAGGCTCTTTGGAGCCACTATTTCGATTTATCAAAGAGTCTATAAGATTATGAATCTATGAGGGTTTTGTAGTTCATGTTATAAGCTTTTCATAGCCTCCGGAACGGCCTAATTCTGACTTATAACGAAGAAGTTATGAAGGTTTGAAGTTTGTGTGTCAAAACAGAGCTTGCTGGTAGAATGAAATCGAGTCATCCAGGGGACTTTTCGTAGAGGCAAGCTTGTTTGGCCTAGGATTCTCGCCGGGGAGAGCTCCCTGTGTTCCAGTTTTGCCATTCTGACCTCCTTTAGTAAAATGGACCTAACTTTCTCATACGAACTCCAAATTGAATGATCCAAGATGATCCAGAAAGCTAAGAAGTAGACCTACAATTTTCATTATTTAAAATTGATAATTTCATCCTAGATCAATTTCTAAAATGGTCATTTTTAGGACTATTGTGCATTAAGAAGCAAAAAGAGGGCGTTGTACATGCACGTATGTAACGTGTGATGCTTCCAACGCTAAAAGTTATTGTTTTAAGTTCTAAAACTTGTAAATTATGGTTTATAATGACTCTTAGCATTAATCAATGATGAATTAGACAAGTGTATACGCATGCTAACGTTATGCATATGAGGCGAATCGGGCGTGCGTTGTGCAAACGTCGTAACATCGTATCAAATGTGTGTAACCTTGTTTGATATTATGTTTCTAATTAGAATGAAACATTATAGAGTAATGTAAACCAATATTTGGCATCAATTATATGGCTAATTAGTATGTGGATATGTACTTAAATGTGTAGGACTTTTGAAGGACGATTAACGTCAAGTAGTAGCAAGCACTTAAGGCAAGTTTCTTAACCCTTGTCTAACCCTTGTGTTGGGCAAGTTTCTTATGAATGTTATTGATGTTCTGAAGTTCCAATTTACGTAATGCATACATGATTGTGTGAATTTCCTTACTTATGTAAATCTTTAGTATTTTCACAAGTGTTCAAGCTATGATATGGCATAAATTGTTGAAGCTTTCAAGTTTAATTATGCATGAACAATTTATGAAGAGCGTCGATGCCATTTGTTTCGGCTAGACAAATATTAAAATATTTTATTGACTTGATAATAAATCCTTGAAATGTTATTGGTGTTAAGTAGAGCTATCCGACCGAATTATTTTGGTTAGGATTCTGAGGCATGAATGAGATGAACAACCCTAATATTAGGGGCAGTTTTTAGTCGATTATTCTGACAAGGCCAAGAGGCACCTAAACAAACGCATATAGTCGTTTCCAGCTAGAGTGTTGATCAACATAGAGTACAATAGGCTGATCACCTAAAAGTGCTCGTAAGTCAGACGGTTTGCAGTAAAATAACTGTGTAACCTTTTATAGTAAACAGAAGAATGTTCAAGGTCTTATGACCACTCAGTATGTCGTTTCGAAAATGTTTCGAACGAAAGTAAAGTATTATTCCTGTTTATTTAGAATATCTCACAACTATTGTTCAGTTGTCGAAGAGAAATTATATAATTGATGATATTGTTGTTATTCAACTGCTATACTTGTTGGGCAATTGAATGCTCATTCTTGCTATATATTTTGCAGCTAAGTCCGAGCGGGTTGAAGGTTCCAGTAAGGACAAAGGAAAGGGAAAGATGAACGTCTAGATGACGTAGTTCCTTGTTTCTAATAGTATGGTATTGATGTAATATTAAGACATAATATTAACTTTTAGAATGATGTTATGGTAATAGAATCTGGATTGAGAGTAAGACGTATTGTAATAATATAGTAATTACATTTATGTCAATTATGTTGTATGGAATGGGATGTACCGTGGAGCACCGAACTCGGGTTTGAGGTACCCGGATTTGGGGGCATCATAGTTATAGCCTGAAGTACTCTTACCTAAGGTTTATAACCTATCAGCTTTGATACCAACTGTAACGACCCCGAAACTCAGGTCTTAGCCTTAAACCCGGGTCCGGCGCGTCACGGTACTACCCATACAAAATAATCTCACTACATAAATGTAATTACCATATTATTACAACATGTCCTCATCTAATCCCAGGTACGAAGACGTTTACTAATACATCAACAAATAATATTACTAAATTTAATAATATTACAACAAAAATTTAAATTCTTCTTCTTTAATACAATCTTTACACAATATCCTCACTGACTTAGTCATTCCTGAATATTCGTAAAGTTATTCAACAACCAACATTCATTATAAAATGTCATGTATACATCATCCTCAACGTACTACTTTATCACACAAAGTAACTTATATAGTCACTTCTTGATTCGAAATGGATACCTTCTAATTCTAATTCAGAATGTACATACTCTACTTCATATACATTCCATACCGTCCTCGCGGCTAAATAATTACAATGAGGAAATAAACAACTTTCCTTTTTTCATGCGCCTCTAATCTTTATCAACATGATATCAAGAGAATTTCTTCGCATCTAGAATCTACAAAAGTTTTATTTGCAAGGATGAGCACGATAACAGTTTTCATATTTCATGCTTCACCTAACACATAAATTCACATTTTATTCATGCATCATGATTCTCATACTATGCACCTTATTCATGCATTATAAATCTAATGCAATGCATCTATATATATGCATCATACATCTCTTAACGTGCAAGTTTTATTTGCATCATATGTCTCATAGCACACCTCATACATCCTATATTGTATGTTTATAATAACTCAAGTTCCACATAGAACAATATAATCACATAGTTGCACAACGTGCATACTTTAATCATGCTCGCATATAATTCACATAACAGTGAAAGATTTAAACAATCAACTCATGTACATCAATACATTTAAACAAGTCAACAAGTTACTGAAAGAACTTGCCTTAAGCGCTCCTTGTTAAGCTATGACTATTCGTCCTTCAAGTATCATACACAATTTATTTAACAATAAAAAAATACCAATTAGCCACTAAAAAGGCTTCACATATATTGGTTCATAATATAATAACTCTTATCTCATATTGTTCGCGCATTATAAATTAATAACGCGATCAACTCTAAAACATCTCTCGGCGTCGCGTCGTTCGAAAACGTTATGACCATCATCATCATCCATCCTCATTGGTTTATAAAAACCACACTCTATATCTTATAAAGTTCGTTTGATTTGAATCAAAATACTATTTAACTTCATTAACACTTCACACGGCGTTTCGACGTTCATACGTCACACGCCTAATTTGTCTCCTTTGTATATGCTTAGCATGCTCATACATTTATCTAATTCATCATTAAGTAAGGTTAACGATCACTATAAATCATAACGTTCATCTTTTATAACTTAGAACAACATCTTTTATTGTCGGAAGCTTACACATTGCATACGCGCATGTTTGACGCCCCCCATATGCACAACACCACCAAACTGTCCAAATTCGAATTTGATTTAGGCAATAACTCTAAATCATTAATAGTGAAAGTTGTAGGTCTACTCCTTAGCTTTCTGGATCATCTTGAATCATCTAAATTGGAGTTCGTATGAGAAAGTTATGCCCATTTTACTAAATGAGGTTGAGGCTGCCTAGACCCTACGATTTTTGGACTCTACGATTTTTCAAAGTTCATATAGTCCGAAAGATGGCCAAATTAGACCTTTCTACAGACCTCAAATCAAAATTCTTAAAGAATGAAAGTTGTAGATCTACTCTTTCTTATTCCGAATCATCTTGAATCATCTCAATTCGAGTTTGTATGGGAAAGTTATACCCATTTTACTACAGGACGCTGAAGCTGTCCATAACACTCTACGATTTCAAAGGCCACTATACGATTCCGGAGGCCACTTTACGATTTCGGAGGCCAATCTATGATTTTGGAGGCCAATCTACGATTTCGGAGGCCACTCGATGATTTCGGAGGCCACTCTACGATTCCGGAGTTCACTCTACGATTCTAGAGGCCACTCTACGATTTGCACTCTACGACCTCCTTCTTGGCAGGTTCGTAGCACCTATTACCAAACATCATAACTTCTTCATTTTAAGTTGGAATTAATCCATTCTTAAGGCTATGGAAAGCTTGTGATTAGAATTACAACATATCCAAAAATCATAAATTTTCAGTTTCTTTAACATATCGAAACAGCGGCTCCAAGGAGCCTAGTTGCACTAGTTTTATGTGTTCTTGATAGCTTTGACACATTTTCTTAAAATCGTTATAACTCCCTCATCCGGAGTCGAAATGCGTTCGTTCCAAAGCCTACGGCTTTCTAACTCAGTGTACTATACTATTCCAGAAGCTCATAATTTTACAATCAACACATTAATACCAGAATTGATTCTAAGGTCATTGTTCATCAATTCTTCATTTTCTAAACATGTTTTACCAAAACTCTTACTACAAATTCGTTTTAGCTTCTTTTTGACTCATTCCAATTGGGTTATTTTTATAACCCATAGGAGCATAACATACTACTTCTGAACTAAATTTTTAGACATGATACATAGACATAGAAGTCTCAAAATTCAGTCAATGGACAGTCCATTAACAGTCCTCTAGTCATCTTTCCATCCATTACGCATAGGTTCGGATTTCTTTCATTCTTGTTCTACTTTTAAGTTATTAATGGTTTATATAACCTCTGTACATCATCTTTAACCGATCACAACCCACAAATAACAACCATAACAATAATACCTTAACCAAACATAAGGCTTAAGAAGAAAACTAAAAGTTAAGGGTTTTAAGACTTACTCCTTGGCTTTCTTCTTCTTGGATACTAGGAAACTTGTTAGAGCTTTGCTAGAATCTCTTCTCTTCCTTCTTAAGTTCTCCCGAAGCCTTCATCCAAGCTTTAACTCACCACCCATTTCTTTCTCTCTCTAGAATTTGGCTTTTCTTTCTAGTTTATCATCTCTCTCTCTTACTTCTTCTTCTCCTTTTTACTGCAACTTCTCTCTTCTCTTTCTCTTCTCTCTGCACATGAGCTACACTTGGAGTTTGAATGGGGAAGAGAATGCATTGGACAGAATAGCATGTGAGGATGGAGTTGTAATATTCCTTCTCTAATTAAAACCTCACATGGGTCATGCAAATGGTTGGGTCATGGGTAAAAATTATGGATGTTGGGTTGGGCCATTTATATGGGCCACCCATAATAAATATTTGGGCTACTAATTAAAATCATCAATGGACTCTTACAAAATCCTACACTTAGATTTTAACAATAATATAGTATTTCATTTAGCCATTTATCAGCCCACTAATCTAATCCATTAATAGACTCATTTAATATAGGTTAGCTATTTACTAACTAATTAGCTTACCAAAATCATATACCTAAATATACATGTAACCCACATATATTTGGTTAACATATTTACACCAAATAAATTATTCAAATAATAATCTTTATCAAACTATTTATTTTATTCAGTAAATAGCGTTCTTAGCGTGAATAGTGCCTACGTGAATAATGATTTGGTTATATTACACGAAATTAATTTATTCGCTTATGCAAAATTTACGACACATAAAATCCATGTGTTAACATAATCTAGGTCATAATATAACCTTTAAACACATTATATAAAAATAAAAATTCAATACATCCCATAATATTAATAAACCCAAGTTCCAAGGGTGTTCTCGATTCGCGATCGTTATATTCTTACTTCTATACTATTATACACTTCGTCAGTTAGTCCATCCTAATTAAATTAATTAGCTTTGGCTAACTATTAGACCACCTCTCATCACTGAATCGATAATAAATATATAATACACATATATTTATTCTCTTGTCACATAAGTCACGTAAATGTATATATGACACATATATATTTACATTCAACCCGCTACGTCTCACAATAAGAATTTTTTTTATTAAGTTCTTATTATAAATATTCTTTTTGAAAAATCCGGGTTGTTACATTGAAGATCAAATCAAAGAGTTGATTCATCTTCATAAGGTATATCTTTTATCCTTCCTCGATTAATAATATCGCATCAAGGTGATCCTGGGATTGCAGAAAAATTTTAAATATGATTTATGCCATCCTTCCGCTTTTATATACATGTGATTATATGTATGTTCTTAATTCTACAAACTAACAAAGGGATCAAAGAAAAGTTATGTCTTTCAATGAGATCGTAGAGCAGAAAACATTAGTCATAGGAGAACCCTACGATCAAAGACTCAAAAGTTGTAGAGACAGACCCAACGATTGTAGTGTCAGAGCAAGAGATCATAGAGTCCATAGTTCCTGAGATGGATACTCTACGAATTAAAGATTCTACTGAACAAGAGTCAGAGCTTGAAGAACTTAGACAAGAAGGTACAAGGACTGATGTTCTAACTGGAAGCAAATGGGAAATATATCACAACTAAGACCTGATTATTGGGGACCCCAATGCAAGAATCAGGACTGGGTCTGTAACTCAGAATGAATGTTTCTTCCTAAGCAGATGGAGCTTAAAAAGATTGAAGAAGCCTTGGAAGATTCAAGTTGGATTGAAGTTGTGCAAGAAGAGTTGAATCAGTTTGAAAGAAGTAGAGTTTAGAGGTTAGTCCCAAGACCTAAAGATCATCTAGTCATCGACACCAAATGAGTATTCAGAAATAAGATGGATGAAGAAGGGGTGATCACATGGAACAAGGCAAGATTGGTGACCAAAGGATATTCTTAGGAATAAGGAATCAATTATAATGAGACCTTTACTCCTGTTGTAAGATTGGAAGCCATTAGAATGTTCCTTGCATATGTTGTTCATATGAAGTTCAAGGTTTTTCAAATAAATGTCAAGAGTTTTTTTCTGAATGGAGAACTTTAGGAAGAGGTTTATGTCGAATAACCTCCCAGTTTTGTCAATCCAACTCATCCTAATTATGTTTATAGATTAGATAAGGCTTTATATAGATTAAAACAAGCACCTGGGATATGGTATGAAACTTTAACTAATTTTCTTATTGAAAAAAGGATTCACTAGAGGTAAGGTGGATACAACTTTATTTCTTAGGAAGCATAAGGATAAAATATTATTGGTACAAATCTATGTAGATGATATTATATTTGGTTTTATTGATGAGAAGTTGTGTGAGAGATTTGTTAAGCTTATGCAGAGTAAGTTCGAGATAAACATGATGGGTGAGCTGAACTTCTTCCTTAGATTACAAGTAAAGCAAATTGATGAAGGAATATTCATCAACCACGCCAAGTATATTAAAGATTTACTCAAGAAATATGTCATATAATTAGTCACTCCCATGAAGACTCCAATGGCATTTGCACCAAGCTTGATAAAGATGAGTAAGATAAAAATATTGATATTACTCAATATAGAGGTATGATCGAATCTCTCCTCTACTTAACTACTAGTAGACCAAATATCATGTATGCTACTTGTATTTGTGCTAGTTTCAAGCTAATCCTAAGGAATCGCATTTAATAATTGTTAAAAAGATTTTCAGATATCTTAAAGGCACTCTACATTTGGAACTGTGGTATCCCAAAGAGTCATCCTTTAATCTAATAGGGTATTCAGATGCTGATATTTGAAGGATATGATAAGTGCATAATATTCTATGATTTTGATTTCTTTATATTTAGTTTTATTGCATGTTTTATGTGTCTATGAGCTTATTAAGGTATTTATTGATTTCAGGAAGAATTAGAATTGAAAAGAAGAAAAAGTGAACAATTTTTGTTGGTTGGATGCCTGGCGTGGCAGTGCTAAGAATGAACTACAGAGTGGTGCGGCAGCACCGATTGTAGTACATTACCTAGCGCGGCAGCGCCAGGTCAGGTTCGTTAGAAGCTCTCTGGACCCCTAGCGTGGCAGCGCTGGTTCTAGTACAAATCCTGGCGCGGCAGCGTTAGGTCGAGCAGTAGGAAATTTTCAAGGCTTTGTAATTTTTGAAAAATTCTACTAGGATTTGGATTGTTATTTTTTAAAGCTTTAGGACTTTATTCTAGGAGTATAAATATGTTATATTAGTTAAGTTTAGAGGCTGCTTTCCACTACAATTGCAAACCCTAGATTTGGAGGCAAGATTAAAGCATGTCATGCTAAGTTTTCTATTTCACTTCTAAGGGATGTTAAACATTATTTACAGTTGATGGTTTAATTAAATTAACATTATTTATTCCTTCTTATATGAGACTTATTCTTGATAATCTATTTTAATTGTTTGAATGATATTTGTTTTAATTGATTTAATAATGGTCAGTTAAATTGATCAAGTTATTATCATCTGTTAGATTAAGGTAAAGTATTAAGCAAACGATATTGTATCTGATCATTAGTAGTAGTTAGTGATATATAATTGTGGTCAAGCTTTTGAGTATTGTTATGGTTATCAGAAGGCAAGTTAAATAATCTGCGATTGTGTGATTGTTACTTGGAATAATCTAATTTCCTAATTCTTAATGTTGTTGTTATATTAAATCTAAACTGATAGTTTTGGGTAGTATAATAGTTAGGGTCTAGTGGAGGAGATTGTTGCATTAGATTTAAAACCTAAGAGAAATTTCGGGTAATCAGCGATTGTTGATATCTAGGGTTATTAGTTTCATTGAAGCAAGAAATAATGTTATACTTGGTTATCCTATTATTGTGAAAAGGTGATACTACTGAACTGAAGAACTAAAGCTTTTAATTCATTCATTATTTTTAATAATTTACTTCTGTTTATTTTAGTTAGTTATAATCAACATTCAAAACTCCCTACTTTTACTTATTATTTATTTAGATTTTGAAAACAGTAGAATAAACTAAAGCAATATCACTCTCTGTGGGTTTGACCCTTACTGCTGCTATACTGTGATTTTTATTAGTCATAAAGTAGAAGTGAGGTTTTATCTTGGAGTGTTAACGACAGCTACCAAGATGCATAATAGACAGGAAAAGCACTAGTGGTACATGCCAATTAGTTGGGAACAAACTAGTCTCATGGTTCAGCAAGAAACAAAACTCAAACTGCAGAAGCTGAGTATATATATTACTTATGGTAGCTACTATGCTCAAATTCTTTGGATAAAGAATCAGCTAGCTGACTATGAGTTTGAGTTGAAGTTTATCCCTATATACTGTGATAATACTAGTGTTATTGTTATCACTCATAATCCTGTCATGCATTCTAGGACTAAACATATAGACACCAGATACCATTTTATTGGAGATCATGTTCAAAATGGAATTATATCTTTACATTTCATCTCTACTGAAAATTAATTAGCTGATGTTTACCAAACTATTCAATGAACCCAGATTTAATAAATTAATAAGTGAATTAGGAATATTAAATTTACATCCTTAATATTATGCTTTAGAGAAAACTAACTTTGCAGGAATAAATTATAGAACAGCTAAGTATAACAAAGTTCGTAGAGTGCTTCGCAGAGTGGAGAGGTATCTTAGACTAAAAATACCTTATAAAAGGAAGCTCTACGATATCAGTCATATCGCTGAGTAGATAAGGAAAAAGTTACAGCGCGTTCATGACAAATCCAGATTGTTGTTTCCCAGAGGCACAATTTAGATTTAGAAGGGGAGGGGGTTGAATAGATCTTTAAAAACTTTTTCACTTAATTAAAGATGTATTACCAGATAATTAATTTGTTCAATTAATCTTAGCACAACGGAATATTAGTTTGAAAACTCCCCTTAAAGATTTAGTGAAATCTCAGTTTTAAATTTAGTTCTTATGGATGTAAGTCACTTTGTAGATATAACAGATATATGACAGAATGTAAAAAACTAAAAAGTAAACGACACAAGATATTTTAAGTGGTTAGAAGAACAAATATCTCCTAGTCCACTCTTCTATTTCAACAAGTAGAAAATCCACTAAGGATATGTCACTAAGACCAAATCACTAAGATCTATTACAACTGAATCACTTAGATTCCTTCGAGTCACTTAGTCTCGGCAATGGTCACTTAGATCAGGACACTTAGTCCAGTTCACTTAGAACTCTTCGAGTCACTTAGTCTCGGTATAATATGGACACTTAGTCTCAGATCACTAAAATCTCTTCAAGTCACTGAGTCATGGTACTTAGCAGCTTTTGAATCACTGTTGAATGTTAATTGTTGAGGTGTTGTTAAGCTTTGCATTTAGGCTTGATATCTTCTAGTACTTAGCAGCTTTGGAATGATCATCTTCTAGTTGCTACTAGGCTTTGCATTAAGGCTTGACATCTTCTAGTACTTAGTAGCTTTGGAATGATCATCTTCTAGGTGCTGTTAAACTTTGCATTAAGGCTTGACATCTTCTGGTACTTAGCAGCTTGAACACATCTTAAGTCATAGAGTGAAGCTTGGCTCTACTTTTTCAGAGTTTCAGCTTTGTGTTCTTGATGATTCGTTGAGTAGAGCTCGATATCTTTTCAATAGAGGTTCAGCTTTCTACTCCATGATCAGTCACTTGGATTTCAATCATAGTACTCTTTTATAAACCTCTGAAAAACTTCCCGTTAGAGAGTTCCCGTTGTATTTATTGCTCTGATCCAAAGATATTCTCTGATGATGACTTTAGAGTAGGAAAGCAGTTGCTTTCAGCCCTGACATGTCCCATCAGATTCCAGTCTCACCTACCTCTTGTGAAAGGTGACAGATCTCTAATATAGCAGTTTAGACATCAACTTATCTGATCTTCACATTAGAATTTGAAGATGGTGAGAAACGGCATTAAAATCTTTGATCTACTCTACTCTTAATTTGTCAGTTATATGACAGTTCTGACAATCTCTTCAAGCTTCATTGTTCATGGAGTTTGATGAGAAACGTCTTCTTGACTTAGGACACTCAACGTTTCTAAACTCTACGAGGTCGCTCTATGAACTGGAGAAGTACTCGACGATCTACTCTATGAATGGCTCTCTATGATGTTGGAGCAGACTCTACGAACTTCTCTTTACTCTGTAATCCCCGCTTTGACTTTACGACTCCAAAGGTAGCTCTACGATCTTCATTGTAGACTTTGTGATTCCGACTTCAGCTCTAAGATAGCTTTGTAGTTCTATGAACATCCATCTGATGTTCTACGAATTATATAGACTACTCTGCTAACAACATTTACATTATGAACCAGCAGACTAGGTCTACGATCGCTCTTTTGATGTTTTACGAATGTATACTTTTCGAACTTGTCTTCACAATTTAATCTTTGCTTAGCTCTGCAACTCTTCTGACTGATATTTACTTTATGACTTGGAACGAACTTCAAGACGAATGAGAGAGCTCTGCAATCGAATAATTGATGCTCCTCGAACACCTAGACTACTTTGCTAACAACTTTTACATCATGAACAGGCAGAGTAGCTCTACGAACGTCTATACGATCGATTTGATCTTATTACATATATGAAATCAACTCAACGGATCAATCTAACAATTTTGATCATTCTATTTCTAAGTCCTTGTACAAATATATCTCTCTTAAGGATTTTACAAAACTTACTTATACAAATATACATTAATCATTATTCATCATTACAACAAGCATGTAGACACTAACAACCTCCCTTATTTGATAAGATCATCCTAACACATTTGATCTTTCTATTCTAAGTCCTTGTACATCAGTTTATCAATAAGGACTTTACAAAACCTACTGGTACAAATATATATTTATTCATTATTCATCATCAAATCAAGCATACAGGCTCTAACACAGATCAAACGAGTAAGACGAAGAAATAACTGCCTAACAGTTGTAAATGGTAGTTAAGATGTAACGTGCACCCAATAATCGCTCAAAACGTGTCCCACTTAGCCAAAATAGAGGGCAGTACATTTATATATTTTAATTTAACCTTCCTATTCATCTGATTTGAGATTTACTAGCATTAAACTATCTCAAGATTTAACTTTGTTCTTTTCTAGATCCAATCAATACCGCAGAAGATGTCGACCTACCAAGTCATCTCAGGAAACCAGCTTTGTTTCAATGAATTCGGAGGAGTTGAAACCTATTTCAGAGTTGTGCTGAACTTGGTGCAAAGAGCAGGGTTCTATGAAGCATTGAGTGGTGTGATGTCGCAGGCAACCAAAAATAAAACCTTACTGCGAAAGATAATTATGTAGTAGTGCAAGTAAGAGTCGATCCCACAGAGAATGATTTATTTTGGCTTTATGCTTTGTACCCAAAATTGGGGGGTTTGATTGTGATTATTAAAGTAAACTAAAAATAATGCAAAATAATTTATTAAAGTAAATCAGAGAAAAACAAACCTTGGATTAAATCAACTTCCACCTCAGAAACTTAGACTAATCATCGATTCAAGCATAACCAATTAATATTTTGAATATTCACCATTAGAATCAATTCACCATTCAGAATCATTCCATGTCTTTCCTTAAGTTTAGTTAGATAGAAACAATCGATCAAAATAATCCTAACTACTAAACAACTTCAGACAAGCGCTAGAAGTTTAATCTAATAGATGTTTTAAGAATTAAAAAAACCGATGAAGCTAAACAACACAAGCACAAACGGTTGCATTTAATTTAGTTGAGAATTCTTCCTAAGATATAATAATCTTGTGATCTGCAGTCAATTATTAACCTTAGTTGCTTCGCAAATTAGAGTGACCAAACAATTACGGTTTTGATATCTAATTTAGCAGTCGATTTCAATGAATAATAAACTAGTTTGCAACCTAGCAATTAAACAGTTCAATCATTTAATTTAAGTACAGAAGAATAATCAACACTCAAAATATAAATTGAACAATTAAAACCAATTAGATCTCACAGTGTAATAATCTGAGGCTTCCGTCTCCTTAATCCAAGAACAGAAATTTAGTTACACGTGACCTTGAAAACACCAAAGAATTATAGAGAGGAAAGTTTGTAGACAATTCTACAAGCTCTCTTGGTAATCCTCTATTTATAGGCATCAACGCTCAATCAATTCCTTTTAGAAATCAACTTCCTAGTGACAATCAACTTCCGTCAAAGAGATTTTCTAAATAGACTTTTCCTTTCCTTCATTGGATTTGACTTGCACACCAAGATTGTTCCACTTCCTTCCTTCTCCTTGTAGGATTCTTCCTGTTTCTTTCCTTCCATGAATAGGAGTATTAAATATTGCTTGATCACCAAGATATTGACTTTATTGTAATAAAATATTAAATCCATGTACTCGCATAATTACAACTTTGCCTCTTCTTTTACTTTAAGTCCAAATAATGCTCAATTTGTCTCCAAAGCACTTCCAAAGTCACGAACTCCTTTAATTGCACCTTAAATAAAAATATAAGAATAATGTGTATATTTAGGCATAAAATAAATATAAAAGAGAGGGATAAAAATATAACATATTTTATTCTCATCAAATTCCCTCACACTTATCTTTTGCTCGTCCTCGGGCAAAACAAAAAAAAATTATAATACAAAAATTCAACTAACAAACTTGACAAACTTGAGCCACAAATTAATATGAACTTCAACATTGACCTCAAAGATTCAGCACAATAACTCTTGAAAAACTTCAAAACAATATATCATCTAGAACTTAAGCTCCTTTATCAATCTTACTTTACTCTAAACCTTTCGTGTGTGTGTCAATCCAAATGTAACAACCTAATCAGAACTCAGAAAAACTTATGAAATCAAAGTCTTGAAGAAAAAAGAGAAACTCAAGCACTTATTTTCACATCATTCTCAGTTAACTCAAGTAATCAACACTAGAGGATCAAAAGGCTTCTTCTTTTTTTCTCTTTCTTTGGTAAGTGCATTTTATGCTCCATCTTACTAGCGAGTACGTTTTACGCTCCATCTCGCATGCCATGTGTTTATGAGTGAGTGTGTTTTACGCTTCATCTCAACCCACCACATGAATAATATTTTTTCCTTCTTTTCTTTATTTCTTTTTCTTATTCTTTCTCTTTTTTTTCTTTCAAACTTATAAAATTTGCCTAAATCATTTCCCCTTTCTTAAATAATATCTTATATTCACTTTAAATTTTGATCAAACAAGCAATAGAGTTTCAAAATTTCTCCCATAATACATTCAATCAAATAAATTTCTTCCAAGTTAAAACTAGGTCAACCAAATGGACATGTGCTTAAAAATGAAGGGTCTCAAATAAAGTAATAATCAACAAAGAAAGACAAATTCAGATTACACAATACCTATCAATCTTCCAAGAAGTTATCAAAAATAAATCAAAATTTTATCATTGGTCAAAAATTAAAATTCAAATCAATTTATTGCTCAAGTGACAAATCCTAAAAGCTATCTCATTTTCGTAGAAAACACGATTGTACTTAGCATGTACAACAAGCCTTTAAACCCCAAGGTTACCCCAAGTGGACGAGTTTTGCCTCATGAGGGTTTGCAGTGAATATACCCACAAAATTCCATATTCAAACTAACAAAAACAATAAAAAAACTAAATAAAATATGACAAATAAAATAAAAATAAAGCACCCTAAATCCTTCCCCCACACTTAAAACTTACATTGTCCCCAATGTAAAGTAAAATGCAAAGAAAAGTAAAGAGATACTCCCCTATGGGTTGCCTCCCATGCAGCGCCTTTGTTTAAAGTCTTTGGCTCGACCTTATACCCTCTTTCAAAATACATCAAAAGCACTCCAGAGCGAATGCAGTCTTGATTTTGCCTTTTTCTTTGTCAAATAACAAAGAGAAAATAGACATGTAACATTAGTATTCTCTCGATCCCCCGGATCAATTGGAAACTGGACATAACCTGACTACGGAGCATCACTCAAAGTTGCAACGGTTCCTTCATTAATATTCTTACTAAGCGCAATTTTCAAGTCATCTTCTCCAACAAGGTCAAAGGTTTCCTGTGCTAAAGAGTCTGTCACATCAATAGAATAAACAGAAGTATCATTAGTAGGATTTTGCATGGAATCATAAATATTAAATATAACAACTTTGCCATCAAATTCCATTGAAAGTGTACCACTATGAACATCAATCTTAGTTTTGGATGTCTTTAAAAATGGTCTTCCTAACAAAATAGGTGCATTTTGGTCACCGCTTTCCATATCAAGCACATAAAATCAGTAGAAAAAATTAAATCATTGACCTGCACAAGAACATCCTGAACTACACCCCTAGGATAAACATTAGATCTATCATCCAACTAAATCACAGTATCAGTTTTACTCAAAGGTTCAAGTTTCAACGAAACATATATAGAATATGGCATAACATTAATAGAAGCTCCTAGGTCTAACATGGCTTTTTCAAATCTAGTGTCACCTATCATGCAAGGGATAGTGAACATACCCGGATCATGACACTTAGTAGGGAGTTTTCTTTGAATAACTGCAAAAACATTCTCCCCTACCTTTACCTTTCCAACTTTTTTAAGTTCCTGTTTCCTCTTATGTGTACACAATTCTTTCAAAAATTTAGCATATCGAGGAACTTGTTTAATGGCACCTAACAAAGGAATGTTTACCTTGCATTTACAGAAAGTCTCATACAAATCTGAATTTTTCTCATATTTTCTATTTTCTGTCAAAGTATGAGGAAAAGGGGGTACCGGTTTATAATCAGAGAGATGAGGAAATTTACGCTTAGGTACATCAATGTCACACATAACACCAATGTCTGCATTGTTCGTGTCTACTTTACTTTGCTCCTGCGATATAGGTGCTGACTTTTCTGGATTATTTACCTCTTTGCCACTTCTCAAAGTGATTACACTTACATTCTCTTTTGGATTCACCACTGTTTGAGAGGGTAACTTCCCCGAACCTTGCGCCTCCAATCGACTAATTGCGGTTGCCATTTGTCCCATTTGAGTTCCCAAGTTTTGAATATTTGCCCTTATTTCCTGTTAAAACTGCAAAGTGTTAGTGGCAAGAGATTTAATAATATCTTCTAAAGACATAGTAGAGTTAGAAGATTGGCCTTGTTGTTGTCCATTGGGATACGGCTGTTTGTATTGCTAGTAACTTGGGAAATTCTAATTTGCGGGCTGATTTTCTAGTGGATTCTTATAGCTAAAGTTAGGATGATCCCTCCATCCAGGATTATAAGTGTTTGCATAGGGATCATATTTCCTTTGTGGCTGTCCAAAAAATCCACCTGCTGCATTTACTTGCTCAATGGACTCCTCTTGAAGAGTTGGGCACATATCAGTTGGATGTCCTAGTGTCGCACAAATTCCGCAAGCTTTTGCTTGTTGCGTATTACCTGTACCCAATTGTCGAACAAGAGAGGTTAAACTCGCAAGTTGTTGTTCAATAGCAGAAATTTGTACCTCACTAGCATTCTTAGGTGAAAAATCGAGTATAGTGCCAAATTGTTGAGAGTTAGCCGCTGTGTTCGTAATCAAATTTCTAGCAGCCTCGGGAGTTTTATCCACCAAAGCTCCTCCACTAGCAGTGTCGATCATGCTCCTATCGGTAGATAAAAGACCTTCATAGAAGTATTGGATAAGAAGTTGATCACTGATTTGATGATGGGGATAACTTGCACATAGTCTCTTGAAACGTTCCCAATACTCATGTAGGGATTCTCCATTGTTCTGCCTCACACCACAAATTGATTTTCGAATATTGGATGCCCTTGAAGCGGGAAAATATTTCTCTAAAAACAACCTCTTCATCGCTTCCCATATGGTGATACTTCCGGAGGGTAGATAGTAAAGTCAATCCTTAACCAAATCTTTCAAAGAAAATAGAAAGGCTCTCAATTTAATTTATTCTTCAGTTACTCCGGTCGGCTTCATACTCGTGCATACCACATGAAATTCCTTCAAATGTCTGTGAGGATCTTCACCTAAAAGACCATGAAAAGAAGGTAAAAGATATATTACTTCGGATTTTAATTCAAAATGAGTATTAGTATCTAGATTAGGGAATGTAATGCATAAGGGTTGTTGGTTAAGATTAGGAGTAGCCAACTCCTTTAGAGTTTTGTTGTTAGCAGCAACCATGTTTTTTGAATCACTAGATGAACTATTAGACAATAATTCAAGTGCTGTGTTTAGACCAGGTGATGCAACAAAAGTTTCTTCAGATTCTTCAGTTGTGCGTTGAAATTGACGAGCCTTTTTTCTTAACTTGCGTGCAGTCTTTTCAATCTATGGATCAAACTTTAAATCACCTTGATTAGTAGATCGAGTTATGGTTATAAACAATCAAGGAAATTCAACTAATCTACGAAAAAAAACAACTAAGAAAAATTACAAAATTGCTAAAAAAAATAAGGTTCACAAAAGCACAAAAATAAATTAAAATCAGTCTCCGACAACGGCGCCAAAATTTGGTGTGTTGTCGCAGGCAACCAAAAATAAAACCTTACTGCGAAAGATAATTATGTAGTAGTGCAAGTAAGAGTCGATCCCACAGAGAATAATTTATTTTGTTTTTATGTTTTGTAACCAAAATTGGGGGTTTTGATTGTGATTATTAAAGTAAACTAAAAATAATGCAAAATAATTTATTAAAATAATCAGAGGAAAACAAACATTGGATTAGATCAACTTCCACCTCAGAAACCTACACTGATCATCAATTCAAGCATAACTAATTAATATTTTGAATATTCACCGTTAGAATCAATTCACCATTCAGAATCATTCCATGCATTTCCTTAAGTTTAGTTAGATAGAAATAAGTGTTCTAAATAACCTTAACAACTAAACAACTTCAGACAAGCATTAAAAGTTTAATCTAGTAGATGCTTTAAGAATTAGAAAAACTGATGAAACTAAACAACACAAGCACAAACAGTTGCATTTAATTTAGTTAGGTATTCTTCCTAAGATATAATAATCTCGTGAACTGTAGTCAATTATTAACCTTAGTTGCTTCGCAAATTAGAGTGACCAAATAATTACGGATTTGATATCTAATTTAGTAGTAGATTTCAATAAATAATAAACTAATTTGCAACCTAGCAATTAAACAGTTCAATCATTTAATTTAAGCACAGAAGAATAATCAATACTCAAAATATAAATTGAACAATTAAAACCAATTAGATCTCACAGTGTAATAATCTGAGGCTTCCATCTCCTTAATCCAAGAACAGAAATTTAGTTACACATGACCTTGAAAACACCAAAGAATTATAGAGAGGAAAGTTTATAGACAAGTCTCCAAGCTCTCTTGGTAATCCTCTATTTATAGGCATCAACACTCAATCAATTCCTTTTAGGAATCAACTTTCTGGTGACAATCAACGTCCTTCAAAGAGATTTTCTAAATAGACTTTTCCTTTCCTTCATTTGATTTGACTTGCACACCAAGATTGTTCCACTTCCTTCCTTCTCCTTGTAGGATTCTTCTTATTTCTTTCCTTCCATGAATATGAGCATTAAATATTGCTTGATCACCAAGATATTGACTTTATTGTAATAAAATATTAAATACATATACTCGCATAATTACAACTTTGCCCCTCCTTTTACTTTAAGTCCAAATAATGCTCAATTTATCTCCAAAGCACTTCCAAAGTCACGAACTCCTTTAATTGCACCTTAAATAAAAATATAAAAATAATGAGTGTATTTAGGTACAAAATAAATATAAAAGTTTAAGCATTAAGGGATAAAAATATAACATATTTTATTTTCATCATTGAGCACAAGCATAAGGATCTTCTCCAAAAGAGTTAAAGAGTTCTACCTGAATGGATCCTATGCAAATGGAGTCATCACCTCAAAGGCAAGAGATTAAAGAAGACCACTGTTCAGACTCCTCCCAAGACCACTCGAGAATAGGCTGAGGAGTTCTGTGAAGAGATTGTCAGACATGATGTTGAGGCTGCTGCCAAATAAGGTATATCCCTTGCTGAATGGGATAAGAAGTAGATAAAGAAGGGAAGATCTGCTAAAATGGCAAAATCCGGTAGAATCATTTCAGTAGAAGATTATGTTTTTGCCAAGCCGATTGTAGAACCTTCCAGCTCTCTAATCGTTGAGCCTAAAGAAGCAATAAATAATGATGAGATAACTGGGAAGGCTTATGAGCCAAAGCCAATGAATGTTGAAGAGACGGTTGAAATGACTGATATGTCGGAGCCACAAAAAGAGAAGAAGAGACGGTTGTGAAGGTTTCTAAACCTGAACCAAAGAAAAGAAGATTAATAAAGAAATCTGAGAAGAAGATGAAGAATGCTGAGGAGAAGAAGAAGAAGAAGAAGAAGAAGAAGAAGAAGAAAACCTCAGAACTAGCCAAAGTTGTTGAAGCTACTTCTGAGGGGGAGAAGCCAAATTCCAAGCTCTTCCGATGATTCCTTGAAGTTAACAAGGATCATTTAATCAGTCGTACAGGACATTGGAAGAGAGCCAAGTCAATCTGCTTCTGAGCCCGTAGATACTCAATCTGAGGGGGAGCAACCAGATAATACATTTGAAATAATGAAGTAATCGTAGAGTCCATAACTAGGAGTGTTGAGCAATCGTCGAGCCAACACCCTAACTCCATGATCGTAGAGTCGCAACACCCTACGATCGATGTACAAAGTCCTAACTCCCTGATCGTAGAGTCCCAAAACTCTACGATCGAAACACAAAATACTCCCTGTCCTATACACATATTTTCTTCACCTAACATCTCTCCTATACATATACACTCATTCTCTCCAATCTGCAAATGTTGAATCTATCAAGTTTCTCTCAGACAAGGTTTTCTTTTTGAGCTCCTCCTTGCTGGAATTTAAAAGTTTGGTGATGCAGTCAATGGATTACACTGATAATGCAATGACACTTGTTCATTATCAAAGAGAACAAGTTGAAGCCAGATATTAAGAATCTAGAGACGACATTACACTTTCTAGCAGCCAAATGCAAGAACTTGTCAATACTATCAAGTAACTCTCTGAGGAAGTTCATGCTCTATGAAGTGGCAGAGATGCTGACATAAAGGGGGAGGGGAGACGACCTCAACATACATTAATTGTTCCTCCTCATTCTCCCTCTAGAGATTCTTCTGCACCTCAAGCCCAAGCCAGAGACTCTATAGAAGAAATCCAGAGAAGAGAAGCCAAAGGGAGAGAAAGCTATATGAGAAGGCGAGAAGCTGAGCGAAGAGATCCGTCGAGGAGTTATAGGGGGAGAAGATAAATAAATAGATAAATATCTATGTTGTAAAATGTTTATTGAAATTTTTTATACTCTGTAAAATTCTTTCATTCATCAATAAATTCATTCATTCTTTCTAAAAATACAGTTGCTCATTATATCTAAGTCATGTTTAAATTCAAAGTACTAAATTATATGCATCTTGAAATTGATGATTGCTTGAAATTACTGGTTTTGTCAACATCAAATAGGGAGAGATTGTTAGGACAAATGCATATTTGATTTGATGATGATATAATGTATACTTAAACCAGTAACTTTTGTGAAGTCTTTATAAT
Organism: Aralia elata; assembly: GCA_034770075.1. Taxonomy (NCBI): domain Eukaryota; kingdom Viridiplantae; phylum Streptophyta; class Magnoliopsida; order Apiales; family Araliaceae; genus Aralia; species Aralia elata. The sequence continues at coordinate 64,259,567 of CM068383.1, read as the reverse complement.
GAAATTAATGTAAAAAGACTTAGATTAGAAGATCAAATTTGTTAAGTGGATCTATTTTGTTAAGTAAACTGAATGCATAGCTATAGAAAATTAAACGATCGTAAAGTTATTTAGGCGATCGTAAAGTTAAGTGAATGATCGTAGAGTATACTGGTCAAATTCGCAGAGTCTACTTTGAGATCGTATAGTCTGCTAAGAGATCGTAAAACATATTAAAGATCGCAAAGTTTATCAAAGATCGTAGAGCTGTCGACTCAAAGATCGTAAAGCATGTTGAAGACCGTAGAGTCCGAAAGAGATTGTAAAGCTCATTGAAAACTATATAGTCTGAAAGAGATCGTAGAGCTCATTGAAAACCATAGAGTCTGAAAGAGATCGTAGAGCTTATGGTTCGTAGAGCTTATCAATGGTAGAGTCATCTAGCCAGATACTTTACGACCACCATGAAACTTTACGATTAGAAAAATCGTAGAGTCTGTCAGCTCTGACAATGGACTGACATTGTCAAGACTCGAAGCGTGAAGATCCCAAGATAGTTGTTGAACATCTTAAGATTGAAAAGAAGATAAGATCAAAGTGTGTCTAAACAACTAGTTCGGTGAAGTGATAGTGACCCACGTGCAGGTCATTGTAGCAGTCTGATATGACATATCACAGCCAAAAGCAAGCTGACATATACTCTTCCAAAAGTTAATAATCAGAGATCTTCTAGGATTGGAGTATTAAATGAGCAACGACAACTTTCAAATGGGATAATTTCAAGGACGTCTATAAGATTCAATCCAACAGTGACGATTATATATCAAACAAGTTGAACTGCTACCAAACTCTCAAAAACACTACTCTACGATCTTGAAGATCTAGAACATCTTGTTCTACTGCTAAATTATTTTATGTTAATCTTAAAAGTAACTTAGCAACACCCCAAAACACCTTATTCGTTCTGTGATTATTCAGGTCTTAGTGACATTTGTAATCAAGTCTTAGTAACCTTTGTATCCAAGTCTAAATGACTTGAAGGGTTCTGTGTAAACCAGTCTTAATGACTTATTCCAAGTCTAAGTGACTTGAAGGAATTTTGTGATTCAGTTGTTGTAATTGTTCTTTGTGAACAGAACTTAGTGATTACCTCATCCTTAGTGGATTTTCTACTTGAGGAGTAGAAGAGTGGACTAGGAGATATTTGTTCTTCGAACCACTTAAAATATCTTGTCTATTTACTTTCAACATTTACATTTATGCAAAGTCATTTATATTTCTTTCTGACTTAATTCTATCTGTATGCTAAAATTATAACTGAGACTTTCCTAAATCTTTGAAAGGAGATTTTCAAATCATTATTCTGTTATGCATAATTAAATTAACTTGCTTAATTTATAAGTTGGTAATACTCTTTAAAAATGAAAGGTTTTAAAAGGATCTATTCAACCCCCCTTCTAGATCTCTAAGTGCCTTTGGGAAACAACAATAATGTTCATCTTGTCAAAGGTCTTGAGTTTAATAAAGTGTAAGCCAACTAATAGATAGTGGTCACCAAGTAAAATTTGAAACAGATAAATATTTTATTTTTCATGATATTAACAACACTACACTAGTTGAACATGGAGAAGAAAATATATACAATTGACTTTGAGCAACATGATAAAAATATGTGTTTATCAGCCATACAAGATGAAGCTAACTTATGGCACAAGAGGTTGGAACATGTTCACATTCACTTGATCAAAAAGCTTTCAACAAAGAATCTTGTGAAAGGATTGCCAAAAATCAATTATGAAAAGAAATGCATGTGTGTTTCATGTCAATTTGATAAACAAGTAAGAATATCATTTATTGTCAAAAATAAGGTATCAACTTCTTCTTCATTGCAACTACTTCATCTTGATCTTTTTGGACTGGCAAAATATGCAAGTATTAGTGGTAAGTTTTATTCTTTCGTTATAGTTGATGATTATTCTAGATATGTGTGGGTAACCTTCCTTAGATCCAAGGATGAAGCTTTTAGAGATTTTGAAAGACTTATAAGGAACTTAGAAACAAAGTACAATCTCAAGTTGTTAAGGATAAGGAGTGATCATGGTGGTGAATTCTAAAAAGACTTCATACTATTTTACAATGCAATAGGAATAAGTCATGAATTCTTCGCACCAAGGATATCTCAGCAAAAAGGTGTGGTAAAGCAAAAGAATAAAATAGTACAAGAAATTGCATGAACACTATTAATATATATATATATTGCCTTGATTATAATAATTATTTTCATCTCATTAATACTCTGTAATCAAGTTAATAGACTAAGGGGTTAGTCTATTGTTTTTAATCCGGATTTGGGTTAAGGGCTTTACATGTGAGTTTATAGGTAATCAGTTGGTTAAAGAAAGCAAGTGTGCTTAGGGAGCAAATGTGCTCAAGAAATTTAAAACTTGACTTGTAAAGGGGTATGATTGTAAACGATGTTAGTCAATAAAAGGTCTCCAATACTAATTGGTATTGGACTTGAAGTAGGCCAATAGAGTAGAGGTTTAGAGGTCAAACCCAGTAAAGAATTCTACGTGTTCCTGTGGATATTTGCTCTATCTTAATTTTCTGTTGCATGCTTTATTTTGAATTAAAAGAAGTGTTCTAAATACTTTGATATCTAAATAACATCAGGAAATTATTATTTACAACTCAAAAATTTATTTACTGTAAGTTATTTAATTTAGAAAACAGTAACTAGAAACAAGTTTTTATCTTTTCTGGTAAACTAGAAATCCAGCAAACTGAATAGATATCCAGTATACTGAATTTATTAACAAACAATTTTTGATAGTTCGCTTATTTTATAAAAATTGGATATCTGTTGTTCCCACACTTATTCAAATCCCCTTTCAAGTGTGTCTATCTGAATTTCAATGACTTTCTCTTGAGACACAAGCTTTATAACCCGTGCAAAGCACGCGTATGTTTAGAACGACTTATCAGACAAGTTTTAAATATGACATATTAGAGCGATACTATTTTTAATCATAATAGTTTATTTAATTTCTAATGAAGGCATTATAATATGTCATTTTAATTACTGATTAATAGATTAAAAAAATTACGTAACTTTTCATCCAATATGATAGTATTGGTGTTGACAATCTTGTTTATTTTTGTATTTACCTCATTCCAAATTCTATTGACTAACTTTGATGCTAAAATTGTATTTACCTCATTCCAAATTCTATTGACTTTAACTTTGATGCTAAAATTATCTTTTCCTAAATATAATTGATTTAAAAGAACATGTTGATCCATGTTGAACTTTTCGATTTTTTGTGTATAATTTAATGTGTAGATAGTCCTATTTATAATGAATTAAAGTGAATTGAATAGGATATGTTATATTAATTAGGTTCATGAATCATGAATCATGAAATCTAATGCGAAATAGTAAGGGTCACCATATGTATATCAATCATTAATTGATTATTAAGATTTTTGCTCAATTCTTAGTGCAAATGATATATTGTATCTCTAATAGTAAATGTGTACTAAAATTTTATGAAAAACTTAACTTTTAAGTTGTTGAGTCAGCTTTTAGAAATATCAAAATTTATAACCACAAAGGTAGTTAAATTAAAATGAATGAATAAATAAATAAAAATTAAAAAATTTAGGCTATCGAGTCACCAAATTTAAACTACGAGTTGACTCAGAACTAACTAAAATGACTTAGTGTTTACCTCGTTATATTTTAGAATTGTTACAATGAATCTTGTGAATACAGTAGAACTTCTATAAATTAATACTGTTGAGACTGAAATTTTTTATTAATTTAGAGAGTTATTATTTAATCGATAAATTAATAATTTATTAATTTAAAGAGTGTTTTTCTATTCGGTGAACATAAATTTAATTACATTAAAATTATTGCATTTTATTGATGTTTATATCATACTTTTTTTGATGCAATGTATCATACTTATTAAATTAATGTAATAATAGAATTCATTGTAAGTGATATTAATTATTTTTAATAATTAAATAATGTTCATTGTATCCACTTTTCAAATTACATTCACATTTTATTTCAAAAAAAATTTATATTCACATTAAGTTTAATTAATTTGTATATATAAGTTCATTGTATTAGAATTTAATACATTCCATGTACAAACATCATTGTACTAGAATTTAATACATTCCATATAGAACTACTATATAGCCATTATTGAATTATCCGGGTGAAAATGAAGCATGTTTAGAAGTCCAGAGCTTAGAAAAAATTGTGGCTTCTATCACTGAAAATCCTATTGATGATGAAGCTGAGGATGATACAATGCTTTTGGAGCCAATAACGCGAAAGGAAGCACTCATAGCGTCAACAACTCTTCACAAGTTTTTATTACAATTCGAGAATGCAACACCTGAACTTTTGGACGCAATGAGAAAAATTAAGGATGAAATTCAATTAGATTTAAATTTCAAGACAAAACAAACGAGAATAGAATAATATTTTACAAGATTACCCTAAATATATTTGTAATTTAAAAGAATTATTAATTTATGATTTTGATGGGACCATATATTTATATAAGAGTCTTTTTAAAAAATTATTATTTTATTATTTTATCGAAATTATTAATTTATCCCATTTGCCGAAGTCGGGACTGAGAAACAATATTATTTTAGAGAGATTATTAATTTATCGAGTATTAATTTATAGAAGTTCTACTGTACATGCTATTAAATCAAAAATAAATTACTTTTGCTATAGCCTGCAAACTGTTTGGAGGTCACAAGTCCCTATTTTCTAGGAAGAAAAAACGGCCGAGTTTATTACCATTCTAGAATAAAAGATCATTATTGATTTTTAAAGTCAACATAAAACATTTTTAAATTTCAAATTAACTTTTATTGTTTTAATTTTAGTCAATACAATAATGAATATTATATATATAATATCTAAAAAATACTATTGATTTTAAAGTTAATAACTCCTCCGTCTTCAAAAAGACGACTAAAGATACAATTATTTGTCCCCAAAAAGATGAGATAAAGTACAAAAAGTAAAGAGTAATTATATTATTTAATAGGATCCATTAGTATAAAAGAATAACATTACTCGTCACTTTATGAATCTTGTAAAACCACTAAGAAGAAAATTGAAACTTTATTTATTCTCTTTCCTCTACTTTTATTTTTCTTAATATATGTAAAATTTATATTTTGCTCATTCTTTTGAAAAAAGAAAAAGTATTTCAGAATTTACAATAAATCATCTCACTTTTAAATTTACAAGTGTCTCAAATTTTAAAAATCAACATGATCTTATCATTTGGAACCGAGAGACATCAATGTACATGAACTGCTAGAACGGAGGGATACCTTTATAATGATCTTTGGCGAAGATAAATCAATTTACATGATTTCTCATAAATATCCCTGGGTCTGCAACTTTATGCTCCGTTTGAAACTTGAAAAATGCAAAGGAAAAGAAAAGGAAAGGAAAATTAAAATAAATATATATAAAAAACCATCTATAAATTTAAAAAATCTAATACAAGAAACAATGTTAAAATAGTGTGAAAAATGATTAAAAATGGTCCAATAAAATTTTAGATTTTATTTCCTTTACCTTTACCCTCCAATTTTTCAAGTTCCAAACAAAACCTAAAGAAAACGACGTCAAAAATTTCTGAAAAATCATGTAGGACACCAAAATATTTAAGGAATACATTCCATTCTCGAAAGTCACAGCCACATTGTAACAAATACTTCCACCCGCATCTTCTAAATGTTAGAAAATAATAAAGGAGGAGGGAGCAGGGCAAAGATGGGAATAATAATACATAAAAGCTAAAATTTTGATGACACGAAAACCATGAAAGCAGATTATAATTGAATTACATGGTATTATACAATCTTTCAAGATTCCATTTCAGTAAGCCTATGCGGTATATACTATTACTTCTGTAGATCTTCACAATCGAAAGAAAATGGTTGATGCGTCTTGTATCATATCTTGCTCGATATATAACTGTTGTAACAAGTTAAACTCGTATATGTACACAACGCCGCTGCCAAGCTCTTGAGGACCCTTTACATAATTGCTGCCAACCCAATAGGGCCTTCATCAGTTTTGCATTCTGGGGCAGAGGCCAAATTGCGAGGCCTAACTGAAAAATACAGGAGTAGGGGATTAGTAACAAGATCAAACAACTAATACTTCCTGGAAAACATGCATCCAAATGACAAAAGTACCCCTTAATATTTGCTGAATGCTGATTTCTCTCAAGTGTAGAGTGGAATTTTACAAGTATTAAACCTTGGGGTGTGCATCGGGAAATAACCAACAAACTGAATTGTTCTTCACAGAACAAGGTATTACCGCATTGCTTTTAACAAACTAGACAAACAACGCATTTAGAAGCAAAAAAGCAATTCTGCTGCACGGCACTCAATCACTTGTTGCTTCTTACTGATTATATGGCACTTGAAATATTAACGTAGCCGTGGTGCAACCATGGACTTAGCACTATACTATATTCATGAAACGGCATGTTAATTTTGAAACAGTACTGAGGAACTTCTTTATCTACCATTTCATGATGTCTTGATGATTGTTTCTCCAACACATCAAAAAATGCATGGGTTCTTTGGATAAAACTATAAATATTATACTAAAACCGTTTAAGACCGCTCAGCAAGCAAATATAAACTCTGAAAACTCTCAATTGAATAAAATATTGATTACCCCAATCACACCAAACATGAATGGAATAATAACAGAAAAATAGAGAATTATACCACAGGAAGACTTGAACTGTGGGGAGAAACAATATGATGCCAGTACGTACCCGAAACGTTCGTAATTACATTCACACTTTTCTGATTAGCAAGTGCTTTTAACTTATTTCCTGTAGCTAATATTAATAAGCTCCTCATATGTTGCTTCTGTTCCTTCGGACTACTTGTCTTCGCCAAAGATTCTTCAAAAGCAAGCAGATCTTGGGATGTAATGCAAGGAAGGGAGAGCAAAATCTGTGGCAACACAAGAAAATTGGCACACATTTACTTGGACAATTAAATTAAAATTACTTATAATTTCCATAGCTCTATGTAATAATACAGACAGGTCGAACTGCATGAGGAATCCCACTAACCTGCCTAGGTGCTGGGTCTCTATTAGAAAGATGAATGAAGATATCACGACAGAGACTGACAAGGTCAGCACTGATTATAGCATTTGACTCCAGTTCCAAACCTTGGATTACTGCATAGAACAAATCTTTTGCAACAAATTCTCTGAGTTCCGCATTATTAGATGAAACAGCCAGGAGAATTACAGACCCACAGAAGGAAGAAACTTTAGTTACAGCTTCACTGTCTGTCCATTTAAAGACATCTAAACATATCTGCAGTGCCCGAAGGGCTACACCTTTGTGCTTCAAAAGAAAACTGCAATTGAATCAAAATTTTGAGATCGAATCAGAAATCAGAATAGATAATAAAAAAAGCTTAGACATAAATTACTTTCAGAATTCAATGTCAACACGCTTCTTAAAAACAGTATCTTCAGGCATACCCAACCATAGAGCTCGAGGAAAATGCATCCAAGTCTTTGAGAGCAGATACTTCCACGCGGTTGACATGCCCAGACTGCTCTACAGAAGGAAGCCCAGTATTCAATCCTGGAGAAGCCAATGCAGAGAGGAGTGAACAAATCTCACGAGTTAAGCCTCGCAGTAGCTTTTCCTCCATTACTTCCACTTTTAAGTCTGACCCAGCAGGTATGCCAAGAAGATCTGGAACCTTTGCTCTACCTTCCTGTAAAAGACTTGACCATGAACAGCTAAGAGCCTGCTGGGAATACAGAAATATTGGATGCAAAAGCATTTCCAGCCACACCTCCCACATATCTGATGGGCAGCATTTAACTAATGGTATCATTATTGAATGAACAAGCTGCTTCATATGCCTGAACTCCATTGATTGTATATTCTCCACTAGAGCCAAAGTGACGGAATGAATATCCAAAATTTTGAAAAATGAATCCCCAATAGTTGTTGATAAGCCCAATACGTTATACCTAGTGTCAGGAGTGATAAATCATGACCGAGTTGGATAACCAGAAATGTATATAGAAGAAATGACATCTGATTGTAATAAATCCTTAGTAGTGGCAGGCTGCCAGGTTGTTCAAATCTAGTAAAATAAGCAGGCATATATTCATATAGGTATGTCCTCTATAATTTGATTATATCCTTAAAGACATCTATAAAATACACAATTAGATAAATCATTTGTTTAAATATATAACACGAGAAGTACCATAACTATAATAATTGATTACATAAAAATTCAAAAACCTATACTATAAAAAAAAAGAATTATGATATAATTATACATGGTTTATATTGAGGTATAACTTTATTATAACTCTAGGAAATATCGCAATGAATCAGTAGTGCAGTTCTACCAAAAGAAAATTCTTCTACGTATATCACAAATAATCAACATTAGGCTTTACAATGTTTGTAAGTTAGTTAGATGAAAATATAATGTAAGAGAAATTTTTATTTTTATTTTATTCATGGAATAGGTAAGGTTAGCCCCCCAATTGTGGGATTCGAACCAGCAACATTTAGGTTATTCCTTCAAGACCTGTGACATTACATTTACAAATTTAATAAGAAAAGTATGACTATGGCAGGGCTAGCATCATTATCATAGATAATTAAATAAACAATTGTTCAACTCTAAAAATCTACACCATTACTTCAAAAGTATGAACATACCCGCTATCTCTGATACCCTTCAACCAATTTCGTATATCAGTTTCATTTGGCTCTGCAACACCTTCCTTATTCATGTCAAACAGAGATCCATCGGTAAAGGTTAATCCACCCTTAAGCAATTTAGGGTTTCCTTCACCAAGAAGACTGGTTCGCTCGACATCACTCGTAACCATTGCAGCTTTTATTTCTCCAGGCAATGTTTGAGTAACAGGTGGAGACCAGAGAGCATGTATAGCACGAAGCAGCTGAGGATCAAAACATGCCACAATTATTATATTTGTTGTTGCAGCGAATAAACCAATAAGATAGATTATTTACAGGAAGATGTGGGAGCATTTAGTGAACTGTTCTTTAAAGCAGAATACTTACTTTTAGGAGAGGAGGCAGCATCCATGACAGATGAGACACCATAGGATGCCAAGGAGCAGAACTTTCTGTTGAAATGTTTTGTAAACTTAAATTCCCTTTTCTGACACCACTCCTCTTAAGTGCCCTTTCAAAGAATGTCACAGTGTGGAAAAGTGACCACATGAACTGTGTCTCAGAACACAAGCGAACCAAGCCTTTTGGGTCAGATAAATATTCATTTTGCCATTCTATCTGTATCCATTGTTTGCTTAAAGGTTCAAGCAACCAGACTAAAACTTCTTGCTGCTGTTGAACCCTGCATCAAATTGGAAACTTGCAACTATAAATATAAGAGACATGAAGCAGAGAGAGCCCATTTTAAGCATGTACTTACCCAGCTGCAGAAGCGATAATAAGAAATGCTTCCCCTAGAAGATTATGCTCCCCACGAAGCAAACCACCCTCTTTTTGCAAATAAGACATTGTGTCAGCTATTGCCTAAAGACCAATAGTACTAAAAGTAAGTAAACAAAATACTATTCTAGCGATACAGAAAAAACTAGGGACAAAGATAAGAAATAAAAGAGTTTAAGACCTAGATTTAGTTTGATGAATTTTAAAAGGTCATCATTATGCATGGATAAGCATTCTGCAGGCAAAATTTCTAGTTCACTAACATATCTGCACCATAGCATATTACCTATACTTACTCTCAAAATATTTTTTTTACCTATGATAAAACAAAAATCTGCATTAGAGTACACGAAGCAAGCTTACAGTTACTGATACTAGTATTCCAGGCACACACAACGTGTATGCAATTTAAAAAAAATATATATATTTAAATAATTTTTGAGAGAATGGATGAGAAAATATTGGAGAGAAAGTAGGGATTGGTAAGGAGTTGGGAGAGAGAAGGGAAATTATAGGTGTCTTAGTTTCATTAGGAGTTTATAATAGAGTTTCAAAAAAAATAATCGTTCCTATTTTACTTGGGTTTAAAGGGTGATCTGGGAGTTCAAAAAGGCTTTTTCACTTTTTGTGTTTACACCAAAAAAGCTGTCTCGCTTCCCTCCCGCTTTATTAATAGAGATATGTTTACTTGTCATGATTAGGGTCATCTTTTCTTATTCTTATATAGTTGATGAAGGCAGGTTTACTTGAAAAGTACACCATCTCATGTCCGTTAACTATGTTCCTCGATGGATTAATTTATTGCTCTTCGAATTTTATTTTTTTGCGAACTACCCTCCCCCACCCTGGAAAATAAATTAAATAGAAAAACAGTTTTCGTAAAGCATTATTTGGCCAGAAAAATAAAGATTCAAGCACTCTCATTATTTATACTTAAAGCTCGCTGCGAAAGTGATTAAACTTTAAAAAAAATGAAAAAGAGGGACATTACTCAATTACAGGAACAATATCAATCGCATGCAATTTTCGGAATCATTATACACAACCAATCCATACAGTAGATGAAAGAAAAAACATGGATAAAACCTTCCTTCAGTCCCATGCACTTATTTAGTATAAGAAGCAGAGCACTTATTTATAGTATACGAAGCAGTTATATCGCTCTCAAAAAAAACAACGAATTAGTGGTACCAGACAGGAATTTCTGATGAATTTCTTGGTGCCAATTGAATCATTTTCCACCGGTTTGGAACCTCTGGAAACAATTATTTTGTTCCACAATTACTTATCAAAGAAAACTTTCCAAAAGAACCATTGAGTTTTCTCCTATAAACTTTGCGCTGGAAGAAATCCCAATTTGATCTCCCAATTCAAGACCAAACATATTATTCAAAATTAGGAAGTAGTCTCCTTAAATTGTTAGTAGTTATCTACATTACTATTATTATTCGATAACAAAACCATACAAGTCATATTTCATTCTCGACTTGACCCACCCACACTAGGTTTAGAGGAGAGTTTGCTTTGGATAAGCTTATGGGAATTTCAAGGATGCAAGGATCATATCTTGATGTGCTAAATTTTGTAAGACATATGGACAGAGTAAAGCTAGAGTCAATAATCATCATCTTTCTCTTCCTTTACTTTGGACTACTGCGATCAGGATAGGAGATTGTTGTTTCAGACGTTCATAGAGATTGAGCAATTGTTCTTCATTAGCTTTTTAGTTTTTGCTTTTCACTATGCATTTCTAGGAGGATTCCTTGTCCTCCCTCCTTGTCATTCTTACTTTTGTCATAATAAAATTTTTACTCTTACCCCACAACAAAAGAAGAGATCAAATCTAATCCTTGCAACTGACACAATTAAAATGTAGTGTAAAAGCATTTGCCAACCAGATAGTGAAGACAATAAATCACCTTCATATGAGGCAGAAGGCTTTTTCCAGCTGCTTTGGCTATTCGAATAAATGATGTACAAATCTGCAATCTTGCATGCCGAGCTGTACTTGTTGAAGGATCCTACCAAAATTTGAATGGTTGATAATTGCACGTCTAAGCTAATTTCCTTTACAACTAACTGGAACATGCAGACATTAATAATGAAACAAACCTTTACAACAAAGGGCAGCGAGGTTAGGAGCTCGAATAGTTTATTGATTACACTGCCAACAGCATCTGTGTGGTACTTCAAAAAGGGACCCAATGCAACTAAATAGTGCCCAAGCAGTTCAACAAACGCCGGTTTAGTCCATTTCAAAGAAAGAAGTTGTTGAAGTAGACCTTCAGTTAACAGTAATAAATTTTTCAGCATAAGATGAAAATCTTATATTCTTTATAATGTATGAGAAAGTCAACGGAAAACCTTCAAATATTATGCCCAGTGAAAGTTGAATTTCAGAATCAACCCCGTCATATTCGGTTGATCCATCATAAACTGCACTCACAACATTCTCCAAAGCCAACTGCATGCTTTCCATTACAGCCAAGTTCTACACCATAAATGATAAATCATGTCAACAAGTGTTAAGTTCAACACAAATATGAATTCAATTTCAAAAAGTGACATTTCCCGGATATGGAAAATCTGAAAACGTAATCAGTAAGCTATGATGAGGGAGTACAAAGAAAGTGTCTGCAATCGAACCTGAGCAGAGGTTGGATCAAGCAAGAGGACCTTAATGATTTTTATGATTCTCTCAGAAACCTTAGTAGCAGCTACAACAGGCTTGCTAGAGGCAACAAATCGGATCAACTCCATCTGCATTGAAGGTTCATGCATCAGAAATATGTACACACACACATAAAGATGAGAATATGAGACATGAATCAGCAGATTCCATCGTAAGATAAAGACTTAGATAAGGTTGCACACAATAAAATTCGTAGGGGGAAAAAACAAGGATCATGAGATTGGATGTATTGCTAAACTAAGGTGTAATAAGTAATGTATGCGCTTGTTATCTAAGCTAGGAATTTGTCGCAGGATGTTTATTGCTTCATTTTCCTTCTGATTTTAGTTCAAAGACTGCATGACTGCTTCCCAATCCTTCGGTTCCTCTTTCTCCAAACATGTCTTGTGTTGTAACCTGTTTGTCTATAATCCCAAAATGCTTCCTTCTTATGAACTAATTTCACATTTAAACTAATTATAAATTATATCTTTAATTCTTTTGATTTTTGAAGTTTTCAAGTTTCAACCTTCACCTGGAAGATTATTTCGTCAAGCTATAATGAGATACAATAATGGAAGAACTTGACCCAGAATGCATACACATGGGAACAACCTAGCCTATGTACAGAAAAAGGAGAAATAAAAAAGACCTCTCACTCTTAAAACCATTGAAACACTTTCAAAACAGCATTCTGACTTAAGAAATCATTGATTTTATTTTTATTTTTTTCTATTGGAGAAAATAATAAGTTCAATTAGAAATAAAAGAGAGCACGGAGAAAGGGGGGACAAGTAGTCCTCAAACAAGAAACTAGAGGTAGAGGTGGAAATTGGAATTAGACAATTAGTACATACGTTCATTGCGCGTCAACCTTTATGTAAATTAGTAACAGCTGCATCTCTAAAAGTCCCCCATTACTGACACCCAGAGCAAGAGAAGAAACCACACCTTATACCAGAACAAAGACAAAGCATCTATCTCTATCATTAAGATTCTGGTATTCGGTATTGACGCTCAGTCGACGCCCCTTCCCGCCAAAGGATAATGTAACATGCATAGCACCACAAAATATCCAGTCATTTCTATTTTTTCCTTTCTCGAGAGTACAAAATTTCTCTCCTTGGTGCCGCCCAAACACCAAAACTTTAGAAACCATACAGTTAAGAGCCAACTAAACTAGAACATAATCTTAAAAGCTCCCAGACAGTCTTCATATCATAAATGTCTACCAAATCAAAGCATGGGCCTTGTTATCATCGTTTCCGCATCTTTCATATAGTTTGACATTGCTGCCTCTTCCTTCATTCTCCATCAACCAATTAATCGCAATCTATAAATCTCCTTTAATCGCATGGAATGAGTCGATGAAATCATCCTGAAGAGGTCAATCGCAAATCAACACCCTTACAATACCTTAAACCAACTACTTTCCCACAACTTATATTTGTACAAACTACCACCCATCTAATAATTTTAAAAGCCCAAGAACAACCCATCTCCTATGTGGTCAATCAATCTCCTTCTTCATTATATATTCAGTCTATACTAATGCCCCAGCCACCTTTAAGCCTCATGAACCATGTCTTTACTCCATTCTGAAAGAAGTTTACCCTCCTTTTTTTTATGTCATCCTAGTCTACTCCAAGGACTCAGGGTCCAATGTGGAACACCTATGAAAATTTTGAGACTAAGATGGAGCACCAATTCTATGCCAAATTAAGAAAATGTGAAATTGCTACAACCGAAATATCATACCTGGGGCATATCATTACAGCAGGAGTAGCAGTTTAAAATTAAATCATGCTCACATGGCCTGTTCCAGCTACAGTTAAAGCACTAAGGGGCTTTATTGGCCTCACTGGTTCTTATAGAAAGTTTGTTAAGGGATATGGATCCATTGCGAAACCCTTAACCAGATTACTACAAAAAATGGTTTTCAGAGGAATGAAAGAAGCTACAAGGCCATTTGAAGAACTTAAGAGGGCAATGACTGAGACTCCAGTCCCAGCCTTACCAGATTTTGAAAAAGAATTCATTGTGGAAGCAGATACCTCCAACACTGGTATAGGTGCAGTACTCATTTAAAAAGGAAAACCTGTGGCATATTTCAGCAAAGCTTTGGGCCCTAGAAGCCAATCTTTGCCAGTATATGAGAAAGAATTGATGGCAATGGTCACTAAAGTGCAGAGATGGTCCTACTAGTTGACGTGTAGACACTTCACCATTAAAACTGACCACAAGGCCATTAAATACTTCCTAGAGCAAAAGGTAGTAAACTTATTACAGAAAAATGGTTGACCAAGATCCTAGGATTCGAAGACACCATTGTGTACGATAAAGGCGAGGAGAAAGTGGTAGCAGATGGCATGTCAAGGATGCATGAGGAAGGAACTAAGGAAGAAATAGCCAATATCATTGAGGACATGGATACTTCTGAAGGAAGGGGCAATGTCAAGCTTAGTGGCATGCTTAGTCGCACAACAGTATTATGTTATAGTAGTACTATAATCTAGAAGGTAGTATCCATGTGGCTCCATGTGATGGAGGTTAGATGGGATTTATAGGTAGGTGGACCATTATATGGTAGCCCCTCCTCCTCAGCCTCCAAGACATTTCTGAAAATTTTATCATCATTCTTATCTGCATCATTTCTTCTTGTGTGAGCGTTATCTTCTTTATTTTTCAATAATCCAGTTTTTCCCTTTATGAATTGATCCCATTTGTCAAGCTTCTTCTTAGTGAACTCCTTAAATCTCAAAAGCTCTTGTTCTAACATGAGATTCGAGTTGGTTCTTGAATGACCAGCCATGTGAGGTATTTTTTTAACAAGGAAAAGTGTTTAGAAATTGAGGATAAGAAGAAACTGACAAGAAAAAATATTCACTCAGACATTTCCCCTAACAATTGAGTTGCAGGAAAAATAAAGGACGGAAAATGAGACTTCTAGAAAAGATTTAAGAATAATAATAGTTGAAAAATATGAAGTTTCCAACAATCGAACGGCTTTGATACCAATTTTCAAGTTCAAACCTATCTAAGCTTAAATAAATGAAGATTTGGTTGGTTTCTTGGTAAGAACATGAATGGGTGTCCCAAAATATTCACTCAGACATTTTTCTAGCATGGCCTTGGCCTTACATATGTATTGCAAATTTGCAATGAATCGTTAATCAACAGAACCTCCTGATAAAACAAAAGCATAATAGTTAAGATACAGAAGATAAGCATATCGGTGTCTGGGAAGACCTATTCAAAAGCTAAAAAAGGAAACAGAAAACACATACAAGAAAGATAAAGAAAAGTTGTACATTTGTTGCAGAACTTCTGAAATATAAGAGTATAAATTTAGTGAAAGATGAGGCATAGTCATGCAGGACATACCAGCCTAGAACGATACTGACTGAAATCTCCTTTGCCCTCAAAATCGTCACTCCATAATTCCATTGCCCCAAAAGAATGTGTTGTTCCAGGATTTACTCTTTCTTTCTTGAGCATCCGCTGGAAAGATATTTCCAGCATAGCACTACAAACATCGTCATTCAGAAAAGTTAAAATCTTTAACTTTCCTTCATTAGCATGTCCGGAAGCAGGGCTTAGGTTGTTAACTGAATTCTCTCCGGCTGCATGTGCAATAACCTTTGGCTTGGATAGTAAATCACGCATCAATGCCTACCATAGCAAGAAAAAATGATGTATGTTTCAGAAGTTCACAAAGTACACAGATTTATACAGAACTCCAAGAGGAATTCTGGAAAAAAGAAAAAAAAAGTACCACATACCAACCAAAAGAGTAGAGACTCATAGTGAAGCGCCAGCTTAAAATGTTGGAAATATCCCAGCATCTGAAAATATATTTATAAGTTAGATTACATTTGCTAATATTTTCTCACCATATGAACGGAGAAGAGAACTAATACAAGAATAGGGGGGAAAAGAGTTTTCCAGAGGGGAAAAATAATTCAATTGAAAAATCACACAGAAACAACATGTAAGGTGGTCTCATGCAAGGAGTGGCGCAGAAAGCTTGATATGCAATGTCTGGCCAACTCACAGAATTTGCCTATGCTTTTCTACTCAATTGCAATCAATATAGTACACTTAACAGGATGCATAAGTATAAGCAACTTTATTAGAGGTCTAAAAAGGAAAAGTAAACAGATAAACATTAATATATGAAAGTTATCAATCCTGCCCCCTCTCTTCTCAATTTCCCTTCTCTCCTAATTTCCAAAGGAGTATTATCCATGGAGAGGGAATTGCAAATAGGGGCACCCACTAGAAGCTTCATATTAATTGTTTGACCAAGTGATTTGAACTTTAAGGAAATCTGGTAGTTTGACATACCATGCTGAATGAACTTAATAGCTACTACTTCAAAATTGGTTAAAAAAACTTGCAACAAAACTGTAGGGGAATCAGAAAGGAACTACCCAGAAATAATGTAATTTTGATAACGGCAGCTGGATACCGAAAAGAGTATGCAAGTGGAAACAAAAGTGGAAAGGCACCAACAATGAAATACTACTCACAAGTCCAGCACAGCTACAAGATTATCGATATGAGATAAGAGCCAACTCAAAGTGAAGGAACTATGAGATTATAAGAAAACAATACATGTTGCACAGATTTTGATTTCATTCAAGTGGTCTTTTTTCATTCAAGTGGTCTTTTTTTATCATTCAAGTGGTCTTTTTTTTTATCAGTCGAGTGGTTTTCCGGAAACAGAGGCTTCAACTTGAGACATTAAAGACCGACTTTGTACTAAGAATTAGGATTTTCTTTTGGATAAGTTACTGAACTTTGGATACTACTTAGATATAAAATCAGCATGTAGAAACTTCATTATAAATTAAAATTAAAAACAAATTTAATGCTTAAAAAACTCAACTTCACCTTTTGGTTGTCAAATACCCTGCAGTTTATTTAATAGTAGTATAGTACAACTACAACCTCAATCCCATTTTAGCTGGGCTTTCCCTGAATATCTCTAGCATTCATCTTAGGGGTGGCAATCGTGTCGTGTTAGGCGAATCTGTGTCGTGTCGAAACCCATATATGACACGTGTTTATGACACGAACCCGTTAAGTTATCGTGTCGTGTTGAAAATTGACATGTGTTTATGACACGAACCCGTTTATGACACGTGTTTATGACATAAACTCGTTTATGAATCTTGTTCGTGTCGTGTCAAAAATCGTTGTCCCTAATTATTTCATCTAGGTCGTACTCAGAACATATTTATATATTAGTTATGGTAGAAAATTTAATGTATAAATATATTAAGAATATAGAATTAATATATTAAGAATATAAAATTAATAGACGATGGACATAAGCTATGGATTTTGAATATTCATGATTTTGATGTGACTGAGTCGAATTATTTCTCCCTTACTCTAGTGGTGGACCATCTCTCCAGGGATTGTGAAAGATTAAGCAGATGTAGATATAGAAACAGCTTCCAAAACGAAGGGGACTTATAAATGAACAAGAGGGATCCAACGATACCTCTCGTTCCATTTTTCAGAAGAAAAGGAGGATATGGACAAAATCACTGAAACAAAAAAGATCCAAGTGACTGAAAAGGGCAAAACAAAAACATATACATGCGTTTTTTGACAAATCTTAGATCCATGCCAAATACGTCCCAAAATAGGGGGTAAGTAAAATGGAGACCGGAGAGAGGGAGTAAAAAATGGTGTAAGTTGTGGCATGTGAAGGTATGTCTTTAAGAAATTAAATCGCTTATCCTGGTATGTGCAACTTTATCACAAAATCTAATTAGTTTGAAGAGATCAAAGCTAATATCTTAAAATAGCAAGTTGTCTACATGTGGATAGCTTATTATGCACTTGATTCATCTACCTATTTCTATCGCCATTGAACTTTATTGCCTCGCAAAGTAACTCTTATAGATCACTTCATTTTGTTTGGATAGAATAATTAAATCACAAATAGAAAAATAACTTTATAGCTATTTCTTGTACATTAATTATACTGAATATATTAAGAGTATTAATGGTGTGAACTGGTTAGGGGCTAGCTAGCTACAATCTAGGAAGCACACTTCCCAAAGGGCCACGAATTCGTGTCCGATATGAATTCGCTCCGACACGCTTTGGACACACACCCGACACGTGTACGTAAGCTCCTCTTATTTTTTTTTCTTTTTTTAAAACTTGGACACGCCTTGGACACGTCAGGACAAGCTAGAGGACACGCCTAGGGTCAAAATTTTTATTAAAAAAATTGCACTACTTAAATTGTAATATAAAAGTTATAGGTTATTTTATGTCTTTTAAGTTTGGACAATTATTATGTAACTTTAAGATATTTTATTATGCAATGTATTTTGTGTTTCGTATTACTTTGTTCAAGTTTTCATCATGCTCTATTAATATTAAATTAATTTATTGTAAAAAATACATTTATATTTGTTGAAAAGAGAGAAGAATTGGGGAATGATTGATAGTCTGTGATGACTATACAATCTGAATTTATACCAACATAAGGACTGAAATAATTACAGCAAGATCCCTATGATCAAGCTAACTACAACAAGAATCCTTCAATCAAGCTAATTATAGTAACTGTCTACAATCAGACTAATTACAGCAGCTCCCTACAATCAACCTAATCAAAACTAATTCCTTTGATCAAGCCTATAATTGTGATATAGATTATAGGTCAACAATTCAGCAACATAATAAATTATAATATCATAACAATATTATTAAATATACATATAAAATTGAACGTGTCCCCGACGTATCATATCTTTTTTTTCGAAAATGTCGTATCCTATGTCGTGTATTGTGTCGTGTCCATGTCCCATGTCTGAGTCGGTGCTTCATAGGCTACAACGGTCTACAATTGCAAGAATGATGACAACAAGCAATCTAAATACCTAAGTATAACATATTTCTTAATAGATGCAAAGCTATTTTATCATAGGAACCCACAAGTCCAATATAATAAGAATAATATGCTGACAAAAGATGGTTATAAAAAGGAGAGTGCAAAATAATGTGTCAAAATGTAATTAGTTGATGATTCAACATAAATGGGGTAGGGCCAACGATTATAACAAGCTATACGTATGCACGTCATTTTGTATATACTTTTAGTAACAATTCTTTAGCCACCAAAGCACTATTGATATAATAAAAACCAATATACCTGCTGAAGATAGAAAGGGAGAATTGCGCTATCACCACTGATACACTGCAAGTTTAAGGAACCTAAAGACACCAAACTTTCACAGATATATTCCACAAACTCAAATTCGCTATCACCAATATCTCCAGCACCAGACCCAGATCTGTACAAGAAGTCTCTAGATACATTCATCAACACCTGAAAAATATTACTCATTGCGGAGTCAAATTCAGAGGCTGCATCAATAGGTCGCTTCCTGCAAGCCCAAATTACAAGGTTTCAGTTTATTGAAATTGATAATCAACATTTCACATATCTCTTTGCACATACAACTATATAATCACTCAAAAGGATCTATGGTGCATACCTTGAGGATACAAGCTTGAAAAACTCACATGCATGAAGACGAAAATCGGGTGATGAGAGTAAGACGCTACAACTGGTAGAGAAATGTAGAGTGGTAGCAAACTCTCAATGCCAAAAATCTCAAATCAGAATGCAAAAAAATAATCATACCCATGAATTATTCCATATTTTGAAAGATCAGGTATGGGAACCCACTCCGCATATGCATTTACAGCATTCAGAGTAGCTGTTACAGTGGCTGCATGCTGTTTTGCAATGTCCATCTGTTGCCTACCTACTTCACTTAAAGCAGCACCAAAATGCCTCTCTAGTAACTGTATCACGAGAAATAGGCATCAAACTATGCCGAAACCTGTGCCTCATATGGATTATCGTGAACAAGACTTACAGTGTACAACAATGGCAAGATTTCTGGCAAAGACTCAGTAAGCCCACGTAACAATAGCCTTCGCCGATCACCTGGTTGAAGACATTCAGAACTATGTTAACAGAGAAAGCAATGAACAAATGAGTATTCATTATTCAACAATCTTCTATGATAATATACAAAAATGAAACAGCAAAACAAAGTAAATAGAAAACAACTACTTATGGATGCTCACTACAGACCTTCTAAGTCTTCATTATGGACTGTAATATCTTCAGGAAGCCACCTTAGCACCATCGAGACTAGCTCAGCCTAAAAAGGTTTTTATAATAATAATAAAATAAAAATTTAACAAAAAAAAATTGCTTGATTACCTAAATGTAACCAAGTGAAACAACAGTTGCAAACATGAAAAGATTATATTTACTTGTATAGGACCGCTGTTGGAAAGAGAAATTAATGATGGAAGAAGTTCCTCCCACAGGCTAAGACCTTCTCTTCTGACTATCTGTAGCAGAATAAAAACAAATAACTACCTAAGCTGCAAACAAGTCATAACCAACTTGAATAAAGATCAACAATATGCAAAACCTCAGCAATAAGAGCAGCAGTTTGACTTTTCAAAGCCCATTCTTCACAAGGGTTTGCAATTTCAGACATCGAATTAACAGCAACATTTGCAAATTCCCTTCTTTCTGTAGGGTTCAACTCATCCCAGCGCAACCGCACTAAATGCTGCATACAGGAAATATATGATAGTCAAGACTTTGACATAGTAGGAGTTTATATGATCTTGGTGTGTGCAAGACCGAGGGCCATATTATAAATTAA
The DNA here is from genome assembly GCA_034770075.1 of Aralia elata. NCBI lineage: Eukaryota > Viridiplantae > Streptophyta > Magnoliopsida > Apiales > Araliaceae > Aralia > Aralia elata. The sequence continues at coordinate 64,238,640 of CM068383.1, read as the reverse complement.
ATAATGTCTAGGGACTAGTTAGTTGCTCACCGTCGCTCCACTTTTGACTTTTCTTGCTACCCCGAAACTTCTTCCAACGTTACTTCTCTCTCTAAAACCTCCCCAAATCTTTATCCCTAAAACCCCCTCTATCTCTCCTCCCTTAAACCATTTTCTTATGTAACATATTATGCTGAACAACCCAAAGAAGTGTGTGTATTAATTTAGATCAGGTGGGATGCATATGTTTATATATATACACACACTAGGTAGGGGGACTAAATTTGTTTATAGCCATATTGATCCTGAAACGTGATCATCAGTGTTTAGTCTTCCAAACTAAATCATGTGAGACTAGAGAAAACTAATTCCCGATCATGTTTCAATTATTTTGTAATCTCATGCTATTTTTCCTCCCTGCGAAATCTTCTTATCATTAATTACGCCTTGTGATTTAATCAAATTTTCTATTAACATACCTTGGCTTATATTTTGATGATTATCCAGTTGGTTTTAGGTGTGAACTCCTTGACATGTGATTGACTTGTTCAACTGCGTAAAAGTAGTTTTGCGCTTCATAAATCTGCCTGATTTAATGGTCTAAAGAATGAAGGATGGCAAGTTATGGTGGAGGCTGTGATGGTGTAGAAAGTGTTTGATGATATGGCTCAATAAAAGAAGGAATAATGGCTGTTGAGAAGAAAAGGAAAAAAAATCAAAGAAAAGGCTATAATAGTTATTGTCCTCTTTAATAACAGCGCTAAAACGGAAACCATTTTTGCACTTAGCCTCAAAAGGTTAGGTGTTTTTGTATAGGTTTTTGGACTTTAAGAGGGGTCATGTGGGATATTGAGTAAACCTCATGTGTTTATCTGAATTTTTACCCCCAAAAAAAAAAAAAAAAAATTACCTATCATAAACCTTGTGTCAACTTAGATTTATTTTTTATTTATTTTTCTAGATGGGGAAGGTGGCAGCCCAAGAGATCAATATCATCTAAAATGGGACGGATAATTATGCCCTACATATTTTGGTCCAGCTATAGGATCTTGTTTACATACTGATAATAAGCGTCAGGCTTCCAGTACTTGTATAGCTTCTAATTCCATCGACCGTAGATGAATGAAGGAAGAATCATGTCTAGATACAAATGGGCTGTTGATCTTGATCCTCTAACTGCAATGAAAACTCTCTCAAATAGCCAAATAGGTGAATTCGTGAATACAAGGAAAAAATACTTATAAATGTGAGGAATACAACAAAATATTTATTTCTCAGTATAACAGACAAACAAGGTTTCAATATAAGCACCTCTCCCCTAATTTACCTGTTGTTCTTATTGAGAAGGTTGACAGTGTTATGCATTTATAAACCAGAATAAAATGTACATGCGCAGAGTAGAAGGAGATATGTCTACCACCGAAATAGTTACAGCATTTCTTTTTTTGATAAGTTACCATTAAAATAGTTGTGTGTACTTAATACTTACACAACTGGATGTTTCAGCTGCAGTAACTATATAGGAAAGGGAAGTAGGAACCAAATGTTATAATTTCACCAGTCTGGCATTTCAGGTACCAAAAATCAAAACATTCACCATAGCAACAACATCCTCAACATAAGATTGATAAAAAAAATTATGCCTTGATAACAATAATATTATTTTATTAATGATCATAAATAGAATGAGAAAGAATCATGAACACAAACCTGCAACATTTTTAAAGCATGTAGCCGAATTTCAGAAGACCAGTCTTTTTTTACTAAAAGAAATGAGCTATTTGCCAAGACACGTACATCCCCAGCTTTTACCTGAAAAATAATTTAGAAGAAATAATTAAATGAAGCAATGTACATTTTTGCTCTTAGATAAAGGAACAAAATTTTATCGATGAAGAGAGAAGAAATTACTACACAAGTGGAGGTCAAGAGCTCATCCCAAAAGAAAACCATAGAAAGGAAAGCATGAGCGCAAAAAACATTCGAGCATTAGTGAAGCAACATAATTTTAATGATCAGGCAGATAAAAATACTTGTCACTCCTTCCTTTAGAAAGTTTTGTTATGTGATTAAAACTACTCATTATATGTTTACGCAAAAACCTAAGAAAAAAATCAGGACATATGCAACAATTTCAGAAAATATATTTTACTGCAGTAATCATGGGCATCCATAGAAAGAAAACAATATAACAAAGATTTGTGAGACGCTACAAGAATCAAAATATTGATACTTCGATGAAATAAAGAGAAAAGAATAACATTAATTCCTAAATGTCGATTGATTCATAACAATAATTTGTGAGATATTGATGAGGATATAAGCCACATGATTACAGTAGGATGGCTGAAGTGGTGTAATGCATCAGGGTTATCATGCAATCATAAAATCCTGACCAAATTAAAGGAAAATTTTTATAGGATGGCAATGAGGCCAATAATGCAATACGAAGCTAATTGTTGGGCGGACAAGAAGCAACATGTGGATAAGATGGGAGTTGCTGAAATGAGAATGCTAAGGTAGATGTGTGGGCATACAAGGTTGTATAGGATTAGAGACGAGGACATTCAATAGAAGGTTGGGATGACACCAAATGATGAGGAGATGAATGAAGTCAATGAACATCGGTTGAGATGGTTTGGGACTTTGGTCATATCTAGTGTCGGCCTATAGATGCACCAGTGGGAAAAGGAATCTTGTATTAGGAGAGGAAAATATAAGAAGAGGGAGATGGATGTCAAAAGTTATTTGGGAGAAACTTGTAGACTTTAAGGAACGGAATATAACTCAGAACATGGCCTATGATAGGATTATTATTATATATTCTTCACATATTTTACTCATATTTATTTTTGTTTAAGTCTTATTTTTTGTGTTTTCTTTTATTTATTTTTTTATTTTTACCCCTACCTTGTCCCTCTCCTTTTCATTGTTTTCTTTTCTGCATTTATATATACACACACACAAACACGCATGTATACAAGTGCAAAAGAAATTTTCCACGAAAGGATGTCTAAAAGTACGCGAGTCTAATATAAAATATGCATAAAGACTAAATTATCCGCAAAGGCTCAAAAGAGTATTGAATGGGGTCCACTAGTTTAAAAAGACAAGGATTCATTAGTGCACTGACATTTAGTACACTATGAGTAAAATTGGAAGTTATTTAATACTCTCTCCTCTACTTTACTTTTATTAATTTGTATGAAAAGTGTGCTTTGGACATCCTTTTGAGGATATGTGTGTGTGTATTTTTTTTATATGTGATTGTGTTCCGATTCTTATTTTAACTTTTGCTTCTATTTTTTTAGTTTAAACTATTTTATTTTATCCTTTTATTAGATATTTAATTTACCTTTTTGCTTTACGTTTACATATGGTATTCTTTTCAGCCTAGCCCAACTAGTTTTAGATAACAGGCACTGTTGAGTTGAGCTGATTTGTTGTAGAAAAAAAATCATGGCAGCTCTTAATGCACAAGGCAGTGTTTCAGTAAACTTGATCGATTTACCTCGTCACTTAACTAGGGTTGATATATCATATCCAGATAAACAGACCAAGTGAAACAACTGCCTACCAGTTTCATACGATGTCTTCATTAATTACCAATATACAAAAGTACAATCTTTCTAAGAGTAACATCAATAATGTTAGAAAAAATTTCCTATTTATCCAATTCAAATTTCTTTCTCTAATCCAACCTCATCTTAATCTGACCATGAAATACTGTTGAATATTCTAAAAGAATAGGTGATGGCCGGCATTTCAACTAACAAGCCATAATCAGAGTATTAACTAAAAATGCTTAGATTAGGAAACATGGAAAGTATTCCCAAATTATCAAATACTATCAGGTTTTATGGTCAACTGTAAGTGCAACTCAAGCATAAGTGGTAAACTACAATCGAGTTTCCAGATAGATCAAAAGGTTCGGCCAATTAGTAAATTCTTAATTCTAGCACGATTTGGACCTGACCAACTTCAAGTATAGAATTAGGTTGGTGGAGACCATCTCGAGGTACGAAAATTGGTAATTTTTGTAATAACCACCAATTAATAGGGTACTTTAAACATCAAGGTCATGATAATCCACTACAAATTATGTATTCTGGGTCCTGGGCTTTTAGAAACCCTACTATACAAGCATGTTACATAGTCCAGGAAGCTAACTACCGGAAAAAAAAAATGATAATCCAATGTGCTTTAAGGGACAATCCATCCACGGATATATAAGACCTCTCAATCTAATAGGATCAAAAGTAACAAAAAAATTTACAATTAAACTTCATATTAGACTGCGTTCATATTTCATAAACTTTATTACGTTTTATCAATTTTCCACATTGAGATAGTAAATTAGACAAGGCGTGTTGGCTTAATGAGCTCAAATCAAAGGCTGAATTTGTTTAGTAAGTTAAATGACAATTCACCAAATAATAGTTTATTTTTAGAAAAAATGACATTGCAGCAGTGTTTAGTGAGAGGGCAACCAATGCAACAAACACCTTGATCCGATGCCTTCGTTACTTCGCCAGAGTTACTTACAAGTATAGAACCACTTAAATAGAAATAAATTATTCTTCATTCATACATGTCAAGGCTGAAGCATGTATTCATTAGAAATATATCAAAATTAATTACAGAAAATATTTTGACCGATGAGGAAAATGGAGTCCTATTTTCTGATACAAATATCAACATAATACAGCTAGATGAGAGCAAAACTGGACTCTACTCAATAGAGTAGCTGGAATATAGCTTTTATAGTTGATTGGGTTGGCAATTAAAGAGATAACGGAATATCTTCGAATTTGTTGACCTATCAATGCAATATTTTTGAACGGTAGCAAATAACAAGATAAGGCATTTATAGTTATTTTAGATTCCACTGCTCCAAATTCTATTTTGGAAAAGCACCCTAGTCCAGAATGAAATCTGATTCTACTCACACATTCACTAAATAAAGGTTTAAAAAATCCACTGATTGCTTAAAAACATATTATAATTTTCATATGTCAAAAATGTGGAAGACAGCTTCATACATTCAAATCAAACTTATTGTAATTCTTCTTGAATAATAAGTCCCAATAAAAAAATGGAATCATCTTTGAATCAGCAAATGAAATAAAACGAAAATAAGATTGAGCTACTCGTAAACCACTTGTACCATTTAATAAGATCGTACCAAAAGGTCCAAACACTATAATAAAGCTTAAATTGTACCAATTTCAAACAATTAACCTCACTTCATCCTCAGCCTAGCCTAAAAAATAGCATTCAAAAGTGAATTATCTCAAAAATACAGCAACCCATTTCAAATAATAAGTCCTTACAACACCCTTAACTCTTGATCATCACTCTAATTTTAATCTTGTTTGATCGAAAACCCTATCAAAGTAGAAACCCCCAGAAAAAAGTTCCACATTCATCTCATTTAGCCAAATTATAAACTTATGCTTAGCAAATTACAAATTATTAAACTGGAAAAGTAATTGAGTGTAGCATAACAAGAACACAGAAAGAGGAAGTACCGATTCTAAGAACGAAACAGCTGCTTTACGAGTATCAGGAGAGGAATTCCAATCGAGAACAGCAACTATGGCTCGAGCCACATTGCTTGCGGTGCCGCCCTCTTCCATTACCTCAACTGATTTTAGAGATTTTTCTTTGTGAATTGTAATGAAGTTTTTGCAAAACTTTTTCTTTGTAATCAGGGTTTCACAGAGCATTCGTTTTTTTTTTTGTTTTTTTTTTTAGAACTTACAGAGCTTTTGTTGGACTACAAAGTATAGTTGCTAAATATATAAAAGGCAACACAAAAAGGTTAATGGGGATACGGACCCTACTCAAATTTTGAATTGCGGAACGTGTGACTGTGTGAGAGTGTAAGTGAAGTTTATCAAAGGATTAGGGGTTAGAGTGAAATATTTCTTACGTTTTGGGGTAAAATTATTACTTTTGTTCAACTATATGTGAAACAATAAATATTTTAGAAAATTATACTCCATACGTTTCAAAAAAAATTATAAAAAAGACAAATATATATATATATATATATATTTGTAAAAATTAAGAATGTATTTTTATTGAATGTAATAATAATAAAATTATGATGGCAAACTTAAGGATATTTTGTGACTTGTGTTATTTTAGATGGTTATCAGGAAAAAATATCTTTGTTCGGTTACCGGCATTTGTACATGTAGCTTTTGGACCTTTAAATGCTTCGCTTCATTTTTGTTGCATTGCCTTGAAGTTTTAAATACTGCGTTTATGAGTTAAATATGTTAAAATAAACTACTTTTAAACAAACAAGATTTCAAGAGTATTAGGAAGGTGCGATCCAATGCATATCTTCTACCTTCATCATTAGGAGAAAATCATGCAACCATGTTTCTCTCCAATCCGTTTCAATCAAGAATATCACCTCTAATGTGACTGTTCCATGTAATTTATTATGTGTAAATTCAGTCTTTATAACATGAGAAAATCTCTACATAACAATTGTATATTATACCTATATAAATGTAAGACTCATATCAATGTAAAATACAGAGAAAATTATTCAATTCCAAAAATACTTTTATCTTGTTATGGTATGATAGCTTATAATGGCTAACACCTCCTCTTCTACATTCTCTACCTCGTCTTCTTCTTTACTTCCCACAGTCCCCTCTTTCTCTCAATCCCAGCATTTGCTCTTACTAAAACTCAACCAAAAACTATCTTCTTTGGCGTATACAAGTGAAGCCTTTCCTTCGAGGCCAGAGATTGTTTAGTTTCATCGATGGCACCACTCCTCAACCCCTTGCTACCCTTCCATCCATCTCTGATTCAACATCCTCAACATCAAATCCTATAGCCAACCCAACTGTCTCTGTTTGGGAAACTCAAGACCAACTTGTCATGAGTATGCTTATTTTCTCTCTTCATGAGAAGTCATTCCAATGGTTGTTGGACAACCCTCTTCATCTGTAATTTGGTCCACTCTTGAAGCTGCCTTTGCTTCTCCATCTACCACCCGGGTCCTTCCAACTCCATGTCGAACTTCAAGACCCACAAAAACCGATGAAAAAGTAACAACCTACCTTAATCATATGAAGGCCGTAGCTAATGAACTTGCCGCTGTTGATCGTCCTGTTTTACCTGCAGATTTCAATGTATACATCTTCCACAATCTCCGTCCAGAATTTAAGGACATGATTACAACCTTGTCTTCTCGTGTTGACCCGGTTACTTTCTCAGACTTGCACAGTTTTCTTACAAGCCATGAATTTTTTCATAGCTCTCCTCTCTCTCTATCTCTAGTCCTTCAGTTCACAACACCCAACATTCGTCTCCTCGTTTCTCTAGTGGACCAAGTCGTCCCTCGTCTAGTTTTTCTGGTGGACAACCACGTTACCAAACTGGTCGCAATAATCGCAATCGTGTTAACCATAATGGTCGTAGTAATTATTGTGGCCAACCCTCAAGCTTCAAGCAGCAGTCTACAACACCAATTCATTGTCATAAGTGTGGGGGTACTAACCACATAAGCACCCATTGCCTCGCTAAACCTCGGTCTTCTGTCTTATGTCCTCTGCCGGAGCAAACTCATCAAGCTCATCGCACCGATGCAACCATGTCTTGTGATTGGCTTCCGAACACTAGTGCCAATTTCCATGTCATACATGATATCAATGCTCTCCAGACTGTCCATCCTTATCAGGGTAATGATAAAGTCAACGTAGGCAATAGTAAGGGTCTTCCGATTCAAAATATTGGTCATACAAAACTAAATTTGAATAAAAAGCAATTTTCTCTAAATCTCCTTTGATATCTGTCCAAAAATTCTCTACTGATAACGTCTATTTTGAGTTTCACCCCAGTTTCTTTCTTATCAAGGATCAGGATACAAATATTACGCTCCTTCAGGGGCCAAGTAAAGATGATTTGTATCATTTTCCTATGCTACCTCTTGGTTCCACCTTCGCCTTCACTGCAGAACGGACAACCAAAGATGGATGGCATCAGCGCCTAGGACATGCACCCTCATTCTCATATTCTAAGGACTATCATCAGCAACAATTATTTGTCATTGGTTGTCAATAAAAGAACTATTGTCTCCCTTACTTGTCAAATAGGAAAATCTAAGCGTCTTCATCTACCAACAACAAATACATCTGCTTCAAATTTTTCGACTTAAATATTTATGGATGTATGGGGTGTTACCCCTGTTGTTTCTACCCATGGCAATAATTGTTTTTTACTGTTAGTAGATTCATTCTCTCGTTATATGTGGATATTTCCTCTCTCAAAAAAAATCTAATGTTCTCACTACTTTTATAAATTTTCAAAAATTAGTTGAAAATCAATTTTCTCGTAAAATCAAAAGCATTCAATCTGATTGGGGTGGAGAATTTCGTTCACTCCAAAATTATTGCCAAACACGGGGAATAAGTCATCGTAAATCTAGTCCTCACACTTCTGATCAGAATGGTATGGTTGAACGACGTCACCAACATGTTGTTAAGACTGGGCTTACAATCTTAGCAGAGTCGGGAGTTCCTCTTTACCAAGGGCGAAACCAGGATTTGATCTTAGGGGGGGCCAAATTTTTCATCAAGTCATAAATAATTTGGCGGGAGTTCGGGGGCAGCGCCCCCGAACCAATTTTTTTTAATACTTTTGTACTTTCGGGTCTCTCTCACACACACACACATATATATATATATATAATATTATAGGGAGATATACATATATTGAGAGGATATGAGTCATATGTGGTTAAAATTTGACTAACAAAATTATAAATTTTCAATTTGACCCCGTATAATAGAAAATTTATAAAATTTTAGTGGAGTCAATTTATATATAATACTTAAATTTTTTAAAATTTACCTTACATTATAAAGTAATTATTTTTTTAGTGCAGTACTATCCAAGTCTTTCTAGTGAGCTTCCATTTTCTTTTTCATTTAATATGGAGGTAGGAGTTGCCATTTTTTATTTAAGAATTTTATGGGGCAAGTTATAGGCAAGAAAGGGCAGGTCTATAATCTATTTATAAGTGTATGAATTTGGCTAGTTAAGATCAGAGTGAGACCGATGTGTAAACTTATATCTTGTTACAAAGAATGTGTTGTGATCGTTAGTTTGGTAGTAAAAAAATTCACTTTCCTCTGAAGCATTGCATTTTTCTTGAGGGGGGCCAAAAATAATTTTTTTGAAACTTTAGGGTGGGACTTACAAAATTTTCAAACCTTGAGGGGGGCCGTGGCCCCCTCCAATCCTATTGTAGTTTCGTCCCTGCAGTCTTTACCATTGGGACTATGCATTTGAAACTTCTGTTATCTTATAAATCACATGCCATCTTCTATCTCAAAGATATCACCTTTTCAAATTGTTCATAGTCATTCTCCGGATTACAATTTTCTCAAAATCTTCAGATGTATTGTTTTTCCTTTTTTACGTCCCTACAACCGTCACAAAATGGACTTTTGTTCTCGTCCATGTGTCTTCCTAGGTTACAGTTCTCAACATCATGGTTATCTTTGCATAGATATACAAACACATAAAATATTGTTAGAAATACTCCCTCCGTCCCAAATTAATTGCTTTTCTAGGACTTTTTTAAGTCAAATTGACTATTTTTAAAATTAATAATTAAACATATATAAATATATTTTTAAAATTCTAAAAATTGAAATTAGTAATAAATTGTATATACTTTCTTTTGGTTATAATATCTTCACCTATATGTTAACAAAAATAGTAAAAAGATTAGTTTTAAAAATAGTCAATTTGACTTTAAAAAGTCCTAGAAATGCAATTAATTTGGGACGGAGGGAATAACATTTTTAACAATTTTTTGTCACTTTTGGGCTTAATTTAAATCTTATAGTGTACATAATTTTGTTAGAACATTTTATTTCGTGGCCTCTACTATTTATGTAATTATTGGGCTTACATATTGTATTAATTTAATAACTTTATTTATGGGTTTGGTAATTAATTATGTGGCCTATAAATAATATTACTAATACTATTTGGCATAATGGGCCCTAGGGTTTCATAATCTTGATGGACGATTTTGACCCTTAGTTATTTTATAAATAAAATAGTTAGGGTTTGGTCTCAATTGTCGTCTCAAGAATTTTATACACACCTATACATCCGTCCTAAGATTGAGAAAGGCAATTGAAGGTTTTCACCCTTAAGCGCAGCGGAAACGTGATACATACAAGATGTCTTCTATCAATTCATGTAAGTACCTAATTGATTAAATAAATTTTATTCTATGTAATAGCATGTTCCATTATAATTTATATAACATTTGGTATCAAGAGCATGGTTACGCTATTATATAGAATAAAGTAATTATGTTGTTATGTTAAAAAAATTTAATGTCGTAGAATAATTGAATCATGTTATTTCGGTGAGAAAAAGTTTTGTCGATTATATCAACAATTTAATTCAATTTTTATTATTTCGTATTCTGATGTAAATTATGGTCACTTAATTACGTCTTTCAATTAATTATTCTCTTACATCATGATTCATGAATACTTACTTTTCTTTATCAAGTATTTTGTTGCATCATGTTTTATCTTTAATTCATAACCTACAGGACAAAACCTAAAGTAATATGTGTTGACTTTATTTGTCATTCTGCCTATATATTATTATAATACCATCATGTTTAGGAATTATGCAGATGTATTTAATTTAGAATTTATGTGAATATTTTGTAATCAATTCATGTTCATAACTATATATCGTAATTTAAGATTTTAGAACATGATGTGATATATTATTAGGGCTTTTAAGTTATTGCATGTAAATTATAAATAGTGTTAATTTTTAAACTTGATTAATATATTATTTAAAGAAAATTGAGTTTGATCATGATAATTTACATGTTTGCGTGACTCTTTTATTGTTAAAATTAATAATCAGCCCAACGGAGGGTTATTAATTGAAACAATTAAAGATTAAGAAAAGTCACATAATGTTACATTTAATAAATGAAGATTTTAATTTTACCCAACGGAAAAATTAGAATTAAAATTTATTAAATGAAATTTTATTGCATAAGTAACATGTTTATTTCGTTTCTGCCCAACGGTGATGCGTGGATAAATGTGTTGTGCATTATTTTATGGGGATGTTATTAGCATATTATTAATTGGACCAACGAAAGATTAATAATTATGCACCAACATCTCATTAAAATCTATTTTTGGGTGTTGTAAATAGATTTTATGTAACTAACTGCTTGCCCTACAGTTGGTTTATTTATGATTAATTATTAATTATTGTTGTACAATGTGGATTTCTTTTAGTTCTTTGTAAGCATGCTTATGAGCTTGATTATGTTTCAGCATTGACTCCAACTACTATTTCTGGGTATCTCTCTAGAATTGAAGCCTTGAATGGTACTAATTTTACTACTTGGAAAGAGCAAGTGAAAATTGTTCTCGGTGTTATGGATTTGGACCATGCATTACGAGTGGATCCTCCTGCTCCACTTACAGCCACAAGCTCAATTGAGCAAAAGGCTATTTACGAAAAGTGGGAGCGATCCAACCGCATGTCCCTTATGATTATGAAAAACTCTATCACGACAGCCATTCGAGGAGCCATTACTGACTCTGAGAATGCTAAAGAGTACTTAGCTTCAGTCGAGGAACAATTTAAGGGTTCTTCTAAAACTCATGCAAGTACCCTTATTTTGAAAATGCTCACTAGCAGGTATGATGGGGTTAGTGGAGTGCGCGAGCACATTATGATGATGAACGACATGGCTTTTAAATTAAAGGGTATGGACATGGCGATTTCTGAGGGTTTTCTTGTTCACTTCATTATGACTTCTCTTCCTGCACAGTTTGATCCATTTAAGATCAATTATAACACACAGAAAGAAAAGTGGAAGATGAGCGAGTTAATCGCCATGTGCGTCCAAGAAGAAGAAAGACTTAAGGTTGAAAAACCTAATGTTGCTCATTTGACTACCACTGGATCCCATAAGAAGAAGGCTTATAAGAATGACAAAGGTTTTAAGAATAAGGATAAGCCAATTTCTAACAAAACAAACAAGACAAATTATTCAGGTAACAACTCTGAGGCAGGTCCTAAATGTCGCTTCTGTAAGAAGCAAGGACATATTCAGAAGGAATGCCCTAAGTTCAGAGAATGACTTGAAAAGAAAGGTATATCCTTCAATTATGTGACTTATGAATCCTTTCTAATTGATGTTCCTTCTAATACATGGTGGCTTGACACTGGTGCTATGGTTCACATTACTAATTCATTGCAGGGATTCCTTTCAAAGAAGACACTCCAAAAGGGGGAAAGAACCATTAAAGTTGGCAATGGAGAGTCTATACAAGTTGAAGTTGTAGGAACTCTTCCTTTAGTTTTAGAGAGTGGTTTCACCTTGTATTTATATGATACTCTTTATGTTGTATGACACGAAATTTAATTTTTGTATCTAAACTTGACGTTGATGGTTTTTCGTTTAAGTTTGGGAATAATAAAATAATTATTTATCATTACTCTCATGTTATTGGTTCTGGCTCTTTAGAGGGAAACCTCTATAAGATAAATTTGGATAATGTCTTTGTTGAATCCTTGTTAACAATGAATGTGACAGAAAGTACCTCTAAAAGTGGAAATAAGAGAAAACTAGACAATGAGAATTCTTCAAAATTGTGGCATAAACGTTTAGGCCATATTTCAAAAGATAGAATGCAACGTCTTATAAAAGATGGAATTCTTCATTCACTAGATTTTTCTGATCTTGACCATTGTATTGAATGTATAAAAGGAAAATTTATGAAAGGAAGTAAGAAAGGAGCCACTAGAAGTGGTGCACTTCTTGAGGTGATTCACACTGATATTTGTGGACCATTTTCTCCTGGAATTGGTGGACATAAATCTTTCATTACGTTCATTGATGACTATTCTCGTTATACTTATGTCTACCTGATTAATGAAAAATCTGAATCACTAAATATGTTTAAAATTTTTAAGGCTGAAGTTGAAAATCAGCTTGACCGAAAAATTAAAGTAGTGAGATCAGATAGAGGCGGAGAGTATTATGGTAAACACTCCGACACAGGTCATAGTCCTGGTCCATTTGCCTTATTTTGTCAAGAAAATGGCATCGTCACTCAGTATACAATGCCTGGTACACCGCAGCAGAATGGTGTAGCTGAGAGGCGAAATCGTACCCTTATGGATATGGTACGTAGTATGTTATGCAATTCCAACTTACCTATATTTTTGTGGACTGAGGCATTAAAGACAGCTGTTCATATTTTAAACCGGGTTCCTAGCAAATCTGTCCCTAACACTCCTTATGAAATTTGGACAGGTAGAAAACCTAGTTTAAAATATTTACGAGTGTGGGGTTGTCCAGCCGAGGCTAAGTTATTTAATCCACAAATAAAGAAACTTGATTCTAAAACCATTAGTTGCCATTTCATTGGATATCCTGATAGATCTAAGGGTTTTCGATTTTACTGTCCCTCACATACCACTAGAATTGTTGAGACTAGGCATGTAGAGTTTTTAGAGAATGGTGATTTAAGTGGGAGTGGTGAGTCTAGAAAAATTGATCTTGAAGAAAACAGGATTTATGTTTCTAACCCTGTAATTCAAGAGGGTGAGGCACAACAACCTCCTATTGAGGCGCATGATGCCCCTGAGATAGCTGAGCCACCACCTAATGTTGAACCCCACATTATTGAAAATCATATTCCTGAAATTGTGCAGCCTTTACGTAGGTCCGAAAGACCTAGAAAGCCTATTAATTTTGATGATTTTATAACCTATCTTAATGAGATTGACTATGATTCAAGTAAGATTAATGATCCTATCTCCTATAAAGAAGCCATTACTAGTGCTCAATCAACTCAATGGCTTGAAGCCATGAATGATGAGTTGAAATCAATGGAGCTTAATAACGTTTGGGATCTTGAAGAATTACCAAAAGGTGTTAAACCTGTTGGTTGCAAATGGGTCTATAAGACCAAATTAGATCCTAAAGGGAACGTTGAAAGGTATAAAGCTCGATTGGTTGCTAAGGGTTTTACTCAAAAGGAAGGTGTGGATTATAATGAAACTTTTTCTCCAGTATCCAGGAAAGATTCATTTAGAATAGTCATGGCTCTAGTAGCTCATTATGATTTAGAGTTACATCAGATGGATGTTAAAACTGCATTTCTTAATGGTAACTTGCATGAGAATGTCTATATGGCACAACCAGAAGGTTTTCTGGTTAAAGACAAGGAACATATGGTATGTAGACTAAAGAAGTCCATCTATGGGTTAAAGCAGGCTTCTCGACAATGGTATCTTAAGTTTCATGAGGTGATGAGTAATTTTGATTTTAAGAAGAATATAGTGGATCAATGCATATACTTGAAGGTCAGTGGGAGTAAATTTGTTATTCTTGTTTTGTATGTTGATGATATACTGCTTGCAAGTAATAACTTAGACATGTTGCATGAGACCAAACGTTTCCTTTCTGGAAATTTTGATATGAAGGATCTCGGTGAAGCCTCTTATGTCATAGGTATTAAAATTCATCGAGATAGATCTCGTGGGATATTAGGATTGTCCCAAAGAGCTTATATTGATAAAGTTCTTAACAAATACAACATGCAAAATTGTTCTCCTACTGTCGCCCCTGTTGTTAAGGGTGACAAATTTGGCTCATATCAATACCCTAAGAATCAGTTGGAACGTGATCAAATGAATCTTATTCCCTATGCTTCTGTGGTTGGGAGTCATATGTACGCTCAAGTTTGTACACGTCCAGATATAGCGTATGTAACTGGTATGCTTGGACGTTACCAGTCAAATCCAGGTTTAGGTCACTGGAAAGCAGCCAAAAAGGTTTTACGCTACTTACAGGGTACTAAGGATTTTATGCTTACATTCAGGAAAACAGATAACCTTGAAGTTGTTGGTTATTCTGATTCTGATTTTGCTAAGTGTAAAGACGAAAAGAAATCTACATCAGGGTACATCTTTATGCTTTCAGGAGGCCCTATTTCGTGGAGAAGTCACAAGCAGGAATTAAATACCACTTCCACGATGATGGCAGAATATGTGGCTTGTTACCATGCTACTTGTCATGCTGTGTTATTGAGGAATCTTATTTCAGGACTTAAGGTTGTAGATTCCATTTCAAAGTCGTTGAAAGTATTTTGTGATAATGATTCTGCTGTTAGTTTTTCCAACAACACCAGTTCGAGTGGCGCTGGACTATACCTCGACACTAAGTATTTATTTGTCAGGGAAAGAGTTGAAGATCAAAGCGTTGTCATTAAGTATATTAGTACGCATGATATGTTAGCGGATCCACTTACGAAAGGCTTACCACCCAAGCTCTTTTTATAGCACGTTGCTAGCATGGGTTTAACTGGTAGTCTTAATTAGTGAGTTATTTTGATGTAAGACAACATTTTTGAGCTCGTTGTTTTGAACTTCACATTACGTTTATGGTTTGCTATTCTCTTTATTGTGCACACTTGAGAACTTGTGAGCAAACAATTATGTTTGGACCATATGAATGAGTTTAATTTATTACCACTTATGTAAACTCTATTTATACCTGTTATGCTTAATGTTAATCTTTGTTCCAATGAAAGTACTAATTGTGTAACTAATGGGGATCTTGTCTTAATAGTGACACAAAGATTGTGTTAATTCGCATTGGTGCTTTTATTTGAACAGGATGTAGACATTAAATTAATACTTGGCCAAATAAATGATTGTAAGCGTTATGTTTTGTATATAAATAGTATTTCGGCCAAGTGGGAGAATGTTAGAATATTTTATTTCGTGGCCTCTACTATTTATGTAATTATTGGGCTTACATATTGTATTAATTTAATAACTTTATTTATGGGTTTGGTAATTAATTATGTGGCCTATAAATAATATTACTAATACTATTTGGCATAATGGGCCCTAGGGTTTCATAATCTTGATGGACGATTTTGACCCTTAGTTATTCTATAAATAAAATAGTTAGGGTTTGTGTTGGTCGATTTCGCAACCGATAAATACACGCAAGTATACGCGGTCAACAAGTAATATAATGATAAGAGAGTTGTCGATCCCACGAGGAATTAACTCTAATGTATCCCCCAAGTACTAACTCAATATCGACTCGATCTAAATCAAACTCTTTGATTCAAGTGATAGATAAAGGTTACATCGAAATTCCATGTCATATAAATAACAAAAATAGATAGATAAAGGTCTAAGATTACAATTTCCCCCAACACTTTATTTAAATCACCTAACTCTCTCTTTTTCAACTAGTTAATACACAAGAATTGTTAACCGAGAAATTCACCATATTCATAAGCCTTAGTGTATGGTCATATGAAAATCACCCATACACGACACATAGGTATCATCCCACATGCCAACAATCCATTCAATTCCATGAATAATCAACAAGACACACGCCACATAATCTTAGTCAATCTACCCATCAAACGAATGAACCTCCGTGTAGGGAGTCCATTAAGTTTGTAATCTCATAATGGTTACACACGGCATTTAGGTATATCTCTATCCCAAATACTAGCAAGTTATCCATTCTTGAAGACAATGAATAAGACACACGCCACATAATCTCATACATCACCCACAAAAATCTCTAACTTTCGTATGATATCAAAACCAAGTCTCAACACTATAATCCACTTTTCAATTTCATATAGGTGATCAATCAATTATACTTTCAGCATAAATCATGCTAGACATTCAATTCGCAATTTATTACGTTAGAATGTTGGTCGAGAACACGAATGTAAAATATGGCCACCTCTCGATGCACCATATTCGTATCACACTAAATCCACAATTGATAGAATGAATGTGAACACCCTAGATGACTAACGCACTATATCTCTATGTGAATTACAATCAAAAGGGTTGAAGCATAAGTTCTCAATTGGCCACATATGGTACTTCGGTATATCTCTATCCTAAGCACGAAACATTAATCCACGAGGAATGCAGAAATAATGAACATATGCTAGCATAATCAGATCTTAATCTATATTTCCTTTCTCAATTCCATATAAATTATCATGGTAATTGATGATCAAGATAATTAATACATGAAGCGCAAATTATGATATCCAATTCTAAAATGATAACTAATATCAAAGAGAGATCATTCAATTCAAACTAGGTGTTGGGTTCAATTACAATTTCAAACCAAACACTGAAATCAAAATAAATAAACAAAGCAATAAGCCTAACTAATATCCTTGGAGTACAAAGCTAGATGAAAAGATTAGAGATGAACTCCCTTTTGATCTTCTCCTTTCCTTGTATTGCAGCCCTTGTTGGTGGAGTAAGCCTTCCATTGTTGTTGGTTACTCAAGCTTCCCCATTGGGGAGCTTGAGCTACCTTTTCTCCTTCTTGCTCTAGGTTAGCTTCCACCCTCCAAGAATACTGATTTTAGAAGTCTAGGTCTCCCAAAAATGGAGGCTACATAATGTATTTATAGTTCCTAAGGCAAAAACCTAGCTTAGCCCACCAATTTAGACCAAAAATGAGCTGAAATTGCGAAATCTGGCGAATCCGGCGCAGCTGCGCGCTTGGATGCGCTGAATACTGAACTCCCTGGATGCCGGGCGCAGCTGCGCCACCATTGGCTTACGTCCGGGCGCAGCTGCGCTGCCCAAAATCTACGTTTTCTGCATAAGGGCGCAGCTGCGCCGAATTTGTACTAGGAAGGGGCGCAGCTGCGCCGGGCACTGCTTCTGCTGCATTTTCCAGCTCTGACGTCCGTTGGGAAAATGACCATAACTTCTTCGTCCGAACTCGGATTAAGGCGTTTAAGTAGGCTATGGAAAGATACGAAGTAGATCTACAACTTCCATAACTGGAGCTCGTCGAGATACAGGCCTTAGCAAGGCTCAAATGGAGCCCGAAGCAACTGCTGTGTAAAATGTATGCAAAATCCGACGGTAAAATGACCATAACTCTCTCATACGAACTTCAAATAGGATGATTCTGGATGTTCTGGAAAGCTAAGATCAAAATCTACAACTTTCGTTCTTTGAGTTTTGAGAGATTCGGATTTCATCATGGGTGAAATTGATAAACAAGCAGCGGGAATGCTAGATTCAAGCCAAAAACGCATCAATCCAAGAGGCCTTTATTTCAATACCTACAAAACAAAGTAAAAACACATAAAAGCACACAAATACATATAAAAGTAATACAAAACTACATTACACAACGATAAGATGAAAACGCATAAAACCAAACGAAATAGCTAAAGACTTACAAATTATTAAGGTTAAAAGTACCCAATTTGTGTATATAAAACACACTCATCAAATACCCCCAAACTTAAACCTTTGCTTGTCTTCAAGCAAAACACACAAACTATCAAAATTAAACATTTCTAAATAAAAACTATCTTGAGCAATGAGTTAATAAGCTTGAACAATGGTCTCAAAGCATAAACACATGAAAACTCAAGGAAACTTTCAAAGCGTTGCAAGTCTAGATTTACAATTAGCTAGTCATAGCTTGCTTTAGGTCCCTTCCGTGTGTGTGTGAGTACCCAATGGCACTAAACCAATCAAGTTCGGATGAAGCTATGCAACCACATTACCTTATGAAATAATCAAAATAAACCACCAAAAACTACATGCTTAACGCATCACTCAAAAGGTATACAAATCATAATTTCCAAAAATTTTGAAATCAAAAGACTCTAGGTAAGTGCATTTTATGCTCCATCTTATCCTAAGTCCACTCTTGTGGGTGAGTGCATTTTACGCTCCATCTCAACTCAACACAAGATTTGAAATATACAATTTTCTTTCTTTAATCACAATTATAAGAGAGTGCGTTTTACGCTCTATCTCTCATACGCATGTCTCCATGAGTGAGTGCGTTTTACGCTCCATCTCAACTCACCACATGACCAACAATTCAAACACAACAAATTTGGACACCTTGCTTCGAGTGATGTTTAAACAAGTTCTAGAGTTTATAGATATTTCCCACAAGCATTCGGTTATAAAAGCCTTCTCTAAGCATACAACTAGCTCAATACTCATGGGTAGGTGCAAAAGAGTGAAAGGACGCATAAGCAAAACAATAACCAACAATAACGATTAAGCACAAAGACTAAGCAACATTTATCCATTTTCCATGAGTTAGAATCAATTCAAACAAGTTCTTATCATAGACCATGAATTATGGTTCAAATCAAATTAAAACAATGCTCAACGGACATATCCTAAAAATAAATGAATTTTTTTTTGAATAAAAATACATAACTTAAATCACATAAAAACTAAATTAAAAACACACAAATACGAAGTACTACCCCCAAACTTAAACTTGACATTGTCCTCAATGTCTGATATAGGAAAAATTAAAATAGAAGACTTCCCTGAAACCGTGTCAAGCACCATTGATATCATCTTTCAATACCTCAAAGTTGGGAGCGTACCTGAAAGCAAATGACTAAAGAAATTAAAATGCAATTAAACCACTAAAATGCAATCAAACAAAAATAAAAATAAAATAGTAAACTTGGGTTGCCTCCCAAGAAGCGTTTGGTTTATAGTCCTCGACTCGACTTTATTTAAAACATAAATACAAGTTCAAATTAAGATCAAATCAATTGAAATTAATATTGGAAAAACATTAGAAGAATAATTCCCCGGCAACGGCGCCAAAAACTTGTTGGTCGATTTCGCAACCGATAAATACGCGCAAGTATACGCGGTCAACAAGTAATATAATGATAAGAGAGTTGTCGATCCCACGAGGAATTAACTCTAATGTATCCCCCAAGTACTAACTCAATATCGACTCGATCTAAATCAAACTCTTTGATTCAAGTGATAGATAAAGGTTACATCGAAATTCCATGTCATATAAATAACAAAAATAGATAGATAAAGGTCTAAGATTACAATTTCCCCCAACACTTTATTTAAATCACCTAACTCTCTCTTTTTCAACTAGTTAATACACAAGAATTGTTAACCGAGAAATTCACCATATTCATAAGCCTTAGTGTATGGTCATATGAAAATCACCCATACACGACACATAGGTATCATCCCACATGCCAACAATCCATTCAATTCCATGAATAATCAACAAGACACACGCCACATAATCTTAGTCAATCTACCCATCAAACGAATGAACCTCCGTGTAGGGAGTCATTAAGTTTGTAATCTCATAATGGTTACACACGGCATTTAGGTATATCTCTATCCCAAATACTAGCAAGTTATCCATTCTTGAAGACAATGAATAAGACACACGCCACATAATCTCATACATCACCCACAAAAATCTCTAACTTTCGTATGATATCAAAACCAAGTCTCAACACTATAATCCACTTTTCAATTTCATATAGGTGATCAATCAATTATACTTTCAGCATAAATCATGCTAGACATTCAATTCGCAATTTATTACGTTAGAATGTTGGTCGAGAACACGAATGTAAAATATGGCCACCTCTCGATGCACCATATTCGTATCACACTAAATCCACAATTGATAGAATGAATGTGAACACCCTAGATGACTAACGCACTATATCTCTATGTGAATTACAATCAAAAGGGTTGAAGCATAAGTTCTCAATTGGCCACATATGGTACTTCGGTATATCTCTATCCTAAGCACGAAACATTAATCCACGAGGAATGCAGAAATAATGAACATATGCTAGCATAATCAGATCTTAATCTATATTTCCTTTCTCAATTCCATATAAATTATCATGGTAATTGATGATCAAGATAATTAATACATGAAGCGCAAATTATGATATCCAATTCTAAAATGATAACTAATATCAAAGAGAGATCATTCAATTCAAACTAGGTGTTGGGTTCAATTACAATTTCAAACCAAACACTGAAATCAAAATAAATAAACAAAGCAATAAGCCTAACTAATATCCTTGGAGTACAAAGCTAGATGAAAAGATTAGAGATGAACTCCCTTTTGATCTTCTCCTTTCCTTGTATTGCAGCCCTTGTTGGTGGAGTAAGCCTTCCATTGTTGTTGGATTACTCAAGCTTCCCCATTGGGGAGCTTGAGCTACCTTTTCTCCTTCTTGCTCTAGGTTAGCTTCCACCCTCCAAGAATGCTGATTTTAGAAGTCTAGGTCTCCCAAAAATGGAGGCTACATAATGTATTTATAGTTCCTAAGGCAAAAAACCTAGCTTAGCCCACCAATTTAGACCAAAAATGAGCTGAAATCGCGAAAATCTGGCGAATTCGGCGCAGCTGCGCGCTTGGATGCGCTGAATACTGAACTCCCTGGATGCCGGGCGCAGCTGCGCCACCATTGGCTTGCGTCCGGGCGCAGCTGCGCTGCCCAAAATCTACGTTTTCTGCATAAGGGCGCAGCTGCGCCGAATTTGTACTAGGAAGGGGCGCAGCTGCGCCGGGCACTGCTTCTGCTGCATTTTCCAGCTCTGACGTCCGTTGGGAAAATGGCCATAACTTCTTCGTCCGAACTCGGATTAAGGCGTTTAAGTAGGCTATGGAAAGATACGAAGTAGATCTACAACTTCCATAACTGGAGCTCGTCCGAGATACAGGCCTTAGCAAGGCTCAAATGGAGACCGAAGCAACTGCTGTGTAAAATGTATGCAAAATCCGACGGTAAAATGACCATAACTCTCTCATACGAACTTCAAATTGGATGATTCTGGATGTTCTGGAAAGCTAAGATCAAAATCTACAACTTTCGTTCTTTGAGTTTTGAGAGATTCGGATTTCATCATGGGTGAAATTGATAAACAAGCAGCGGGAATGCTAGATTCAAGCCAAAAACGCATCAATCCAAGAGGCCTTTATTTCAATACCTACAAAACCAAGTAAAAAAAAACACATAAAAGCACACAAATACATATTAATACAAAACTACATTACACAACGATAAGATGAAAACGCAGAAAACCAAACGAAATAGCTAAAGACTTACAAATTATTAAGGTTAAAAGTACCCAATTTGTGTATATAAAACACACTCATCAAATACCCCCAAACTTAAACCTTTGCTTGTCTTCAAGCAAAACACACAAACTATCAAAATTAAACATTTCTAAATAAAAACTATCTTGAGCAATGAGTTAATAAGCTTGAACAATGGTCTCAAAGCATAAACACATGAAAACTCAAGGAAACTTTCAAAGCGTTGCAAGTCTAGATTTACAATTAGCTAGTCATAGCTTGCTTTAGGTCCCTTCCGTGTGTGTGTGAGTACCCAATGGCACTAAACCAATCAAGTTCGGATGAAGCTATGCAACCACATTACCTTATGAAATAATCAAAATAAACCACCAAAAACTACATGCTTAACGCATCACTCAAAAGGTATACAAATCATAATTTCCAAAAATTTTGAAATCAAAAGACTCTAGGTAAGTGCATTTTATGCTCCATCTTATCCTAAGTCCACTCTTGTGGGTGAGTGCATTTTACGCTCCATCTCAACTCAACACAAGATTTGAAATATACAATTTTCTTTCTTTAATCACAATTATAAGAGAGTGCGTTTTACGCTCTATCTCTCATACGCATGTCTCCATGAGTGAGTGCGTTTTACGCTCCATCTCAACTCACCACATGACCAACAATTCAAACACAACAAATTTGGACACCTTGCTTCGAGTGATGTTTAAACAAGTTCTAGAGTTTATAGATATTTCCCACAAGCATTCGGTTATAAAAGCCTTCTCTAAGCATACAACTAGCTCAATACTCATGGGTAGGTGCAAAAGAGTGAAAGGACGCATAAGCAAAACAATAACCAACAATAACGATTAAGCACAAAGACTAAGCAACATTTATCCATTTTCCATGAGTTAGAATCAATTCAAACAAGTTCTTATCATAGACCATGAATTATGGTTCAAATCAAATTAAAACAATGCTCAACGGACATATCCTAAAAATAAATGAATTTTTTTTTGAATAAAAATACATAACTTAAATCACATAAAAACTAAATTAAAAACACACAAAATACGAAGTACTACCCCCAAACTTAAACTTGACATTGTCCTCAATGTCTGATATAGGAAAAATTAAAATAGAAGACTTCCCTGAAACCGTGTCAAGCACCATTGATATCATCTTTCAATACCTCAAAGTTGGGAGCGTACCTGAAAGCAAATGACTAAAGAAATTAAAATACAATTAAACCACTAAAATGCAATCAAACAAAAATAAAAATAAAATAGTAAACTTGGGTTGCCTCCCAAGAAGCGTTTGGTTTATAGTCCTCGACTCGACTTTATTTAAAACATAAATACAAGTTCAAATTAAGATCAAATCAATTGAAATTAATATTGGAAAAACATTAGAAGAATAATTCCCCGGCAACGGCGCCAAAAACCTGTTGGTCGATTTCGCAACCGATAAATACGCGCAAGTATACGCGGTCAACAAGTAATATAATGATAAGAGAGTTGTCGATCCCACGAGGAATTAACTCTAATGTATCCCCCAAGTACTAACTCAATATCGACTCGATCTAAATCAAACTCTTTGATTCAAGTGATAGATAAAGGTTACATCGAAATTCCATGTCATATAAATAACAAAAATAGATAGATAAAGGTCTAAGATTACAATTTCCCCCAACACTTTATTTAAATCACCTAACTCTCTCTTTTTCAACTAGTTAATACACAAGAATTGTTAACCGAGAAATTCACCATATTCATAAGCCTTAGTGTATGGTCATATGAAAATCACCCATACACGACACATAGGTATCATCCCACATGCCAACAATCCATTCAATTCCATGAATAATCAACAAGACACACGCCACATAATCTTAGTCAATCTACCCATCAAACGAATGAACCTCCGTGTAGGGAGTCATTAAGTTTGTAATCTCATAATGGTTACACACGGCATTTAGGTATATCTCTATCCCAAATACTAGCAAGTTATCCATTCTTGAAGACAATGAATAAGACACACGCCACATAATCTCATACATCACCCACAAAAATCTCTAACTTTCGTATGATATCAAAACCAAGTCTCAACACTATAATCCACTTTTCAATTTCATATAGGTGATCAATCAATTATACTTTCAGCATAAATCATGCTAGACATTCAATTCGCAATTTATTACGTTAGAATGTTGGTCGAGAACACGAATGTAAAATATGGCCACCTCTCGATGCACCATATTCGTATCACACTAAATCCACAATTGATAGAATGAATGTGAACACCCTAGATGACTAACGCACTATATCTCTATGTGAATTACAATCAAAAGGGTTGAAGCATAAGTTCTCAATTGGCCACATATGGTACTTCGGTATATCTCTATCCTAAGCACGAAACATTAATCCACGAGGAATGCAGAAATAATGAACATATGCTAGCATAATCAGATCTTAATCTATATTTCCTTTCTCAATTCCATATAAATTATTATGGTAATTGATGATCAAGATAATTAATACATGAAGCGCAAATTATGATATCCAATTCTAAAATGATAACTAATATCAAAGAGAGATCATTCAATTCAAACTAGGTGTTGGGTTCAATTACAATTTCAAACCAAACACTGAAATCAAAATAAATAAACAAAGCAATAAGCCTAACTAATATCCTTGGAGTACAAAGCTAGATGAAAAGATTAGAGATGAACTCCCTTTTGATCTTCTCCTTTCCTTGTATTGCAGCCCTTGTTGGTGGAGTAAGCCTTCCATTGTTGTTGGTTACTCAAGCTTCCCCATTGGGGAGCTTGAGCTACCTTTTCTCCTTCTTGCTCTAGGTTAGCTTCCACCCTCCAAGAATGCTGATTTTAGAAGTCTAGGTCTCCCAAAAATGGAGGCTACATAATGTATTTATAGTTCCTAAGGCAAAAACCTAGCTTAGCCCACCAATTTAGACCAAAAATGAGCTGAAATCGCGAAATCTGGCGAATCCGGCGCAGCTGCGCGCTTGGATGCGCTGTATACTGAAACTCCCTGGATGCCGGGCGCAGCTGCGCCACCATTGGCTTGCGTCCGGGCGCAGCTGCGCTGCCCAAAATCTACGTTTTCTGCATAAGGGCGCAGCTGCGCCGAATTTGTACTAGGAAGGGGCGCAGCTGCGCCGGGCACTGCTTCTGCTGCATTTTCCAGCTCTGACGTCCGTTGGGAAAATGGCCATAACTTCTTCGTCCGAACTCGGATTAAGGCGTTTAAGTAGGCTATGGAAAGATACGAAGTAGATCTACAACTTCCATAACTGGAGCTCGTCGAGATACAGGCCTTAGCAAGGCTCAAATGGAGCCCGAAGCAACTGCTGTGTAAAATGTATGCAAAATCCGACGGTAAAATGACCATAACTCTCTCATACGAACTTCAAATAGGATGATTCTGGATGTTCTGGAAAGCTAAGATCAAAATCTACAACTTTCGTTCTTTGAGTTTTGAGAGATTCGGATTTCATCATGGGTGAAATTGATAAACAAGCAGCGGGAATGCTAGATTCAAGCCAAAAACGCATCAATCCAAGAGGCCTTTATTTCAATACCTACAAAACAAAGTAAAAACACATAAAAGCACACAAATACATATTAATACAAAACTACATTACACAACGATAAGATGAAAACGCAGAAAACCAAACGAAATAGCTAAAGACTTACAAATTATTAAGGTTAAAAGTACCCAATTTGTGTATATAAAACACACTCATCAAATACCCCCAAACTTAAACCTTTGCTTGTCTTCAAGCAAAACACACAAACTATCAAAATTAAACATTTCTAAATAAAAACTATCTTGAGCAATGAGTTAATAAGCTTGAACAATGGTCTCAAAGCATAAACACATGAAAACTCAAGGAAACTTTCAAAGCGTTGCAAGTCTAGATTTACAATTAGCTAGTCATAGCTTGCTTTAGGTCCCTTCCGTGTGTGTGTGAGTACCCAATGGCACTAAACCAATCAAGTTCGGATGAAGCTATGCAACCACATTACCTTATGAAATAATCAAAATAAACCACCAAAAACTACATGCTTAACGCATCACTCAAAAGGTATACAAATCATAATTTCCAAAAATTTTGAAATCAAAAGACTCTAGGTAAGTGCATTTTATGCTCCATCTTATCCTAAGTCCACTCTTGTGGGTGAGTGCATTTTACGCTCCATCTCAACTCAACACAAGATTTGAAATATACAATTTTCTTTCTTTAATCACAATTATAAGAGAGTGCGTTTTACGCTCTATCTCTCATACGCATGTCTCCATGAGTGAGTGCGTTTTACGCTCCATCTCAACTCACCACATGACCAACAATTCAAACACAACAAATTTGGACACCTTGCTTCGAGTGATGTTTAAACAAGTTCTAGAGTTTATAGATATTTCCCACAAGCATTCGGTTATAAAAGCCTTCTCTAAGCATACAACTAGCTCAATACTCATGGGTAGGTGCAAAAGAGTGAAAGGACGCATAAGCAAAACAATAACCAACAATAACGATTAAGCACAAAGACTAAGCAACATTTATCCATTTTCCATGAGTTAGAATCAATTCAAACAAGTTCTTATCATAGACCATGAATTATGGTTCAAATCAAATTAAAACAATGCTCAACGGACATATCCTAAAAATAAATGAATTTTTTTTTGAATAAAAATACATAACTTAAATCACATAAAAACTAAATTAAAAACACACAAATACGAAGTACTACCCCCAAACTTAAACTTGACATTGTCCTCAATGTCTGATATAGGAAAAATTAAAATAGAAGACTTCCCTGAAACCGTGTCAAGCACCATTGATATCATCTTTCAATACCTCAAAGTTGGGAGCGTACCTGAAAGCAAATGACTAAAGAAATTAAAATACAATTAAACCACTAAAATGCAATCAAACAAAAATAAAAATAAAATAGTAAACTTGGGTTGCCTCCCAAGAAGCGTTTGGTTTATAGTCCTCGACTCGACTTTATTTAAAACATAAATACAAGTTCAAATTAAGATCAAATCAATTGAAATTAATATTGGAAAAACATTAGAAGAATAATTCCCCGGCAACGGCGCCAAAAACCTGTTGGTCGATTTCGCAACCGATAAATACGCGCAAGTATACGCGGTCAACAAGTAATATAATGATAAGAGAGTTGTCGATCCCACGAGGAATTAACTCTAATGTATCCCCCAAGTTACTAACTCAATATCGACTCGATCTAAATCAAACTCTTTGATTCAAGTGATAGATAAAGGTTACATCGAAATTCCATGTCATATAAATAACAAAAATAGATAGATAAAGGTCTAAGATTACAATTTCCCCCAACACTTTATTTAAATCACCTAACTCTCTCTTTTTCAACTAGTTAATACACAAGAATTGTTAACCGAGAAATTCACCATATTCATAAGCCTTAGTGTATGGTCATATGAAAATCACCCATACACGACACATAGGTATCATCCCACATGCCAACAATCCATTCAATTCCATGAATAATCAACAAGACACACGCCACATAATCTTAGTCAATCTACCCATCAAACGAATGAACCTCCGTGTAGGGAGTCATTAAGTTTGTAATCTCATAATGGTTACACACGGCATTTAGGTATATCTCTATCCCAAATACTAGCAAGTTATCCATTCTTGAAGACAATGAATAAGACACACGCCACATAATCTCATACATCACCCACAAAAATCTCTAACTTTCGTATGATATCAAAACCAAGTCTCAACACTATAATCCACTTTTCAATTTCATATAGGTGATCAATCAATTATACTTTCAGCATAAATCATGCTAGACATTCAATTCGCAATTTATTACGTTAGAATGTTGGTCGAGAACACGAATGTAAAATATGGCCACCTCTCGATGCACCATATTCGTATCACACTAAATCCACAATTGATAGAATGAATGTGAACACCCTAGATGACTAACGCACTATATCTCTATGTGAATTACAATCAAAAGGGTTGAAGCATAAGTTCTCAATTGGCCACATATGGTACTTCGGTATATCTCTATCCTAAGCACGAAACATTAATCCACGAGGAATGCAGAAATAATGAACATATGCTAGCATAATCAGATCTTAATCTATATTTCCTTTCTCAATTCCATATAAATTATCATGGTAATTGATGATCAAGATAATTAATACATGAAGCGCAAATTATGATATCCAATTCTAAAATGATAACTAATATCAAAGAGAGATCATTCAATTCAAACTAGGTGTTGGGTTCAATTACAATTTCAAACCAAACACTGAAATCAAAATAAATAAACAAAGCAATAAGCCTAACTAATATCCTTGGAGTACAAAGCTAGATGAAAAGATTAGAGATGAACTCCCTTTTGATCTTCTCCTTTCCTTGTATTGCAGCCCTTGTTGGTGGAGTAAGCCTTCCATTGTTGTTGGTTACTCAAGCTTCCCCATTGGGGAGCTTGAGCTACCTTTTCTCCTTCTTGCTCTAGGTTAGCTTCCACCCTCCAAGAATGCTGATTTTAGAAGTCTAGGTCTCCCAAAAATGGAGGCTACATAATGTATTTATAGTTCCTAAGGCAAAAACCTAGCTTAGCCCACCAATTTAGACCAAAAATGAGCTGAAATCGCGAAATCTGGCGAATCCGGCGCAGCTGCGCGCTTGGATGCGCTGAATACTGAACTCCCTGGATGCCGGGCGCAGCTGCGCCACCATTGGCTTGCGTCCGGGCGCAGCTGCGCTGCCCAAAATCTACGTTTTCTGCATAAGGGCGCAGCTGCGCCGAATTTGTACTAGGAAGGGGCGCAGCTGCGCCGGGCACTGCTTCTGCTGCATTTTCCAGCTCTGACGTCCGTTGGGAAAATGGCCATAACTTCTTCGTCCGAACTCGGATTAAGGCGTTTAAGTAGGCTATGGAAAGATAAGAAGTAGATCTACAACTTCCATAACTGGAGCTCGTCGAGATACAGGCCTTAGCAAGGCTCAAATGGAGCCCGAAGCAACTGCTGTGTAAAATGTATGCAAAATCCGACGGTAAAATGACCATAACTCTCTCATACGAACTTCAAATAGGATGATTCTGGATGTTCTGGAAAGCTAAGATCAAAATCTACAACTTTCGTTCTTTGAGTTTTGAGAGATTCGGATTTCATCATGGGTGAAATTGATAAACAAGCAGCGGGAATGCTAGATTCAAGCCAAAAACGCATCAATCCAAGAGGCCTTTATTTCAATACCTACAAAACAAAGTAAAAACACATAAAAGCACACAAATACATATAAAAGTAATACAAAACTACATTACACAACGATAAGATGAAAACGCATAAAACCAAACGAAATAGCTAAAGACTTACAAATTATTAAGGTTAAAAGTACCCAATTTGTGTATATAAAACACACTCATCAGTTTGGTCCCAATTGTCGTCTCAAGAATTTTATACACACCTATACATCCATCCTAAGATTGAGAAAGGCAATTGAAGGCTTTCACCCTTAAGCGCAGCGGAAACGTGATACATACAAGATGTCTTCTATCAATTCATGTAAGTACCTAATTGATTAAATAAATTTTATTCTATGTAATAGCATGTTCCATTATAATTTATATAACAAATTTGAGTGAGTTAATAGTGTAATCTTATAGTCTTTCATGTGAAGAACAAGTGACAATGTTATTTAATTCAAGTAGGAATCATATGATGTTATTTAATTCAGCATAAAATTGTGAATTTGAAAATGTGTTATTTTGTTTGAAAAAAACTCATTTCCTTTAATTAGTCCCACATTGGAGAGAAATAATACTATTTACTACTTGATGAGTGTGTTTTATACACACATTTCGGGTACTTTTGGCCTTGATAATTTATAAGTCTTTTGTCCCACAATGACTTTTATGTGTTTTGTATTGCTTTGATGTATTTTTATTGTGTTTTGTTGGAATTGAAATAAAGACTGCTCGGATTGTTGTTTGTAATGACTTAATGCCCGTGTTTGGTTATTCGTGCTTGGCGCGTATTATTATGAAAATTAGCGCTTGGCGACACTCGGTATTGAATTTGATGACATTTGGACTTTGGGTGTGCACGACGTGTTAAATCGTGCACGCCGTGCGGTGCCGACCAAGCCACGAGCAGCTGTTGGCACAACACCAGGACCATGGGGGGCGCGAGTGCGCCAATTTTGCGCGCGGGCGCGCATGCTGGTGTGCGGCGTGCTGGGCGCTGGTGTGCAGCAACCGAGCGGACAGGCGAGCAAGCTGACGAGTGGCATGCGTGGGACGCGCGGGCGCGCCAATTATGAGCGCGGGCGCGCCAATTGTGAGTGCTGGCGCGTGTGCGGATTAGCAGCAGACGGACGGGCAGGCAAGCGGACGGGCGAGCGGCAGATGTGCGGCAACCAGCGCATGCGCGGATGCACCATTTTTGTGTGCGGTCACACGGCCATACATGGGCTTGTGGGCGCACTGAGTGCGATCTGCTGAGCTGTTTTGTGAAATCTGAGCTGACTTTTTCACCAAAATATGAAGGCTTAGCTAGGGTTTTCATAGAGGCTCTATATATAATCTCTTTGGGACTTCATTTGAGACCTAATCCATCTATTGTGGTGGCTAGATTTCAGCAATGGAGCTCTAGTGCAAAAATATTGGTAACATCAATGAAGGCAAGGAATTGAAGGAGGCTTGGAGATGGAAGATTTCGCACAAGAGTTTTTTTCTTCTCTAACTTTTCTTTGATACTTGTATTATCCTTGGATGATTACCTAATATTTGAAATGGTTTGGTTTATTTGCAACAAATTAAGCTTCTATCTTGTTTTCCTTTTGATTGATACCACATGAATTGATTTTTTATATTTTGTGCTTAATATCTAATTGCTAAGGAATTGGAAATTAGCTTGGTAATCTATATGGAATTGGAAAATGGATTATAGATTTAGACCTTGAATATAATGATATGTGATTATGTTATACATAATTTGTGTATTGTCAATTTTATATAGTTAATTGATCTAAAAGGGGGTTTTAGGGATTTGAACAAAGTGATGCACACCAAGTGTTTGACAAAATGCTTGAGTGTGGATACTTTGTTCTTAACTCTTTATCCATCTATTTACCGTTTCAATAAATTATCTAAATAAGATTAAGACGTTTTGAAATTGGTATTGGGTTACATTAGAGATAATTCCTTGTGGGTTCGACAACTCTCTTATCATTGTATTACTAGTTGACCGCGTATACTTGTACGTATTTTTCGGTTGTGAAATCGACCAAACTACTATATTAGTATATGAGTAATAGTATTATCTACTTATAGTACTAAAGGAAATGTTTGGAAATGGTTTCAACGATGTGGTGCAAAGCACCCGCCTGCATCCGGCGACTTGCGTCCACGTTGGGGCCGGAAGCAGGTTCACATCACAAAGTTGCATTGGTGCACATGCACATGTGCTTAATTATACAGTAATTCTTGAGCGACCCTTTTGGGCGACCATCTTTGGCGACCGACTGTACAACACTGTTTTGTATATGTATCCAAATTACACCCAAATCACTTTTTTTGTAAAAAATTTAGTTCTAATAAATCATATAAATTATTTGGGAGTGAAAACAAAAAAAAATAAAAAAATCGGTCGCCCAAAAAGGTCGCCGGCCCCGGTCGCCGTAGAATCACTCTAATTATATGACTGTTATAATAATTAATATAATATCAATTTTAGTTTGTTGAAAACTGATATAAGGATATAATAACAGTTTGTGTTTAATATAATATCAATTTTAGTTTGTTGAAAACTGATATAAGGACATAATAACAATTTGTGTTTATGTGGGACTAAAGGAAATGAGTTTTTTTCAAACAACATAGCACCTTTTAAAATTCTCAATTTTATGCTTAATTACATAACATCATATGATTCCTACTTGAATCAAATAACATTGTCTCTTGTTCTTCACATGAAAGACTATAAGATTACACTATTAACTCACTTAAATTATGTACACTATTGGATTTAAATTAAGCCCAAAAGTGACAAAAATAATTGTTAAAATTGATATTTCTAACAATCCTCCACTTGTTTGGAAAAACTACTTTTCTTTCCAAATAGTTCTCAATCAAACTACTCCAAGGTTTGTATGCTTAAAAGAAGGTGTCACGAAGATTAAACCTCCTCTTAGTATAAACAATTCAAAGTTATATCGAAGTTATAGGTGTCCATATGATTAAACCTCTACTTCTATATGATATAACCGGAATTGGCACACACATACAATTCCTCCTCTGACTGTGAGTATTTTCATCACTTAGCGATATAAAAGCCATGCACTATATCCTGTTTCCTGAACCTCTAAGAGAGTAAACCATAATTCTCTAAAGAATTGGCTTCACTTCTAGTTCATATAGGTAGATTGTTCTCATGTGTTTCCATTGCTAGAACACAATAACTTTGTTAAGAGTACAACTCATCCTCGATCGTGCAATAGACGTTACTATCTTATAATACATATGAAGCTATTTTGATAGTAATACAGTCAGCAACTGTAACTTATTTACCCATTAACCTATACTAGGGATCACCTAGGAATAGGTTGGGTTTCTATCACCCTTAACTCAAAATGGTTTCAGCCCCATATCACATGTTATAGAACTTACTAAGTCTCTCGTTAGAGGCTTAGTAAGGGAATCAACCAAGTTTTTACTTGACTTCACATAGACAATAAAAATGATACCTTCATGTATCAAATGTCTCATATATCATGTCTAAGACCAATATGTCTAGACTTACCATTGTAGGTACTATTGAACGCTCTTCTTAGCGTTGCTTCACTATCACAAAATAGTAAAATAGGAGGCATAGGATTTGGCAAAAGATCTATGTCTAATAATATATCTCTTATCCACTCAACCTCTTTGCCTGCTTGCGCTAGAATAATAAACTCAGATTCCATCGTAGAATGGAAAATACATGTTTGTTTCTTGTTTGCCCAAGAAATAGCACCACTGACAAGAGTGAAAATCTACACACTTGTATATTTATTAGCTCCTATGCTATTAATCCAACTCGCATCACAGTATCCCTCCAAAACACTAAGGAATTTATTGTAGACCAATCATAAGCCACTGGTTCTCTTGAGATAACCAAGAATCCTACTAATGGCTTTCCAATGATCATCACTAGGATTGCTAGTAAATCTACTAAGTTTACAAACTGCAAAGGCAATATCTGGTCAAGTGCAGTGCATAACGTACATAAGGCTACCAATAGGACTTGATCATCTTTCAGTCTAACACTACTATCAAAAGGAGTATTACACTCTTTGATCTCAAGATGTGTAAACTTAGTCAACACTTTTTGCAAGTAATGTGATTGGTTCAAAATAAAACACCCACTATGTTTTCTTACTTTGATGCTCAAAATAGTATCTATTTCACCTAAATCTTTCATCTTAAAGACAGAGGATAGATACTTTTTTGTCTCATTTACTCCAATTATTTTTGCAGTGATGATTAACATATCATCTACATATAAACAAACTATCACCATATAGTCATTTGTCGTTTTGGAGTAAATACATCTGTCAGCACAGTTATCTTTAAATCCAAAATTTAAAATAACAACGTCAAAATTTTCATGTCACCATTTTGGTGCCTGTTTTAGACCGTAGAGAGACTTAACTAGTTTACATACTGTTGCTTCATTTCTTAGAGTTACAAACCCCTCAAGTTGTTCTGTATATACTTCTTCATTCAGATTGTCATTCAAACAAGCAACCTTTACATCCATTTGATGAATATAAAGACCATACAATGAAGCCAAGGCAAAAAGAATTCTAACAGAAGTAACACGAGCAACCGGAGCATAAGTATCAAAATAGTTAATTCCCTCTATTTGTCTAAACCCCTTGGCCACTAATCTTGCTTTGAAAGCAGAAATAGTTCCATAAGTGTTATATTTTCTTCTAAAAACACATTTACACCCTATGGATTTAGAACCTCTAGGTAAATCTGCTAACCCATATATTATTTTCTAAGATTGAGTCCACTTCATCATTTAAAGCTTCCTTCCAAAAGGTGACATCTCTAAAAGCCATAGCTTCTTTAAATGATTTAGGATCAGTCTCAAAATTAAATATATAGGGCATTTCACTTACCAATTCATTATTTTGGTTCCCCTCAATCAAAAATAATATAGACTGAGAAGAGATAAAATCTATATCTAAGTCTTTTCCTTTTCTAACTCTAGTACTCCTTCTAGGTCCACTAGGTTGTTTTGGAATATTATATTCCTCAACCTCATCATCAGAGGCGGAACTAGGGGGGTCGAGGGGTGGCATATGACCTTGGTATTCCGGCGACTCCCCCAAAGGTGTACCCTGCCTGATGTTGATGCTTCCCTCCCGCTGTCGCCTGCCGCCCCGGTGCCCTCACGCCTTCAGCCTTCTTCTTTTTTACTCTCTTAGGCTACCGAACCATTTACCAAATTACCCAAATTCATTACAAAATCGTCTTGGGCTCTATTATAATTATCAAATTTGTTACAAAAGTAAAGCTTATTGGACTGAAGTTAGCATCAATCGGCATAAAAGGGGGTATAACAACGCTAATGCACCAAGGAATTTGTATTGGAAAACAGTTAAAGAGGTAAATTATGTAATTATATTGCATATTTGCATTTTCGGTAATTGTGTGTGTGTGTGTGTATATATATATATATATATATATGCGAATATGAGCAATTGTGATGTTAATTATGGATAAACTGCTATGATTGGATTGGATTATGTTAAGGGATCTAATGCAGGTGTAATGGAGTTAAAAGGGGGGAAATTTTTGGTTAGATTCATAACTAAAAACATATGAAATCTGTCCTTAAAACTAATGCCCATGTCATGCTTGATTTTATGTCTCTTAGAGACTGTATAGCATAAAATGGACAATTTAGATAATGTAGTGTATAAGATAATATTTATACATGTTATGTGATATACATGGAGTAGTTTGTGTAAACCAAACTTGGTTAAAACCTATTTTGAAAAGAAATGAATTATGCATGCCCAGTTGAAAATTAACTTGACCGAGCAATTTTGCGGCTCCATTAAATTGGTCTGGAATGTCCAAATTAGATGAGTTGTATTTTTAAAAAATACTAGGACATACCTTCTATAACATGTTTAAATTTGGTTGTAATCGATTATGTGAGTTATAAATTGGAAATTAGCAAAGTGGGCTGTTGAAACTAAGTGCAGCAGAAGCATGGCAGCAGCAGCGGCCTGCTGCGCTGAACTACAACGGCTGACCTGTTTAGCATCGAATTTAAGCAACATGCAACCTAATGAAGTTGATGAGTGTGTTTTATACACACAATTTGGGTACTTTTGGCCTTGATAATTTGTAAGTCTCTGGGCACTTTATGTGATTTTATTGTATTTTTATCTTATTTTTAGATATTGTGGTTTTATATTGCTTATATATGTTTAGTATTGTTTTTTTATGCATTTTCATTGTGTTTGTAGGAATTGAAATAAAGACCGCTCGGATCGTTGTTCATAATGACATAATGCCCGTGTTTGGTTATCCGTGGTTGGCGTGTTTTATTTTAAAAATTAGTGTTTGGCGACGCTCGGTATAGAAGTTGATGACATTTGCGCTTTGGGTGTGCACGGCGTCGACCAAGTCATAAGAGTGCTGACATACGCACCAGCTGCAGCAGGCCAACGGGGCCTGGCCACAAACCAACGGGGCCTCGCCAAGGCATACAAGGAGTTGCAGCAAACCAGCGGGGCCTCGCCAGTCAGGCAGTGGGGCCTCGCAAGGAAGCAGCAAGGCCTCGCCAGGGCATATAGGGAGTTGCAGCAGGCCAGCGGGGCCTCGTCACAAACCAGTGGGGCCTCGCCAATTTGCGCTGAGTGCGATCTGTGCGGGTTTTTGGGTCCAAATCTGAGTGGAGGCTAGGGTTTTCATGGGAACATTATAAATAGAACATATAGCCTCCATTTTAGAGGAGACTTAGACAGACTTTAGACATCTTTAGACTTGTAAAATCAGATTTAGAGAGAGAGAGAGGAGGCTTGGAGCAAAAAGAGGGAGGCCATGGCCATTGGCCATGGTTCTTCCAAAGCTTGGAGGAGCTTCAACGGAGGTGCTTCAATGGAGTTCCATCCAACAACAATGGGGAAGCCATCCTTTATCTTTCTTTTTCTTTTTTCTCTATGTAATTAGTTTTTAATCTAAGATTGTAATTGAACCCATTGCTTAATTTGAATTGATTTTCTCTTCCAATTGATTATTGTTGCTCATATGAATTGGTTATCATAACCTATGCTTATACATTAATTGCTTGGCTAGTAATTACCTTGAGAACCTATATGAACTTGACAAACGGATTATAGTGTTGAGACCTAGTTATGATATCATGCGAAAGTTATTGTTGTGGGTGATTAATAAAGATTTAGTGACATGTGTCTTGTTGATTATCCTCAATGATAGGTAACTTGGTAGTATTTAGGATAGACATATACCTAGATACCGTGTGCAACCAATTGAGAATCTAATCTTAATGACTTCCTATGTGAAAGTTGGTAATTAATAGGATGGTTAATGAGATTTAGTGACATGTGTCTTGTTAGTTATTCTTGATATTGGTCTCTTGATAGTGTGTGGGATAGACATATACCTACATGCCGCATTAGGAAGATTCGAATTTGACCATCGACAGAGGCTTATAAGTAACTTTGATTTCTCGGATGTCAATTCTATGTGGTTAATTAATCTAAAAGGGGAGTTAAGAGATTCGAACAAAGCATTGCACGCCAAGTGTTTGACAAAATGCTTGAATGGGGGAAATTGTAATCTTAGACCTTTATCTATCTATTCATCTTATTTATATGTCATGTAATTTAGATATAACCTTTATCTATCTCTTGAATCAAAGAGTTTGATTGAGATCGAGTCGATATTGAATTAGTACTTGGGGATACATTAGAGTTAATTCCCTGTGGGTTCGACAACTCTCTCTTATCATTGTATTACTTGTTGACCGCGTATACTTGCGCGTATTTTTCGGTTGCAAAATCGACCAACAGAAGTACCAGCCAAAGCACTCCAAGCGTCAATAAATAAATTTTTTTTACTGGCATATTTTGACCCCCCCTCTAAAAACGTTATGGTTCCGCCACTGCTCATCATTTGACCTTATAGGATCTATAGGCTCATCAAGTGTGGTAGTCTCCACATTTTCAGCATCTTTTGAAAACCAAAAAATTTCACATCCCTAGATTCAATTATGATATTAGTCTTCAAATCAAGAAGCCTATACGCTTCACTATTAGTAGCATATCCAACAATTATGCTTTTAATAGCTCTAGTACCTAACTTTGTTCTTTTAGGATTAGGAACATAAAAATAAGCCAAACACCCCCACACTTTTAAATAATTTAGGTTAGGTCTTTTTCCTTTCCATATTTCGTATACAGGACTAGTATTCACTACTTTATTAGGAATCTTATTATGAATATGGCACACAGTCAAAAGAGCCTTACCCCATAAATTAATTGGTAAATTTGCATGATTCAACATACAATTAACCATATTAACTATAGTACGATTTTTCCTTTCAGCTAAATCGTTTTGTTGTGGTGTATAAGATGCACTTCGTTGATGTATAATACAATTTAATTTCTTCACAAAATGTATTAAAATCATTTAAAAAATATTCCCTGCCTCTATCAGAACGTAAAGCCTTAATCTTCTTATTAAGTTGATTTTAATTTCTACTTCTGATTTATATTTCTTAAAAGCATTAAACGCTTCATCTTTTGTTCTTAACAAATAAGCATAAAGATATCTGCTAGCATCATTAACAAAAGTAATGAAATATCATTTTTCACCCCTAATCAACAGTCTATTTAGTTCACAGATATCCATATATATGTATTAAATCTAGTAATTGTGATTCTCTTTTAACACTAGGAAAAGGTTTTCTCACAATTTTTTATTTAACACATGTTTCACACTTGTCAAGTTCATCTTTACCACCAATATTTATTATTCCCATTTCATGCATATTTTTCAAATTTCTAGCATTTATATGTCCTAATCGACTATGCCCCAAGGAAATTACACAAGTAAAATAAGTAGAATTAGAAATATTGTTATTGATACTCATTTTATACATCACATCACAAGCATAGCCTTTTCCAACAACGACACCATTCTTTGTAAGAATGACTTTACCAGACTCAACAGAAATCTTAAACCCTTTATTATCTAATAATTTAACAAAAATTAAACTCTTTCTAATTTCAAGTACAAATAAAATATTTGACAAAGTTAACTTCTTTCCGAAGGTGAAAACTAGTTCAACAATACCTTTGCCTCCAAACACTAGAACGAGAACTATTCCCTATCTGTATTTTATGTCCAACAGTGTCTTCGAAAGTTTTGAATATTTCTTGACTATTGCAAATATGAACTATAGCACCAAAGTCCAACCACCAACCAAAAGGTTCACAAGCCATATTGATTTCGGAAATTATAGACACATCAAGTCTAAGATCTAAAACCATTGCAACAAGGCTCTCCTCAACCATGTTAGCAGTTTCACTTTTGTGATATTTACATTCTCTAGCATAGTGACCACTTCTCCACAAACATGACACTTGCCTTTTCTTTTGTTAGGATTAGGCTTAGACTTCCGTCCATTTTTCTTAAGCTGTCTATTATTTTAGTCACACTAACAGAAAAATTATTTCCCCTTGATGTTCCTGCCTCCAAGAAATTAACACTAGATTGTCCAGAATCATATTCTTAGCATCACGTTTTCGGGCATCTTTTTCTCAATACGTAAATGCTTTTGAATTTGATCCAAGGGAAAATCCTCAGATTTGTGCATCAATTTCTTAGCAAATTTTTTTCAATTAGAAGGCAATTTTGCTATTACAGTTCCTACTTGGAAAATTTCAGACAATTCAATTTTTAGGGCTTTTAATTTATTTACAATGACCTAAAGCTCATGCAATTGCTCCAGAATTGGTTTATTATCGACCATTTTAAAATCAAGGTACTTCAAAGTTAAATATTTATTAGTACCTTCCTCTTCAGCTTTGTACTTGAACTCCAATGCCTCCCACAGTTCTCTTGGAGACTTGACATTCGTATGCAGATCGTAGAGTCTGTCGAACAGCTAGCGTATTCAGAATGTGTCCTCGAGCAAGATCCTCATCCTCTGCTCTGTTCCGCCTCTGTTCTTTGAGTTCTTCCAACGCAACAACATTAAGCTCTTGCCCTTCAACAAGAACAGGATCAACAAAAACTGGCTGAAGTTTTGGGTCCAACACATAGGCTATCTTTAACACAGTTAATATGAACTTCATCTTATATATCCTACCATCGACTAAAGTTATTTCCATCAAACCTATCTAGTTTGACAAAATCTTGGTTCATGATTTTGAACTATTCAGAATCCATCACGATAAACACCTTAAGATTGTTGAGAAAAATGATCTAAATCAAAAGACAAGAATTGACACGTACGGGTAATCCATTTCCTTAAGGTGTTTATTCTCTCCTACTAAAATAGGTTTTGCTAAGGATTCAGACAATATACCTCCAGGATATATGTCAAGTCTACAAGGTTTTGGATATCTTGTGATAGTAAATTCATAAAGAATCCCACTAATATTACTTTGTAAGAGTTCATATTTTTTGAGAACAAAAAGTGAAGAAGATAGAAAACATAGACAGTTACCATGTCCTTATATCAGTTTTTAACAAATATATGTCTCTCGTCATGCTCGGTTTGATACCGATAAAACAATTTTTCCTTACAAACAGTTGCCAGATAAAACAACAAACACTTGTCCGCCTCCATCAACTTTCCAACCATGGGCTGCTACACCTACTACCATATAGTCTCAATAAACCTATTCTCCCTCTCCCTCCACCGCCACTCTCCAACCCCCTGAACAAATAAATGCTACACCTTCATCACCACTTATACACACCCCTCCAAACTCCTCAATTTTTGCACCTTCCCAACCATCGCCACCTCTCCCACTTCCTCCCCGGCATCGTACACACCCAATGGTTCTCAAGAAAAGTCCCAAACCGGTGGTGCGACACACTACACAAGAACCAAGTTGTTATACAAAGGCTAAATCTGATCCAAAATAGCAACAAGCATGAATGAGGAATTCAATGCCCCCATACGCAACCAAACATGGTCATTTGTTCCACATCGCCCTAACATGTACCTAGTTGGTTGCAAGTGGGTTTATCGTTTGAAACACAAAGCTAATGGTACCATTGAAAGACACAAAGCTCAGCTTGTTGCAAAAGGCTACCATCAACGTAAAGGGATTGATTATAGTGAAACTTTTAGCCCAGTGATTAAACCTTGCACAGTTAGGCTGATTCTCTCTATAGCCATCTCACACAGCTGGTTGATAAGGCAACTTGATGTCCAAAATGCATTTTTACATGGACATCTTGTTGAGGAAGTTTATATGACTCAGCCTCCAGGTTTCAAGGATCATGCATATCCCAACCATATTTTGCAAGCTCCATAATATATGGACTTAAACAAGCCCCACGCGCTTGGTTTGATCAGCTTTCAAAGGTCTTGGTGAATTTGGATTTCAATCAGTCCAAGAATAATGCATCTCTCTTCATGTTTCGCACTGATACTCTATGTGATTTTGTGCTAATTTATGTCGACGACATAATAATCACAGGCAACAACAATGAATTTATTCATCGGTTTTTACAAGAGCTTGGACATGAGTTTTCTATCAAAGATTTGGGACCCTTACCCTATTTTCTTGGAGTTGAGGTTGTTCCAAACTCTCACGGTATCATTCTTTCGCAATGGAAATATATTCTTAATTTATTAGACAAAGCCGGTATGACTACTGCAAAAGCAATTTCCACTCCCCGTGAGCTCATCCCACAAGGAAATTTTAGCTTTAGAGCCCCTCTTGGATATCACTAAGTATCGCCAGATAGTGGGTTCCTTACAATACTTATCTCTCACACGCTCGGATTTGGCTTTTACAGTGACTCGAACTGGCCAATTCATGCACTCTCCTCGCGGCTCGCATGTAAGACTAGACTAATGTCAAAAGAATTTTACGTTATCTTTGGCATACTAATTCAGACTATGGTCTCCAAATCTCTTGGCACTCCTCTCTTCAACTTCAAGCTTTTAGTGATGCGGTTTGGGTGGGCTATCATCTTGATCGCCACTCTACTACACGATCCGTGGTATATCGTGGTACAAACCTAATCTCGTGGGGATCTCGCAAATAAAGAACTGTTGCACGGTCCTCCACAGAGGCTGAATACAAATCTCTCACTGACACTGCCGCAGAACTAACATGGCTCCAATCCATGCCGCAAGAGCTTGGATTCTCAGCGCGAAGCACCCCAGTTCTATAGTACGACAATTTAGGTGCAACCTATCTTGCTACCAACCACGTATTCCATGCACACACAAAACACATCGAAATTAATTATCACTGAAAGTTGCTCAAAAACAACTAAGTACTGTTCAATTCATCTCAGCAAAGGATCAAATTGTGGACATCCTTACTAAAGGATTGTCTACTGCCAGTTTCGAGTTGAGAGTGGTTTTGCGACCCCACATCAACTTGCAGGGGATATTAGGAAAGTGTGATCCAATCCATATTTTCTGCCTTCATCATTGGGAGAAAATCATGCAACCATATTTCTCTCCAATCCATTTCAATCAAAGGGAATATCACCTCTAATGTAACTGTTCCATGTAATTTATTATGTGTAAATTCAGTCTTTATAACAGGAGAAAATCTCTCCATAACAATTGTATATTATACCTGTATAAATGTAGTACTCTCATATCAATGTAAAATATACATAGAAAATTATTCTATTCCGAAAATACTTTTATCATGTTAAAGATCGCTTGAATTTTCTAAAATACTAAACGCTCCAAACAATGTATAACCAAGCATGCACTAACACTATATTTCTGAGTTTTTAACAGAAAAAAAAAATGAAAATTTAAATTTGAATAGAAAAAATAATAGATCATGTTGTTATTGAGTTTATCAAGAAAGATAAGAGAAAACTTAAGTTTTACATTAAATTATTATTTTGCTCTTATATTAATTTTGTTATATTTATAATGTAAATGGTATAATAGAAATTATAAATATTTGCTTATTATGTTACTTAGTTTTTAGTCTAAATTCATCTATTTTTAGACAAAAAACTTTGACGAATAAGTAACTAAATTTTTTGTCCATTTCTTTTCTATTAATTAAAAACTCAGTAACAACAGGATTAAACAGAATACTTAAATTTTTGTCCATATCTTTTCTTTTCCGTCTATTTAAAACTCTGTGACACAATATAAGGCTTTTTGTGTAATATTCAAAATAAT
The DNA here is from genome assembly GCA_034770075.1 of Aralia elata. NCBI lineage: Eukaryota > Viridiplantae > Streptophyta > Magnoliopsida > Apiales > Araliaceae > Aralia > Aralia elata. Next base: position 64,196,211 of record CM068383.1, on the reverse strand, counting down.
TTATTTTTTAAACAATCCATAATTCGACTAGAATATATTATGCCTGCAATCCATTACAGGTAAGTTAGGAAAACTAATAGTGATGTGTATATCTGAGGCAATGATTTTGTTGCTTGTGGTCATATTTTAGGAGCAGGTGTTGAGTGTTTTTTTCTGGGCAGTTTGTCGTTAATATAGTTGAGGCAATTGCTGTTAGACAAGTTTTGATTTTTACTAAAGATATTGGTTTCTCTAGGGTGGTGATGGAATGTGATTCTAAACAAGTTATCTTCGCTTAAACTTGACGACATATTCTTTTATGTTGTGATTGAGGATTGCCTGAACCTTAAATGTTTTTTTGAGACTATTAATTTTAATCATGTTCACCAAGATACACCAATTCGGTGGCTTATTATTTAGCTAAATTGGTTCAATCGATCATTTTCCTATTCTTTTATACTTTTTTTTTATTTTTAAAACAGTTTACAAAAAACAAAATTAAACATGTAAATATGTTACAGCGGATGAAAAGATAATATTCCCTCCGTCCCAAATTAATTGCATTTCTAGGACTTTTTAAAGTCAAATTGACTATTTTTAAAACTAATATTTTTACTATTTTTGCTAACATATAGGTGAATATATTATAACCAAAAGAAAGTATATACAATTTATTACTAATTTCAATTTTTATAATTTTAGAAATATATTTATATATGCTTAATTATTAATTTTAAAAATAGTCAATTTGACTTTAAAAAGTCCTAGAAAGACAATTAATTTGGGACGGAGGGAGTAGGTGATAGAAAAACACAAACGATACTCTTTTAAATAATTAATGGATCAAATCGAAAAATGAAACAATTGTAATCAAAGCTAATAACACTAAGTACTAAAAAGTATGAGGTAGTTTTATTTTGTTTCTATATTTTATTAGTATTTATTATTTTAACAACAATAAAATAAGAAAGTTTTCATCTTCATATATAAATTATTTGTATGTTCTTACTTTAGAAGAATGTTGGTATATGAAGCTATTATTCAAAATTTTCTGGCCCATCTATATAATGAGTATGGAAAGGAAAAGGGAAGAAGGGAGAATGCAGAATGCTTATGTAGTTATTTTTTTATGGGTACGTTTGAAACTTGAAAATTTCAAACAAAAAGAAAGGAAAATAAAAGAAAACATCATCTCAAGACTATATGATGAAAAAACATTAGAAATATTAAGATTGTAATTAATTTTATGTTATAATAATGAATTATGATGATAAACTTGAATACATTTTAGGCTTGTATTATTTTATATTATTATGACAAAAAAGAGAATTCAATCTCGTTGTGGAACTAAACAATTGGCAAACATTCAGAATTTGTGAAATATGGAGAGTACTCTTTTAATAATAATAATAATAATAATAATAATAATAATAATAAGGTTCTAATTGGACTAGAATACATTACACCTATCAAATCATTACAATAAGTGGTACATAAGAGTAATCAATTTATGATGCATAATGTTCTTTTAGAAAACTCCCACTTAATCAAAGATAAAAATTCAAGTAGATATTGTTTACAGTTTAAATTAACATCTATTATATAAAGCAATGTAAGAACTATAAAATAATGAACACAAAGTTTTAAGTGGTTCAGGATAAAAAAAGTTTCCAATTCACTTTTCTTTTACATTGAGAAGCAATCCTCCACTAAAGATAATTCACAAAAAGTCAAGGTTACAAGTTCATTAAGAACTGTTATAATGTTTCACTAAAAAATTGTTTGGACACGAAGTTCAAGAACATTAATTTCTATCAATAATTAATACAAAATGTAGTGGAATTACTGTTGAAATCTCCTAAAAAAGATGGATATTGCAACTTCAATTTAGCACAAGTTCTTTTTGAACTTATGAGAATGCATAGATGATGAGTAGGGCTCTAAATGGTAACCGGAAAATTCGTATTCGTCCGCATTCGTATTCGGAAAAAAGTGAATATTATTCGTATTCGGAAAAAAACGGATATATCCGTATTCGGTTTAAAAGTATCCACAAATAAACGGATACGAATACGGATATAGGCGTATTCGTATTCGTTTAACATCCGACCGTAAATATATCCGGCAGATAGCGGATATCCGGATTCGAATCCGTATTCGGAATTCGTATCTGAATATCTTATATATATATATATATATATATATATATATTAATTATTATGTAATAAGCAAAATAATTTTTTTTAAGTGGCATTCCTTATATAATAAATAAATATTCACACACACATGCACTAATCTATGTAAATTGTAATCTATGTATTGAGGATAAATTATAAATAAAAGTCTCAATAAATATATTATTAAAGTTTTAATCAAGTATTTGAGAAAAAATAATTACATATTCAATGTAAACTTTTGAATCTAATTATAAATTATAAATATTAATACACACACATTATTACTCTACACATATAAAATTGACATCTACTTATTAATAGAGATCTAAATATTAATAAGTAGAGCATTCATTTTAAAATTTAGGATTTCAAAAATGATAAAAACTTATTTGAATTGTAATTTAGAACATTGATTATTGTATTTAACTATTTATTAAAAATAAATAAATTAACATTCATTCATTAATAAAATATACTTTAAAACTCATTATTTTTTTTCTTATTCTAGTTATAGTTAGGACCGTAAATGGTAACCGAAAAATTTGTATTCGTCCGCATCCGTATTCGAGAAAAAGCGGATATTATTTGTATTCGAAAAAAAACGGATATTATCCGTATTCGGTTTAAAGGTATCCGCAAATAAATGGATACGGATACTACTGTATCCGGATCTGTATATATTCGTTTACACCCCTAATGATGAGAGATAAAACTCGATGGACGTTCAAAAGTTCTACTTTGTTTCTTTAAGTTTTTCCTTTTATATCTCTACATCTCAAAATGAATTGTAAGGATATATTCGTTTGAGAAGATCGAGGCTATGAACGAGAGAGTTGTTAATTAGCTTGATGTATATGAAACCTTGTACGATTTGCCCGTTGACAATTAGGTGGTAAATGGATTGATTTAATCGGTAATAGATAAAATTTAATGAGTAATGAGTCATTAATGGGTTGGGTGGGTAATAAATGGTTAATTTTTAAAGGGTTAAATACGGATAAATTTAAATGGTCATAGGTTGAACCCTTTAACCCATCTAAAACTTACAACTTAAATTTCTATTACTTTTTAAGACTTGAGAACTTCAATGATTCTGGCGGCCATTTAGATCTTCCTCTTTACACCTATTGTCTCTAACAGAAAAATTAGAACCAAGTTACCATACCAGGCGGCAAAAAAGTAAGAATATGAATATATATATATATATATATATATATATATATATGTGTATGGGGTGTAATCCAGAGCAAGCGCAAGCTAAATGTATAAAACAGCTAACGCACTCCCAGCCGTCCATCTCGTCTATGAACGACTAGGAGTAAAATTAAATAATCGGTCATCTATTACTCTTTGAAGCGGGACCCATGTTCTAACCAACGGAAGAGAGTTAAATAGTAATTTACCAATTTGTCCCTTAAAAGTTGAGATCACTTAGAACTTTTTTCAAGCAGCTTTTGTTACTCTTACAAACGGTTTCCGCTAAAAGCTTTAGACCTTCCATTTCTTAATATAACGGAAGCATTGAAGTAATAAATTTATTTACTAAGTAGTGGGACCGTTGTACAAATATTCATTCCTTCTACATCTGCTTTTTTCAACATTTATCATTTCTTTCTCATTCATCTTAGATCTAAACTACCATAGCATTTTTGATAGAAAATCTATCAAAAAAATTCTATTTCTTCTTGCATATTCTTGTTGCTTGTGTTTTCATTTCTTCTGGCATATTCTTCTGTTGTAAGAAGAAGACGAATGAGGAAAATACCAAGCAAGAAGAATATGCAACAGAAATGAAAATTTTTTTGATAGTTTTTTGCCTTTGTCATCCGCACAACTAAATAGAGGACAACAGATCGATTTAAATCTATCAAAAAAAAATTATTTCTTCTTGCATATTCTTATTGCATGTGTTTCCATTTCTTCTGGCATATTCTTATGTTGTAAAAAGAAGACGAATGAGGAAAACACCAGGCAAGAAGAATATGCAAGAGAAATGAAAATTTTGATAGTTTTTCACCTTTGTCATCTGCACAACTAAATAGAAGAAGGTAAGTCCAAAATTAATATTACAATTGGGAACGGCGTCTAGGAGTGAGCAAAAAACGGGTAAAACCGAATAACCGAACAAAATCGAATTTTTTTAACCGAATTATTTCGGTTATTCGGTTTTTTTGCTAAATTCGGTTATATCCGATTTTTTATTCAGTATTCGGTTTCGGGTTCGATTATGAAAATCGCTCTATTCGGATACCCGAATAACCGAACTTATTAATTTTAAAAAAATAATTTCAGACTTTAGACTAAAGATTACTCATTACTCACTACTCAAACAAGGTTTCCCGAGAGATGGCTAGAGAGAGAAGCTCCTCCTTCTCTCTAGCTTTCTTCTCCTCATTTTTGATCTGAATATGATTTAAACTTATGTCTGCTATGCTGGGTTCCATCAACTTCCATCCTCTTCCAAGAAGGTCACGATCCATGGATCTTTTGACAAAGCTCCTCGTTCCTGAGATGAAGATTTCGTTTTGCAAGCTTTTAAATCTGATATGGGTTTGAATGGTGATGGACTGATGGTCAAAATGTGGAGAAGATGAACAGTAGTCATGCATTTGTTGATGAGCGTAGGTCTGACCGTGGGTCCCCCATGTTCCCCACTATGTCAAATTTCCAGCCTTCAGTTTGCATTTCAAGTCGAATAACATTGCTTCATGCTCTCGGGTCACGTGCTAGTGGAAGTTGGTTTTACACCAATATGTGCAGCAAATGGGGGAAAAAAGGATGACCATGATGTTTGCCTTGGGTCCCGTACTTTTTAAAAAATCAATACTTCAAATTTCAATACTCTCTTTTGTTCAGGTATAAGTTAAAAAAAAATCGTACTCTATTCATGAAAATTGGTGATAATAGTTTATAATTTCGGTTATATACCGAAATAACCGAATAGTAATTTCGGTATTTCGGTATTCGGTTATTCGATTATTTGATATTTCGGTTATTTATTCGGATAGTATAAATAGTGCAGTTTTAGTTTTCGGTTATAACCGAATTAGCTTATTCGGTTCGGTTATAACCGAATGCTCACTCCTAACGGCGTCGTTTACCACTTCTTTGACTTCTGTTACTCTTTCCGGCGGCAGGAATCAAACTTAGGTTTGTTAAATATTCTCTTCTCTTCTTTTTTGTCCTAAATCGTCTCACGCATTTTCTCTTTCTCTCTCTCTCTCTCAGAGCTGAAGCAGTTGGCATCAACTCAACGAAATAAGTTCTTCTAATATCTTCCATCATCTCCTCTCTCATCTCAACTAAAGGTTAGTATCAATCTATGACCCCTTCAAATCTATTTGGTTCAAGTTCTTCTGGTTTTTATTTTGATTCTGAATCTAGTTTACAATCTATGAATGAGAATGAGGTTTATAATGACAGTGCTAACTTTGAATCCATATGTTGGTTAAATATTTTCGAGTTTGATTGAGGCTGAAAAATTCTATAGATCATATGTCATTAGCAATGGGTTTGCTGTAAAAAATTTAACAACCCGTAAACATGTCGGTTCTGATGCGTATTGCTCGAGAATGCATGCATGTAAAAAAGTTGGTAAAGCAATGCTTAAGAAAGCGATATCAGTTGATGAACCTACTAAAATAAAGAGGAAGAGAGATTGTATTGAGTGCATAATGTGTAAAGCTAGAATGTTCGTTGTCTATGATAAAAAATATGATAATTGGCGGGTGTCAACTTTGGAGTTGAAACACAATCATGATTTAGTTAATCCCAACATGGTAGATCTCATTGAGACTCACAAAAATATAACTCCTATTGCTAGATATTTGATTCAGACCTGTAATAATGATGGACAGGGTGAGCAGTATATGCATGAGCATAGTCCCTGGTGGTGCGTGCAGCCCATATGGACGGAGATGTGTGACCAGTGGAGAGCTGAGAGCTGGGTTAAGAGACGCAAGACTGCCGCCTCAAACAGATCCTCAGGTGCACATGAAGGCAAAAAGGCAAAAGGCACGTATAGGGGTGGCATTATATCACAGGTGCAGCATATTGCTGCCAAGGTACGTATGAATAGCAAACTTGTTGGCTTAATGAATAGTATTTTTATGTTTACAGTCAGGGTTTGTAAAATATCATATTTTTACATATTAATATGATTTTATGTTTTGTAGAAGACTCAGTCTCAGGGTCAGCCTATCAATTGGCTGGATGTGTACGTGGCCACCCGCGATGGTCTGCCTGAGGCTGTCCAGATAGCGGTAATAAGTTTTTAGAACATTGATATCTTGTTTATATAATTTTTACAACCTTTTGCTACCATTTTATATTTGTTTTTAACTATTTAATTTTTAACCTGCTGACAGGACACTTATAAGAGCTTACTGAACGAGCGCTATCCTGAAAGCACTCCGCGTCCGCCGATTGATCAAGAATTGTAGGAGAGGGCGTCCGTTGTTAAGAAGAACTAAGTCAAAGGCCAAGGACAAAAACGACGCCCGACCATTAGTGGCACAGGCAGCTCTGCTACCCAGTCTACACAGTCATCGGGTCATCCAGCCTACCATACCCCTGCTGACTGCGTGAGAGCGATTTGTCGAGATCGTGATCTTATTCGTATACTGGGCGGACATCTGCAGTCTCTGAGTCCTGATGAGTTAGCAGATGCAGTGGCGGCAGCAGCACAACATCAGGATGGCGATGAGGTAATTACTATTGTTTAGCTTTCCTTCACTTTGCTTTGCATAAGTAATACCTGTTTCAACACACGTAACATGTTGTATTCTTTTGTTAATTACAGGATCCTACTAATTTGGGCGATGATGCATGAGGAGCTAGGCTTGTTTTCTACATATTTAAAGCCTTATACTCTTAAATTCATTCTTTGGACAATTGTATGATACTTAAAGATGACATTTGTATATATTTCTTTATTTCATATTGGTTTATTAATGTTTATATAGTGTTGGTTTATGGCATTGTGGATGGACGGATGTTTATATATATTGTTGTGCATGCATATGCTAGGATATAAATCATGGATTGATGTTTATATATACTGTTGTGTGTTGGGATATAAAACAGGTACAAAACAGGTACATTTTTTTTGGAAAATCCATAAAATATTACCAATTTTTTTTAAAAAAATTAAACATCAACTACCGCATGCGGTTGCTAATACATTTACGCGGTCGCTGATATAACGTAGTTATTAGCGACCGCACGCGGTCGCTATTACTGGTCGCTGCCACGTGTGCCACGTCACTCATGAAAACTGACTTAGGATGACTCAGCTTAGCAACGGTCGCGGTCGCTATTTACGGTCGCAGATACGTCGGTTGCTAATAGTGGTCACTGATGTGCACACCAACGACCAGATTATCTGCGACACTTATCAGCGACCGTTGTCGGTCGCAGATAGTCATCAGTGACCGGCATCGGTCGCTGATATGCGATCGCTGATAAACTTTTTTGTTGTAGTGTTCTTTTAAATAAATAATTAAAATAAATTGTCGAATTAATTAAGATAAGAATTAAAAATAACTAAAAAACAATTAAGTTGTTTAAATAAGAATTTTTAATAATTTTTACAAATAAAACAACTAAAAAAATATAAACTTATTTAATAAAAAGGTTATTAAAAATTAAATTCAAATAAAATAATATCAACAGAGTATTCAACAACTCAAAGGGAAAGTGAAACCATCCGCTCATTAGACAAGCGGAGCGAACTTACCTGATCTACACCTTTATAAACCCCCCAAATCACTTTCACTGAAGGATAGACTATCCGTTTCTTTCACTAACGGATGCTATTAATAAAAAAATAATTTAATCTAGATAAGAATTATTTTAAATGAATAATTAAAATAAATTATTGAATTAATTAAGATAAGAATTAAAAATAACTAAAAAACAATTAAGTTGTCTAAAATTGAAAGATTTTGTTTAATAATTGAAAGGTTTTTAATTTTAATTTAAAAACAACAAAAAATATGTTTTTGTTTATTAAATAATAAATAAGTTGTATTAGTAATTAAAAGTATTTGAGCTATATATGCAGTTATAAGTGGTTGAACTTATTTGAAGTTAGGTAATGTTTGATTGCATCTTAACAGTTCACCTTTTAATGCATCTTAACAATCCACATATTTGTATTAAGAGCCCATATATTTGTATTAAGAGGTCCTCTGAATAGTTAAGATACAAATATGAGTCTAAACTATTCAGAGAACCTCTTAATACAAAGGTGTGGACTGTTAAGATGCATTAAAAGGTGGACTGTTAAGATGTATTAAGATGCAATCAAACATCACCTAATATATAAGTAGATATAAGTCGTTGAACTTATCTGAAACACGTGTCGTATAAAACATTATTAAGACCAAAAGAATATAGAACCAACACTTGCCATTCCTATTTTGTTTCTAGCTTTCCGCTATACAATGAAGCGGATGTAAGCAATATTTAGAGTTTATCCCTAGTGTGTTTAAGTTAATTTTACCACTTATAATTGAACCTTTAATATTGAAAAAATTGACAAAGTTGGTATAAATCAATAGGAAAATCATTGATGTCAATAATTATGTTATATTAATTATTAATAATTAATCAATGATTAAATTACATTACATATTGAAAACATCGGTTTGAATCAATGTCCAATAATAAATGTCAATCATAACTATGACTTGGAAATGCACAAATAATTAAGATAACAATAATTTTTAAATTAAAATTTGTTGAAGCATTGATGTTTATTCAATAGACAATTATCTATGTCAATAATTATAAATAATTAATAAATCGAATTAATGATCCAAAATTAAAATAATATGTATACCTTCGGCTACATGGAACAACAGATACATTAGTTAAATATTTAGAATAGAAATCATTTGAAAATTGTCATTTAATAATATTTAGAATATAAATCATTTGAAAATCGTAACTTTTTAAAATTGTCTTCCGCGTCTTAAATAAATGGAAGGTGCATGTTTTAAAATTGTCTTCCACGTCTTAGAGAAACAAAAGACGCCTATTTTAAAATTGTCTTCCGCGTATTAGAGAAACAGAAGATGCATATTTTTTTTAACTTTCAAGACTTGGCAGTTTCTTTTCTATGCTTGTACAAGCAATCAGACAACAATAAAACCCTGTAAACAACAATCACAAAACAATATTTTTCTGGTAAACAATTTAATCCTGTAAATAATGATTATCATGTACATTATCTATGTAAATATTCTCCTAGGTCTATTACATTTCAACTCCCAAGCCATTCTATATCTAAAGATTATTACATCATCTTCACTCCAAATCAATTTGGTGAAGTTAATGTCATTAATAAAGCAATCCTTACACTTGGCAGTGAAGACAGCACAATCATACGTAGTGGGTTGTTTGGGTCTATTCTTTTTTGCCTCCCACTTCACTGGAGTATATGGCCAAGCGTCGTGTGTATTGCCTTCTGGATTACACAGTCGTAGCAAAAAAGGAACAATATTTTGCTGGTAAAGTCAACATCATATGAATTAATAAATGCATGAAATTAAATGCAAGAAATTAACATTACATAAACTCAAAATAACAAACAATTAATTTAAAAACTTACACAAACACTAATCTCATCTTTATATCTCTTTTGCATGGGATCATTAGGGGTGTCATCATAGAGTGGATCAAAGATGGCCACTGACCAGTGCTTCACATAAAATATCATTAACATGAAATGCCTATTTTTGAAGACTGGTAGGAGGATGAAATCACACTCATCGACCTTACCTTCATGACCCTCCTTATAATCATCACAAAGTTTGAAGGCCTCCAATGACCCAGTATAGGAGTTCAAATCACCACAAGCATTGCCCATTGTTGTAAAAAATTTGGCCCACTATTTTTCCCCTTGTTTGGTTAGAGCAACTTCCATCTCCCGTAAAAGTACTACGTATGCATCGAACAAGTCATCGTATACCTAGCTTTTGGGAGCAAGTGTTGCACACATAGTATAAGTAAAAGTGCAGTCATCAATATGCGTAGGGAAATCTTTACGGTCAGCAGTTTCTTACCAAACCAATGTTTTTTCAACCACTATATCTTTGTGGACTTTAGGAGCTTGGTCAGGCCACCTTTTTGACAGGAACGTTGAGCTTTTTCAGCAGCTTTTGTTAATATCTTTCTCTTCTTGGTTGCTCTAGTGGAATAAGGCTTAACATGTTGCATTTTAGTGACTTTGCTAGTGGTTTTAGGCTCAACATGTGACACTTCAGTTTCATTTACTTGAATAGTAGGCTCAACAACAGTTTTAGTTACTTCAAAAGTAGGCTCAACATGTTGGTACTCAACAATATGCTCAACAGTAGGCACATGATGTTGCTTCTCCACTGCAGTAGGCTTAACAGTCCTCTCAACAACCTATTCAACAACAATGGGCTCAACAGCCTGCTCCTCCACAATAGCCCCATGTTCCTTTTTTTTGGCCCTTCTAAGTTGGAAATAAAATCTCCTCCCTATCTCAGCCATTCCACTATCTTAGATGTGATTGCAGGTGGCTGATTCTCCACTAGCTCAACCAAGCCACATGCAGCATCAATCTACATTTAAAACCAAGCAAACCTTTAATCAATTATATACACATGTAGATAGCTTAATTAAATTAAAAAAATTAAGTAGTCTTACAAGAGTGAAAGCCTCGAGTTGATTGAATAAGCCTCATGGTCGATAATACATGTTTGCATCATCTGGTTTGGCTATACGTGTAAGATCCCGACTTTATGAAATAAAAGTTTATTATTTTCTTTATGATTATTTTTCTAAATAGTGAAGTGCTTAATTGTTATAAATAATAGTTAAGGGTGTTATATGCAAATTATCTAATAAACAGTATGTCGGGGAATATTCCTTTTATCGGAGAATATTCTTTCTGTCGGAGAATATTATATTCGGTACCGTACGACGGCGCTGAAATGATAATATTGTCAACGATAGTGGGCCCCATTGTCGGATACTGAAAACGACAGTATTTGTCAACAGTATTATCACCTGCAACTGTTGAAATACCCGGTAATAAAAAGAACAGTAAAATGCATTATTCCATAGTAGTACGCGGTATTTCACAAGCACACGTTGTTGCATAATATTTTGTATTATTGATTCAATAATTGATAAAGTAGCTATTGCACAGTATTTTGATTCAATAATTATTACAGTAGCATCTGCATAATACTTTTTATTATTTGTCATGACACTGTAATTCATATTATTTGATATGATATTTTAGCATTATTGACAATGTCTACAAATTCTGTCAAGGAAAAAGGTTATTTAATTGCGCACCGTTTATACGGAAGACCCCATTTTTCCTGGGAATGATCTCGTTGTCAATATTATAACTCTATAATATTAATGGTGAATAATTATTGTAAGTTATCTTATATTTCCGTGGGACCCACAACTATTTGATCGGTGGGACCCACAATTTATTTTTCTTGTACTAATTTCTTCGGATTTTATTTTTTTTTCGTGGGGCCCACATGTCATTCAATAGTAAATTACCGTCAGTAAATAGTTAATTCAGTTTTTATTTTACCTTAGGGTTAAAAACCTAAGTGAAAGCATATTCTAAGAATATACTATGGTATAAAGTATATTAAAAGAATATACCAAGGGGTATAAGTGTAATAAACCAAGAAAAATTAAAAAAAGACTAAAATGCCCTCACCTTAATTTTTCAATAAATAGAGAGGGTTTGCTTAAGAAATTTTCACACCTTCATTGCCTATACTTTCTCTCTCTCTGAATTTCTTAAGTTCTCTAAGTGTACTAGGCTATTGTGAGTATTTGTGAGAATACTAGTATTATCCGAAGTTAGTAAACTTCATCGAAAGTAACATCCAGTCACTTGTTAACTAAGATAGGGAATATCATTTCTTTCATACTCATATATTATATCATTTGCTTTCATGTTCGTAAGTGATATTATACTCATAAAGGTTGTTATTCATTCTGTATTAATTTGTGGGGATAACCTGTCCGTGCGGAATGACACATGTCTGGTAAATATCCTTTTTTTATTCATTCCTTATTACTCTGTGGGAATAACCTGTATGTACGGAGTGTCGTACCTGGTGAATATCCCTTTGCATTTATTCCTTATTAATTTGTGGGTATAACATGTCCGTGCGGATTGGCGCATGCCTGGTGAATAACCCTTTGTATTCATTACTTATTAATCTTTTGTGAAAATAATCTGTCTACGCGGATTATCGCATGACGGGTGAAAATCCATTTGCAGTTCGTATATTCTTTTATACTCGTATAAAATATTAGTTCTTTTGTACTCTTTAAGGGATATATTTTTCTTTCATATTTCTCCATTGATGATAAGAAATCTTTGTTTGTTTCTAAAATCTTATTTTTAAATGGTGAAAATCCCTAAAAATTAGTAGAATATCCTTAATACTTTGTGTTTCATCTAATATCTTTTCACTTGAATCTTTTATTTCGTTTTATACGTTATAGTTGAATTATAAAATAATTTCTTAAATATCATTCTTGAATTTGAGTCCACAATTTGGTCATCGTGTTGGCAATTTGGTCAATCTTCGATACTGATTAAATTATAAATCTTTTCTTATCCTTAATCTCACTGTATCTGTAATGTCCAGGAATTTTAAACACTGTATCAAAGCTATTTTAAGAAATAAAATTCGTTTCATTTAATGTTACGAATTTAATTAGGTCCATGTAGTTATTAATATTTAATTATATAAATATATGGTCCAATAACTTTCTTGCATTAAAGGGACTCACTGATAGTTTAAGTAAATTAGTGAGTTAACCCTACGAATTTATTGGCAAGAAAAATGTGAAGGGATTAATGAATAATTTCAGTTATTTTTGTGGGATTTAAATAATTCGCATAAAGAATTATGGTTGTAATAAATAAATAATTAATTAATTTAACTATCTAATTCAATTTAAATATTAGGAGAATAATGTTAATGAATTTTAATAAATAAGTTGGGCTATTTTCTTTATTTCAATTGACCCAAATTTTAATTGGGCAAAGCCCAATTCCCTTTTTATTCTTCTATTGGACCAACCAAGTGAACTGGGTTAAGCTAAAACCAACTGGGCCATTTTTTCTTTTATTTCCTTTCAGCTAGCCCAACTCCATTGGTTGAGCCCATTTCCTTTTCACCAGCCGGGTCATAACCTTAGCAAGAGGGTCGATCCATTTCCAGTCGGGTTGACCCATGGGGTTTGGGTGTGATGATAACCGGCATATCAAATGGGGGAAAAACCAAAGTTGAGCCAACCCTTGTATCAGTGGTGACCGAGAGATCCCAAGCCCTAGATACCTCAAATCAAAATCAAGCCAAACTTTCAATCAATCCATCAAACGATAAGGGACGGGAAAAAGGCGCCGGCGACGGCTTAAGTCGACTGACGACATGAAGAAGACCGGCGGACGGAGCGGGGTTGTCTCTAGCGATCGAGCAACAAGCAGCAAGGACCAAGGGTCCCTAGAATCCGGCGACGTGACCGGTGAAGCCACGCAACTCGAAGTATTGGCCGAACCCAGCTGGGTTTGATGTGAAGCGACCGGCAGCCATCTCCCTTCCTACCGATGGTCCTTGAATGACCAATTTAGGTAATACCTAATTATTTTGGGTAACCACTTTGCTATAAATTGAACCGTTTGCCCCAACCCTGAAGTTACCGATTTTCCTATACGGTGAGTCTCAAATTTAGGGAGAATTAGGATTCCAAATTAGAGCCAGAAACGGTCACTGTGAGAAGAGAAAACAGAGAATTGAGTTCGAATGCCCGCTAGATTCGTCGATTATTTTGGGAGAAGAAGGTGACAAGCAAATCGGTAGGCAGGAAGGTATATGAGATGTAATGATTTAGTTAGTTCATTTTCCTTCTTCTGTGATTTGGATTGTATGGTTCCCCTGTTTGGGACTGTACTATTTTGGGATTTAAACATACAATAATATTGTGTTGTGTTGATTTGTACCACTGTGATAGTTCTTAATTGGCTTTGTATAAATTCCCCTCTTTCGTAATCAAATTGGTACTGTCAATTGTGGGTTTGTTTTGATTTGGAAAAAAATCTGGTAATGTGATATTGGGTTCGGTTATAGTACTGTGATAAGCTTGTTGGGAAACCTGTGTTGGTGAACCTTATAGGTAAGCAGCCAATTGTTATGTGTTGGTTGTAATATATATATGATATTAATTTGTATTGTGTTTCTTACTGGGAATTTGTAATCGAAAAACCAAAATGGTTCGGTAGCGTGATGGTGGATAATGATACTGTGGCTTAGACTGCCTGGTGTGTGTTTGATTTCATGCCTAAACCAGGTTTTTGATTTCTCTTTTGTATTGGTGGTCCTGCCAGCAATATATACTACAAAATCAAATGTTCCAGTCGTTATTAAAGGGAGTAGTCAAAGCACATTGCTTAAATCCCACTCATTCTGTATAATGGGGTGTAAATCTTTCATGTACTATGAGTAAAGTTATTTTTGTACCAGTAAAGGATAAACAAAGATAATAGATATTTAATAATATTTAGTTATTATTAATGCTGAATAATTAAGTACAAATAAAAGAAATTATAAATTTATTATTCGGCGTCAAATAATAAATAAAGATAATAAATATTTACTTATTAAATTAATTATTTATTATTTATCAATAAATAATAAATAAAGATAACGAATAGCTACTTATTATTTAATCAATTAATTATTTATTTATTTTATTTTATTTTTCACTAAATAATAAATAAGGATACTAAATGTTAATTATTATGTAATGAATAATAAGTAATTAAAATCCATAAAGTAATTATTTATTATTAATTAATAATTAGTTAATAAAATAATTATTTATTATTTATCAATAAATAATAAATAAAGATAATAAATATTTAATTATTATATATGTCGACGCCGGGTTTTTCTCGTCTCTCTTTCTTTTCCTTTTTTAGCCTTTTCGGTTTTAGGTGATTTGGGAAAAGGTCGGCCTTGATGTCGACGAGGTTTTGAAAGATCGCTTTTTATGATGAGCCAATTAACCAGAGTCGCCAGTTGGTATATTTGAAATGGATGTACCAACTCATCCGAGTTTTCGTTTTTTATAAATCGATGGCTCATGTGTGACTCCGAATTAAATGGTCTGCGAATCGAGATTCATAGAGTTCGGGGGCTTGCTTAAGCGAGGGGAAGGTGTTAGGCACCCCCCGACTTCCGTGAAATACGGTTACCGCAATCTTGATGCTTTTCCTATCCTTTAATTCATGAAACGTATATGCGTGCGCGCGTGTGTGTGTGTGCCTAAATGAATGTTGTGGTGAGTTTGTATGAAAGAATCATTTGGATTTTTAGGGAAAATCGTGCTTTAGCTTTGAGAGTGCTTAAAAATGTCTTTTCGGTATTTACGAAAATGCCTTATTTTCCTATTGAGAAAGATTTGATTTTAAATTGACAAAAGCTATGAGATTTTTATTAAGTGTTTGTTTTGGTAAAACATGAGTTTGTTAAACCTTAGCCAAAATAAGAATCGAGATTTATACGTTGCTTTCATAAATGATAGGCAATTTCTAGAATCTCTTTCGCCCTATGTATCAAGGTTTAGTAAAACGTTTATTTCTCTTTATAAAACCATTTTTTGTGACATTTGGAACCAACTTCCTTTTAGCTTTCTCGTAACATAGGAATCGACTTTCATTAGCACTTCCAAATTTTAGCCTCGTGACGCTAATATCCTACTTTGATTAATTTTAGCAAAATCTTTATTGTTTTGGCTTTGAAATCCTTTTGTTGGGTGTTACAAATCGAACTAACTATAAAACGCATAGGGGCTATTCATGGGCATGTAAGCCATCAAAATATCCCCTAACGCCGACAATCACATATTTCACTATTACGGGGCCTTAAACCCGATTCTCGCTCTAGCGTCGTTTTAAGGCCCAACGATTACATGTTACAACAAAACGAGTACCTTGCATCCATTACATATATCAAAACGTCCATCATCGGATTTGGACCACGGGGTCGCATTCCTAGGCTCACACCCGAGATTACTACATACCGGCAAAATGAATACTACAAAACTAAACAACACGGATTTGCCTAATACACCATGATATCCGAAAAATGATAATCTAAATAAATTACATCCAATAAATCACCATAAATAAGCTAGAAATTACACCAATTGGATATCCTCGGGTTATTAGGAAGAATTTCGTTCCGATGGAACCCTCACTAATAATCCCTAATCCATGATTTCACGTCAATGTTCAAGAACAACTACATTCAAAATAATTCGGATGACAAAAAACTTGGCAAAAAATGGTGTAACAAAATGCTAAAACAAATGATTTTTCACCTTGCAAATAATCCCCACAATATGTATGGATTTGTGTATTGAGTAGAGTAGAAAATATGAGATGTAATCTCACAAGATGAGTACAATTTCTCACTATTTCTCACTCCTTTCTCTCTTAATTCTTGTTGTTTTGTTGCTGTTTTTTCTTCCTTCCCGAGCTGCTGCTGTTGCTGTCTTTTTTTCTTCTTCTTCTTTTTTTTCCTGTATGCGAAATGGCCTGATAAGGGACTGCCAAGGGCAGCCGCAGATTGATCTGCGGCTGGCCGCAGATTGATCTGCGGCTGGCCCTTGGTTCTCCCCCCAGCCGCGCTCGAGTCCCGTGCGCTCGAGTCCCGTGCCGTCTCGAGCTCCGTCCTTGGCCGCGGATTGATCTGCGGCTGACTGTGCTGATTTTCTCATTTTCTGCACCTCGTCTCGATTTCCGTGCCGTACCGTTGATTTCCGTTGAAGGGCTTGCATTCTGCAGTCCAGAAATTGCCGGAAAACGTGCCATGCCGTCCGGGTAAGCGCAGCGATCAGTAACTGACTCCCGACATTTGCGCGTCGTCGTGTCGGCCTCGATCTCGTCCAGTGGAGATGGCTTTGAGTTTCATCTTTATGTCCCCCTTCCATTCTCGTGGGCCGGGTCCGTGGACGAATTTTCCCTCCTGTCAGGGTTAGTATAGGAAGTGCAAAATTTGGGTGTCTACAGCTGCCCCTCTTTATCATGTTTATGAAATGATGAATGAAATGAACAAGATAAAGAATAGACACCTGATGCATGAATGACAATGCACATGGATGACAATACATACGTGATGCTACACATATGCCTTACGATGCAACGTATGACGCAATGGATGCAATCATATTCGTAAAAGGGTATCAACGCAATGCGGATGATCGTCTCGTAACCCCCGGTTATCGTCGCCGGTTGGTTATCTTGTCGGAGCCGGTTATCGTCGCCGGACATCCATCTCGTAATCGCCGGTTATCGTTGCCGGTCGATTATCTCGTCGGGGTCGGGTATCGTCGCCGGTCACCCATCTCGTAACCCCCGGTTATCGTCGCCGGTTGGTTATCTTGTCGGAGCCGGTTTTCGTCGCCGGACATCCATCTCGTAATCGCCGGTTATCGTCGCCGGTCGATCGTCTCGTCGAGGCCGGTTATCGTCGCCGGTCACCCATCTTGTAAACCCCGGTTATCGTCGCCGGTCACCCATCTTGTAACCCCCGGTTATCGTCGCCGGTTGGTTATCTTGCCGGAGCCGATTTTCGTCGCCGGACATCCATCTCGTAATCGCCGGTTATCGTCGCCGGTCGATCGTCTCGTCGGGGCCGGTTATCGTCGCCGGTCACCCATCTTGTAACCCCCGGTTATCGTCGCCGGTTGGTTATTTTGCCGGAACCGGTTTTCGTTGCCGGACATCCATCTCGTAATCGCCGGTTATCGTCGCCGGTCGATCGCCTTGTCGGGGCCGGGTATCGTCGCCGGTCACCCATCTCGTAATTCATTTTCACTAGACACATCAAACGGTCGCAAGGGAGCCAAGGGGACCCACCAGGGCCAGCCGCAGATGGATCTGCGGCCAGCCGCAGATTGATCTGCGGCCAGCCGCAGATTGATCTGCGGCCAAGATCGGGATTCATAAGCGGCTCGCCGCCTCCAGATCTGTCACTTTCAACTTCGTACCCCACATAGATTTTTGAGATTTTGCTCGTTTGCAAAGGCCTTTTGTCGATTTCTCCAACTTTTCCGCAAAAACCGCTCCGGTAGGATCGCTCTACGCGTTACAGGTAACACTTTGACCGTTCACTTTTCAATTTCGTCAACGTTTTACTATACATTTGGCTATTTGCATATTTAGAGATAGAAATGTATGCTTACAATGCTATGCTATGTATTATCATATATACATGCTAGGTAGCAATTGTGTGAGTCCTACTTTATGCTCATGATGTGGTCACACATACTGTTATTCCTTTTCTGCAAGAAAATCATGGATTACTGTACTTTACATGCTGTAATTACACATATGAATGCAATTTTGATCTGTTTGAGGCTGGGGTTGATTGAAAACACGTTTGGCTTATGCCTGGGATGTCCATTTTACAAACGGAACTCTGCAGATTTTTTTTTTTTTTTATTTACATACCATAAACATGCATCATGTTGCATTAATTATATGATGTGGGTAGGAATTTAGAATATTCGTGACATAATTCAAAAGGGAACTTACCTTCCTCCTTGCCTGTTCTGTTCCAGCTATGGATCCCGACGCTCATAGTAGCTCCTCCGTATCACGGACCTCAGGTGTTCGCCGTCGTAGGGTTGCACCCACCCCCGTTCCTCCTCGGACCCGTCAGGCTCGCCGCTTGGCGGAGGCTGTCATTCGTCCGGCTCATCCAGACGTTGAGGAGGCTGTTCCTCCGGAGGTTGCGGCAGAGGGACCATCCTCCAGCACACCGGCTCCTTCTCCTCATAGTGCCCCGTCCGGCGCATCTGTGCAGATCCCCGATCTATTGGGTCGGGATCTTAGTCGTCATCCTTCGGCATCTCTCGTGGCTAACGAGGTATATTCGGTTCTATTCTGATTTTATTCTCAATTTCCCAATTCTCCTTTTATCCGGACTGACCCATTGGTGATTGCCCTAGGTACCCGAGTTTACTCAGCCGAGGGGCAACTGGTTCAACATCTACTCCCTTTACACGGCTTTGCACAGTGACTACCGGGCGGTGGTGGATTCTTGGGGCTTCCGTCACTTCTTTACCATCATTCCCCGCCAGTGCCCCTGGGGCTACATTAGGGCCTTATCAGAGTGCTGGTTTCACCAGACGCAGTCTCTTCACCTTCTTGACTGCGAGGTTGTGTTGACTCCCTGGGATTGGAGATACATTACGGGCATAGAGTTTGCCGGGTCCCGCGTTCCTCTAGATCTCGACATCACTCCTGTGGAGGTTCGGGCCTTATTGGGCTTCGGTGCTGAGGATCGGGTCTTTAAGGCCCGTAGCATTCGATCTGGCGCTCTGGCTGTCGATGCTGTTGGGGGTCTGTACGCACTGCCCATTCCAGCGGATCAGGGCACCAGGGACATTCTGCTACGACGCCTGTTCCTGACCATCATGAGGGGTTGTTTTCTGGGGAACAACTCCTCCACCATTCATTTCAGCGTCGTAGGAGCGGTCAGAGACGTGGACCGCATTGGTGACTATGACTGGGGGTCATTCACCTTTGCCTATTTCCTCCACGGTATGCGTCTACGTTCGGAGGGCCAGACAGATGCTTGGTTGGGGTTCTATCATTTTCTGCTGGTGAGACTTCTTTCTTTTTCCTTAATGTATTTCCCGCCAATTCATCTCTTTTCTTTCTGCGTCTGTCGGTTACTCATGCTTTTCACTGTTTCTGTTCGCAGTTCTGGGCCTACGAGCGTCTTCTATGCCTGAGGCCTGTCACTACTCTCGGCCTTGATACTTATCCCCGGGGCCGACGGTGGCATCACAGCACTTTGGAGGAGGTCCCGATAACAGGCAGCTTTGCACACTGCCGCATCCAGCTGGAGCTGATTACTGCTGTAGATGTCGTCTGGATTCCCTACCTCTCCGAGCATTTGGCTGAGGGGTTCGATGATGGGAACCCTTCTGGCCCGGAGTTCGAGCTTTCTACCCGTCGCCTCACTTTACAGAGTATTGGAGGATGGGTGATGTACCTGGGGGAGTGCGCATTCAGATGCGTCACAGGAGAGATCCGGATCCCGCATTCCCTTCCTATCACTACTTCCTGGCCGCTGGACTCTCAGCCTTCAGAGATCATTCTTGCAGGGGAGGACGGTCGGACGCTTTCTACGGGTCCCAGTACGAGTGATGCTTTCCGTACTTGGTGGGTGCCCCGCACCATCGGCCCTCAGACCCGGGCCACATTCTTCCTCGGGGATATGGTCCCCGGCTCGGTGATGATGACCGACTGGGCAGCCTGTGTTCGGAGTCCCACCCACACTGAGCAGATAGACACCCTGACCCGCCAGGTGGAGCAGTTGTCGCTATTTCTTCGGGTGTTAGGCCGGACCCCGGAGGAGGCTTACACCTATGATCCTGATGGTACGGGTTACGATGCGGGGCCGAGCTCATCTGATGCCACCGCGCGGCCATACATCCCCGACATGAACTTTGGGCCTTCGACTTCGGCGACCCCAGGGGACCAGTTTGAGGATCCCGCCTTCATAGATGAGATTGACTTTATCTAGATCAGGATAGGATAGGGCTTTTGTACCTGGACCTGTTTAGATTTATTTTGCACTATGTACTGAACTCATTTATTTATTTATGCACAGTTCTTTATCTTTTATCTCTATGAAATTCATTTGCTTTATTATTATCTGTACGATGCATGCTTTTTATTCATGGATAGAAAATGACCCCTGCACAGTCTTTTTGATACTATTTTTTCACAGATGACGTCCTCAGATGTCGTGGTATGCTTGGATTCCATTCCTCCTACCGGGTTAGTTGGCAGCCTCCTCCGTTGGTTGGACAGTTTATCGCCGGCCGACAGGGTCATCGCGGATGGTCTTTTGGGACACTCTCGGTCCTTGTTAACCTTTCAGGTGCCAGCGGGCTTTGTGGATGGTATTTTGAGATATTGGGTCCCTGCTCGTCAAGTGTTCAGGCTAGGGACAGTAGAGCTGACCCCCACCCTCGAGGAGTATGGTCGCTTCACCGGTTTGCCTTTGGACAGACCCTGTGCCAGGATCACGTCTGGTCCCATGCGCCGTCAGTTCTTGACCTTTACTGGGTTGCGGAGGGCGATTCTGCTATCGGCGATCACATCAGATCACTTAGTTCCTCTTCACTTTTTGGTTGACCGATTCGGCTCACCTAACAGTTTTCGCCACTTCTCTGGGGATTTTTCTGTATCGGAGGAGTGCTGGGGCGTTTTGAGGCTAGACATTTTGATGGCCTGTATCCTCTCAGTTCTGTACTTGCCCGCGGGACCTGAGCATTTGGACATGCGGGTGGTTGCGGCCGTTAGGGCCCTTCAGGAGGATCACACCATTCTTCCCATGATATTGGCGGATACTTACATGTCAGCCTCATACTGTCAGTCCTTCCGAGGCAGAGTATTCCGAGGGAGCTCGACTTTGTTGTATGTGTGGTTCATGAGTCATCTTAGTCCCATCGGCCACCTCCGTCGCCACGGGTTTTGCTTCACTCATGACATAACCCCGCAGTTTTCATTTCGTCCTGTGAACTGTACTGATGCGGCCTCCTGGACAGCATTTCTGTCGGTCATCGAGGATCCCTTTCATCTCCTGGTTTATTCGGGTTATTGCTCCTTTATGAGCTTCTTGACTCATGTGCCCGACCTGGACTTCATTCCCATTGCTGGCTTGAGGGTTGTGACGCCTTATCATCCCATGGCGGTGATGGGGCAGTTTGATCAGACACAGGATTTCCACCTCTTCACGGGCGCGGCCGACTACCGATTCCATATATCATCCCAGACAGAGAGAGATCTACTGCGGGTATATGATCTTTGGCCTCGTAGGATCCTGGCCGAGTATAATGATAGTTGCCCCCTCCAGACATTCGCTTATGTGCAATGGTTGCGCGGAGATTCGGATGCGGTTGGTGTGAGTCAGACTGGGACTTTCGATGACTCTGGAGTGACTTTCCCAGACGATACCATATATCACTCGATCTCAGCCGACTCTCTCCCTAGTCAGGATACTGAACATAGCCGGATCCGACTGTCTTTGATGGCTATTGAATCTGAGAGGGATGCCGCCATTGCTGAGAGGGATGCTGCTATTCTGGCCAGAGATGCTGCCATAGCTGATAGAGATGTCATTGCTTTTCAGGCCAGGACCGTCATAGATGCACATTCTGGGACTGTCAGCCGAGCCACTGCGTTGTTGGACCGCATCGACATGATGGGACGGCAGATTTCAGGTGATGCTGATGCTTCAGATTTATCCACCACCTTATCCATCCTGCTTCAGTTAGTTGCAGATTTGTAGATTGTTTTATTTCCTGCATAGACTATGTTAATTTCATCGGTTATTGAAAAGGAAATCTTGTAACAAAAGACTTATATATGTAAACAGGTATTTAAATTTAGTCATTTTCCATCTTTGTTGTATCGTTGCCCTTCATCGGATCATCGTTTTATCCGGTTGATCATGATTTTGACATTTCGCTTTCTTTCTCCTCTCAAGTCTTGATGGAGATCTGACAGACATTGCCGCACCCCTGTTGATTTCATCGGATGGAGTCTTGGATTTTGGCTCATTGTTTGGTTGGGCTAGGTTTAGGCTACTTGGGATGCATTGGGTTGGGGGCTGCTTTCGGGCAGGCTTTTGAGGGTTTAGGAAGGTATACCTGGCCATTGGGGATTGTTTCTCTTTTGTTTTAGGGAAAGGATTATTTTTATGGATCGGACCGCGCCATGATGGCTGCCTACGTACCCCCACAAGTTGGGAGATCAGGTCCTACGTAGTTCGCTCCTCAAAGGAAAAGGAAATTGATGACTTAAGCGTAGAATCGCTTCACTGAGTCAGAATTTAGGGGTTGTGGAAATGTCTCACCATCCATTTCTTGCAATATGAGGGCTCCTCCGGATAGCACCTTTTTAATTACAAAAGGTCCCTCCCAGTTTGGGGCAAACTTCCCCTTGGCTTCGTCTTGGCAAGGCATGACTCTCTTTAGCACCAGGTCATTCTCCTTGAATTTTCGAAGTCTTATCCTTTTGTCATATGATCGGGAGATCCTTTGTTGATATAACTGACCGTGCCAAACAGCAGCCACCCTCCTTTCATCAATTAGGGCCAACTGGTCGTATCGATCTTGCATCCAATCCTCCTCGCTTATCTGAGCATCGATCATTATTCTGAGGGACGCCATCTCAACCTCAATTGGCAGGACGGCCTCCATTCCATACACCAAAGCGTAAGGGGTTGCCCCTGTAGAAGTACGCGTTGATGTTCGATATGCCAGCAGGGTGAGGGGTAGCAGATCTGGCCATCCCCGATGATTAGCAGACATTTTTGCCATGATCTTCTTGATGTTCTTATTGGCAGCCTCCACTGCCCCATTCATTTTGGGACGGTAAATGACAGAGTTGAGGTGTTTGATCTTAAACTGGTCGCACAATCCCTTCATGAGGGCGTTGTTCAAATTCTTAGCATTGTCGGAGACCAAAACCTCAGGTTGCCCGTATCGACAAATGACATTATTCCTGATGAACCCAACGATAACCTCCTGAGTGACTTTGGGGAAAGAGGCTGCCTCTACCCACTTGGTGAAATAATCGATCATGACGAAAATGAATCGGTGCCCGTTGCTTGCTTTGGGCTCTATTGGTCCGATCACGTCCATTCCCCACATTGAGAATGGCCACGGGGAGGTCATACAGTGCAGTTCATTGGGGGGCGTATGGATCACATTACCGTGCGCCTGACATTGGTAACACCGTTTGACATGATCATCACAGTCAGCTTTTAAGGTCAACCAATAATGCCCTGTTCTCAAAATCTTTTTGGCCAGCATCGGTCCACTCATGTGTGGCCCACACACTCCACCATGTATTTCGTTCATAATCCTTTGGGCCTGCGTCTCATCCACGCAATGCAACAGTCCCAAACCAGCATCCCTCTTGTAGAGTGAATCCCCACTCAAGTAGAACTTCATCGCCATTTTCTGAATTCTCATCCTCTCAGTTCGACTCGCCTGGTCGGGAATGGATCTATCTCTCAGATATTCCCTGATGTTATGATACCAGGGCTGCCTTGTCAAACCCACCTCGTCTGATAACACTGCCACATGTTCCTCATACGCCGGGGCATTCTGTATGGCTATCTCAACCTGCGGAATGTCTTTTCTTTTGATTATGTGGATTAAGGAGGCCAGGGTTGCCAATGCATCTGCGAAATCATTCCGACCCCGGGGGATATGTCGAAAAGCGATATCTTCGAACTCTTGCATCAGCTGGGTAACACAACGATGGTATGGGAGTAACCGAAGCTCTTTAGTGTTGTACACCCCGATTGCCTGTCTGATTACCAATTCTGAATCCCCGAACACTGCTAGCCTATTCACTCCCATGTCGCGGGCCAAGCGGAGTCCCAAGATACATCCCTCGTATTCAGCGGTGTTGTTCGAATTGCCGAAATGCAGTTTAGCGGCCACGGGGTATTGTTCTCCGGTGATAGAGACCAGGACTGCTCCGGCTCCTGCCCCTTCAGCATTCATGGCACCATCAAAATACAGCTTCCAGAACTGTCCCTCGTCATCACATTTCTCGCGTGATACCCAAAATATATCTTCGCCTGGAAGAGGAGTTTCCAAGGGCTCCATCCCTCTTGATGGGGTTTCTGCCAACTGATCTGCAATTCCCTGCCCTTTCATGGCCTTCTGAGTCACGTACACTATGTCGAACTGCTGTAGGATCAACTGCCATCTTGACAACCGACAATTCAGCATGGGCCTTTCAAAAATATATTTCAGGGGATCCATTCTTGATATCAGGTACGTCGTATGCCCATGGAGGTAGTGTTGTAATCTCCCTGCGGCCCAGGCCAGAGCACAACAGGTTTTTTCGATGGGAGTGTAATTTTGTTCACATTGGCTAAATCTTTTGCTGAGGTAATAGATGGTCTGCTCTTTACCTGCCTCATTCTTTTGTCCCAGCATACATCCCATCGCGATGGCATTGACCGATATATACATAAACAGAGGGATCCCATCCTTCGGGGGTACCAGCACTGGTGCCTCTGCCAGCTGCTTTTTAATGGTTTGAAAAGCCTCCTGACATTGCCCATTCCACTCCTGGGAAGCCCCCTTTCTTAACAGTTTGAAAATGGGCTCACATGTAGTCGTTAAGTGGGATATAAAACGGCTGATAAAGTTTATCCTCCCGAGGAACCCTCTTATCTCCTTTTCTGTGTGAGGCGCCGGCATATCCATAATGGCCCTAATCTTTGCTGGATCCAACTCAATGCCCCGATCACTAACCAGGAATCCCAAGAGCTTACCCGACTGCACTCCGAAAGCACACTTGGCTGGATTGAGTTTCAAATTATACTTTCTGAGCCGATCGAACAGCTTTTTGAGATGGGTTACATGATCAGACTCTTCCCTCGACTTTACAATAATGTCATCCATGTAGACCTCTATCTCCTTATGCATCATATCGTGGAATAAGGCCATCATGGCTCTTTGATAAGTGGCCCCCGCGTTTGTGAGGCCAAAAGCCAATCGCCTATAGCAGAAAGTGCCCCAAGGGGTGATGAATGCGGTCTTTTCCCGATCTTCCTCCGCCACCATTATTTGATGATACCCCGCAAAGCAATCCACAAAAGAGTACATTTCGTACTGGGCTGTGTTATCCACCAGGATGTGTATGAAGGGCACCGGAAAGTTATCCTTGAGACTGGCCTTGTTTAGATCTCTATAATCTACACATACCCTCACCTTCCCTCCAGGCTTAGCCACTGGGACTACATTGGATAGCCATTCCGGGTAAGTGGACACCATAATGATTCTGGCCCTGAATTGTTTAATTATCTCCTCTTTCACTTTTAAGCTCCACTCGGGTTTCAACTTCCTTAGCTTCTGCTTGACAGGCCTGAAACCATCCTTGATGGGCAACCGGTGGACCACGATGTCGGTGGACAATCCGATCATATCCTCGTGCGACCAGGCAAAGACATCCTCATATTGGCTTAGTAACTCAGCTATTTCTACTTTTTGGCTGGTGGTGAGGTCTATCCCTATCTTGAGTTCTTTGGGCTTGTCTGGGGTTCCAATATCAATGGTGATGGTTTGGTCCAAATTGGGTTTGGGTTTATCCTCGACCCATCCTTTGATCTCGTCAGGCGCATCGTCGTAATCTGTCTCGTCTTGCTCAATGCCCATCAAATCGAAATCCAGCTCAATGTCAAAATCATAATCATCATTCAAATTTGAAAGATCGTTTGTTAGGCAAGGATTACTCAATTTGGTACACCTGACATGAAACAAAATACTTGTCATATATAAATCATTTTCCACGATGATCGCATTTTCAAATAACACGAAGGAACGACATAATCATGCAGAAATAAGACAACAACAAAAATAGAACTTCTTCACTCCCCCATCCTCTGGGGTCTACCACCCTGACGTCGGATTTACCCTTGTTTGGATATTATTGGCCTCACGGTCCAATTGTCGAGGGTCAGGTCAGACGATATGTGCTTGATGAGAGGTGGCTTTATACCAGACACTTCCCCGATGACCATGGCCACATCGCCCGAGTCTCCCTTCATACCTTCCTTAGGCGTAATCAACCCTGCCCAATCGATGATAGGCACACTTTGTTGGGCAACATTCGTCCCCTCTTCGTTGCTTATTAATTGTCCGGGGATATAGCACTGGGTTTCGAACTCTTCCGCGATCTCCTGTAGGAAACTTTCCTTTTTGGCCAATTCATTATTTGTGGGGGCCAAATCTTCATCCCCTGCTCTAGTCACAGGCTCGCTAGTCCCCTGTTTATTGTTGACCGGGGTCACCGGGCTGCCAATCAATCGAATCGGGGCCATGCCCTGATGGCCTCTCCCTGCTATACCTCCATGATATCCCAAACCTGCCTTGCCTACCTGATGGGGTAGTTGAATGGGCTTGGTGATTCCTTGACTGCTTCTTCCTAACCCTTGTCCAGGCTGGAACTTCATCCTTATTATTTCCTTTGCAACAAAAGTAAGTTCTGGAGAGACCCTTGACTTCACGGCTGGAGCCTCCAAGCATCTATATTGGGGAGTGATAATCTCTAGTGCCTGAAAACTGGCTGGTGCCGCTGACTCATCCACATTGATCACTGGTAGGCCACCCCTGGGAGGAGAATGATCATCACATTCGGCCGAGATTGTTACCAGATTCCCATTGATGATTAGCTTGATTTGTTGATGGAGCGTAGAAGGCACTGCCCCGACCATGTGTATCCACGGCCTCCCCAGTAACAGGTTATAACTGGCGGTGATGTCTAGAACCTGGAAAGAGATATCAAAAGTACAGGGACCTATTTCCACTGGTAATTCTATTTCCCCAATTGTATCCCTTCAGGAACCATCGAAAGCTCGCACCACCACGTGACTGGCCCGTAGGCGCTTGGGATTAATGTTCATCTTCTGCAATGTGCTGAGGGGACAAATATTCAATGCCGATCCCCCATCAATCAATACCCCATTCATGATATACCCCGAGGAGATTACCGCAATATGTAGCGGTTTCCGGTGTCCCCTTCCTTCCTTGGGTATGTCATCATCTGCAAAGGATATCACGTCGCTCTCCATCAAATGGCCCACCAGCTGGCCGAAACCTTCCTCACTAATTTCCTTGGGCACGTATGCCTCCTCCAGAACCTTCGTCAAAGTTTTGCAATGCCTATTGGATGACAACACCAGGTCCATGACTGATGTTAAGGTTGACTCCTCATTTAAAATCTGAATCCCCCTCGTTTCCGGATGATCCATCCTTCTCAAGAATTCTATGGCCCTGTCCTCGGAAATCTCTTCATTTTTTTTCTTTTGGCTTTCAAAGACTCGCCCGGGAAGATATAAGGGGTTCCCCTTTGTCGTCACAGAAGCACAACTGGCCGCTTCCTCTGGCGTTCCCCCATAATTCCAGGGTACCGTCTTTAGACTACTGATAGGGATTTGCGGCCTCGCGGCAAGGAGGAGGGGCCTCGGAGCTGTCAACTTGACAGGTCCCTTCGTGCTATTCGGACTCACCCCCATCAATCTGATGGGCACTCCCCGGGCACTCCCATGCTCATGTATCACGTTGATCATCCCCTCAATTTCCTGCACATAGTTTAACCTCGGCGGCCCTCCAGCTTCACTGTCATCCGTCATATTGACCCCCCCTCCATCATGTCTTGGCAGGGGATTTGCTTTAACATTCGGGGAGTCTGGCTGTTCCACCACAATTTCCCCACTGTCAATCAGGTTTTGGATTCGATGCTTCAACGTCCAACAGTCTTGTGTATCATGGCCAGGGGAACTGGAGTGGTACGCACATCGCTTGCTCGGGTCAAACCTTCTACCCTTTGGGTCACTCGGTGGTGCCAAACCAACTATCTTCTTTTGGGCTACTAATACCGCTAATACTTGTTCAAGCGGTTCCCCGAGCAGGGTGAATACCCGATTTTGCGAGGCCTCATATCTCCTTCGTCCCTCTGCTCTTTGATCTGCGAAGTTGGGCTGCCGGGATGGCCCTACCCTCTGCACCTGTACCGGAAGATGGCTTTCTGCCTTTTTGGACGAGCCCTGAAGGATGAGGGAAACGTCCTCTTCCTTTTTCTTTTGCACCCTTCGGGAAGTGCTGCCGTAATTACCGCTTTGGATCTGTTCTGCCGCCGTTTCCAAAGCCGTGAGATCCCGAATTTTGCCGGATTTCAAACCCATGTCCACCATTTCTCCGTGTTTTAACATTTCGACGAAAGGTCTACCAATCCCTGATATGACTCGTTCATAATACGGTGCCTCTTGAATGTCTACAAAAGTCATCACCATCTCCGATTCGCTCATCGGAGGGTTCACTTGCGCGGCCATGCCCCTCCATCGTTGCGCATATTCCCTGAAGGATTTCCTAGGCTGCTTCTTAACTTTTGTCATTTGGTACCTGTCAGGGGCCATCTGGGCCTGAAAGCTGTATTGGGTTAAGAAAGTATGGGCCAATTCCTCCCAGTTGTGGATTCGGGCGTTGTCAAGGCGGGCATACCAGATCCTCGCCTCCCTTGTTAAGCTTTTCTGGAATAGCTGCATCCTCAACCCCTCGTCCTCGGCATAAGACCCGAGTTCTCCAATGTATATTTTCAAATGCGTGTAGGGGTCTCCCTTTCCATTGTATTTTTCAAACTCGGGGACTTTGAACTTTTCTGGGTATCTGGTTCCGGGGAAAACACACAGATCCGAGTAATTGACCCTACCCAGGGAGCCTATGCCTCGCAGAGATTGGATGGTCTCCTCCATGTGTCTCATTTTTTTCCGAAGGTCGTCAGTGTCCCCCTCCTCTGGGATAGTAATCACTGTCTTGTTCGGTATGGGAACGACCCTTGGAATGACTGGCTCGTCCTTGAGTTGGGGTTGGTCATCCTTACCCAGGTTTGCAATATTTTTAGGAGGATTCTGGTCACCCCCTGGTGGTGGAATATTATGTGGTCCTTGGCTTGGCGGATCCTGTCTGAGTAGGAACTGCTCCTTTAGCATCGTGGCCATTTCCATCATCTGTTTTTTGAAGTCATCAAACTCTTCCCGAGATATGGAACCATGATTAGGAAGATCAGCCATTTCAGATGTAGAATTTTGGGCTTTCTTAGACTGCGAACGGGTTTGAGGAGCAATCCTACAAAACAACGGTTCGACGTTTAGTCCGGGGAAATGAAAGGATATGGATGCATGCAAAAGCTGTAACTTTTTGTGCTTTCGGTTTTTTTAATCTTTCCCTGTAAAACAGATAGTTAGTAGTCCTTTAATGCAATAACCAACGCTAAGCATGTTTTATTATGCTTCCCCAACTATTCCCTGCAATTCACAGAGTTTAGTAATCTCTTTTGACACAGGGAAGGGATATATGAATATTGAATGAGATCATGACATTTAGACATATAAACGTAAAAAGGCATGAAGAGACTTTTCCTGCGTTGGGTTAATCTGAGGATGACCTATCCTAGGGTTACTCTCACGGGCTTTTCGGCATGAAGGTCCCCAAATCTTCGCAATCTACTCGTTTGAGCCCTTTCGATTGGAGCGGATTTGGGTGGTGCGTTTCCTGAGCCATCTCCGGGGAGCAGCCCCTTCGAGTCCAGTAATAAGCAACCGACAGGTTCGCCTCAGGAGGAGGTACTCTCTCAACATACATTCACATTCATCGTCCTCACCGTATGCAAATGATTACTTAAGAATAAAGCAATTCCATTCAATCATTCATCTATTTGGACAAACACACAATCACACAACAAAAGAAACAAAACAATCAAAATATCGCATGCACACACATTTTTATGAATTTTAAAGGATAGGATAGTATCAAGATTTGAATGCGGCTTAAACCCTCTAAAGTCCCCAGCAGAGTCGCCAGCTGTCGACGCCGGGTTTTTCTCGTCTCTCTTTCTTTTCCTTTTTTAGCCTTTTCGGTTTTAGGTGATTTGGGAAAAGGTCGGCCTTGATGTCGACGAGGTTTTGAAAGATCGCTTTTTATGATGAGCCAATTAACCAGAGTCGCCAGTTGGTATATTTGAAATGGATGTACCAACTCATCCGAGTTTTCGTTTTTTATAAATCGATGGCTCATGTGTGACTCCGAATTAAATGGTCTGCGAATCGAGATTCATAGAGTTCGGGGGCTTGCTTAAGCGAGGGGAAGGTGTTAGGCACCCCCCGACTTCCGTGAAATACGGTTACCGCAATCTTGATGCTTTTCCTATCCTTTAATTCATGAAACGTATATGCGTGCGCGTGTGTGTGTGTGCCTAAATGAATGTTGTGGTGAGTTTGTATGAAAGAATCATTTGGATTTTTAGGGAAAATCGTGCTTTAGCTTTGAGAGTGCTTAAAAATGTCTTTTCGGTATTTACGAAAATGCCTTATTTTCCTATTGAGAAAGATTTGATTTTAAATTGACAAAAGCTATGAGATTTTTATTAAGTGTTTGTTTTGGTAAAACATGAGTTTGTTAAACCTTAGCCAAAATAGGAATCGAGATTTATACGTTGCTTTCATAAATGATAGGCAATTTCTAGAATCTCTTTCGCCCTATGTATCAAGGTTTAGTAAAACGTTTATTTCTCTTTATAAAACCATTTTTTTGTGACATTTGGAACCAACTTCCTTTTAGCTTTCTCGTAACATAGGAATCGACTTTCATTAGCACTTCCAAATTTTAGCCTCGTGACGCTAATATCCTACTTTGATTAATTTTAGCAAAATCTTTATTGTTTTGGCTTTGAAATCCTTTTGTTGGGTGTTACAAATCGAACTAAATATAAAACGCATAGGGGCTATTCATGGGCATGTAAGCCATCAAAATATCCCCTAACGCCGACAATCACATATTTCACTATTACGGGGCCTTAAACCCGATTCTCGCTCTAGCGTCGTTTTAAGGCCCAACGATTACATGTTACAACAAAACGAGTACCTTGCATCCATTACATATATCAAAACGTCCATCATCGGATTTGGATCACGGGGTCGCATTCCTAGGCTCACACCCGAGATTACTACATACCGGCAAAATGAATACTACAAAACTAAACAACACGGATTTGCCTAATACACCATGATATCCGAAAAATGATAATCTAAATAAATTACATCCAATAAATCACCATAAATAAGCTAGAAATTACACCAATTGGATATCCTCGGGTTATTAGGAAGAATTTCGTTCCGATGGAACCCTCACTAATAATCCCTAATCCATGATTTCACGTCAATGTTCAAGAACAACTACATTCAAAATAATTCGGATGACAAAAAACTTGGCAAAAAATGGTGTAACAAAATGCTAAAACAAATGATTTTTCACCTTGCAAATAATCCCCACAATATGTATGGATTTGTGTATTGAGTAGAGTAGAAAATATGAGATGTAATCTCACAAGATGAGTACAATTTCTCACTATTTCTCACTCATTTCTCTCTTAATTCTTGTTGTTTTGTTGCTGTTTTTTCTTCCTTCCCGAGTTGCTGCTGTTGCTGTCTTTTTTTCTTCTTCTTCTTTTTTTTCCTGTATGCGAAATGGCCTGATAAGGGACTGCCAAGGGCAGCCGCAGATTGATCTGCGGCTGGCCCTTGGTTCTCCCCCCAGCCGCGCTCGAGTCCCGTGCGCTCGAGTCCCGTGCCGTCTCGAGCTCCGTCCTTGGCCGCGGATTGATCTGCGGCTGACTGTGCTGATTTTCTCATTTTCCGCACCTCGTCTTGATTTCCGTGCCGTACCGTTGATTTCCGTTGAAGGGCTTGCATTCTGCAGTCCAGAAATCGCCGGAAAACGTGCCATGCCGTCCGGGTAAGCGCAGCGATCAGTAACTGACTCCCGACATTTGCGCGTCGTCGTGTCGGCCTCGATCTCGTCCAGTGGAGATGGCTTTGAGTTTCATCTTTATGTCCCCCTTCCATTCTCGTGGGCCGGGTCCGTGGACGAATTTTTCCTCCTGTCAGGGTTAGTATAGGAAGTGCAAAATTTGGGTGTCTACAATATAATTAAATAATAATTAAGTATGAATAAAGTTAATAAAATAATTATTTATTAGTAAATAATAAAAAAATAATAAATATTTAATTACTATTTAATTAATATTAAATAATAATTAAGTATGAATAAGTTAACAAAATAATTATTATTATTTATCAATAAATAATAAATAAAGATAATAAATATTTAATTATTATTTAATTAAATAATAGTTAAGTATGAATGCAGTTAATAAAGTAATTATTTATTATTTATCACTAAATAATAAATAAGGATTTGATTCAGTTAATAGTAATTAAGTTAATACATTAAATATTTAATTAATGTGGAATGAGGAACAAGGATAATGATTACCCAATTACCCTTAAGGCGAATAGCAACTAAGTGTAAATAATTAAATAAGTGATCAACTATTATGTAGTTGCTATTAAACCATGATAAATTTATTATTTATTTTTATAAATAATAAATAAGAATTATTAACCCATACGTAGAGACGAATAAATTTGAGTATTGAAATAATAAGTGATTATGATTAGCTATTAGCTATTTTTAAAGGCCAAAGATCATTAATCAAATTCTGTTTAGTTAATGTTACATAGTAATTAAATATAGATGATGAAGTTTTTATTTGATACGTAAATGGTATAGCAAGGTGTGCCAATATGCAACTATAACCATATCAATTAATAAGTCGACTTTATCCAATGATAGGTCATCCAAGGTCAATTAATTAAAGCTAAACTATATCTGTAGCTGAGCAAACAGGCAAGTTCCTAACCCTAAACTTCTTACATTATTGCAAGTTATTCTTTAAGCTGGAATCTTATCTCCAAGCATGCTTTAAGTGGTCTAATTGCTTTTAAAATTATTCCACATCTTTGTATTTATTGACATTCGCGCTTGTGCATTTGAATTCGTATAATTATCTTAAGTTCTGAAATTCACGAACTTTTCATGATTAAGTCTGAACCCTTGTCTCGGTCAGGCACGTATGTAAGAATTTATAAAAGCTATCCGAACCAATCAATGGTAAGGATTCTTAGACTGAATGAACACCCCTTTTATTATAGGGGAGTACCCCACGTACTGGAAATAAGGTACAAATAGCAGAGTTAAATGTTATGCATACACATAGCGTACGCGAGGCTGATCCCCTCAAGTACTTATTCTGTAGCCAGTAACCAGAGGGTCAACTAGCTATTGACTCCTTTGGAAGTTA
This sequence comes from Aralia elata, assembly GCA_034770075.1. NCBI lineage: Eukaryota > Viridiplantae > Streptophyta > Magnoliopsida > Apiales > Araliaceae > Aralia > Aralia elata. The sequence goes on along the minus strand of CM068383.1, from coordinate 64,162,221 downwards.
TTGTTCAAAGTCTATTCGACTACCAATTATTCTAAAAGCATTTATTGTTATTGATTCTGATAATTGCTGAATTCTCCTTCTATATTCCCTTCATCATGATATATCTTTATTGTTGTATTTTAAACTTGCTGAGCAAACTCGTTGCTCATCCTTGCTATATCATGACTTCATTGCAGCTAAACCCGAGACGTCAGGGAAGAACAAAGGGAAAGAAAAGATGAAGTAATAGGCTTCATGTAGCAGATTTTAAACTTACGAATAGTTAATTTCTGTTAATGTAATTAAAACCTTAACCTTTTATTTAAGGCATGGATTTGTGTAAGTGTTAAGGTTTTGTATTCTGGGACTAGTAACATCATTGTAATGAACAACGTATGTTTATTATATTCCGAATTTTTGTTATCATATGTTGTTAGAGGTGAATATTTGTATTGGAACGTGATGACCGGATCCGGGTAATGGGAGACCCGAATTTGGGGGCGTCACAGTATCATTGTCATCATCCTCATCCTCATACTTAAATTGTGGTGATAGTTCTCTTTGACCCGTGGTGCAAAGATGAACTGGCGTGACATGATTTTGACCAAACTGTGTATTAGTATAATCATGACTTTTGGTGTTACAAACAAAGGCATATGGTGAAAGTTCTCTTTGGCTCGTAGTGCAAAGATGAACTGGCGTTTGGCATGATCATGACCGGTGATGCTACAAATAAATATCTTTGGCACAGAGTGCAAAGAGAGATTGTTGAATATAAACTATTGATTTGGATGTTCATAAATATGAACTATTGATTGGTGTTACAGGGATAAAATATTGGCGGTGATCCTTTAACTTATAGAAGATGATAGATATTATAATTTACTTGACTCTTCTAATGGATTGTTCGTTCCCCTACAGTTGTTGTTGAACAATTATAATATCTTTAAATCTTTGATTTATTATTGTTAAAGACTAAAGATAATTTTTATTCTTCATTATCTTAGTCATGATATTTCTTATTGGGCTATTTGTGCTCACCCTTTTCTTTTTTGTTCCATTGTTCTCCTCAGAAAAAGAGAGTGTAGTGGGGACTAGTCGGAAAATGGAGTGATGGTCCGAGATAGTAGAAATATCTCAATACATTATTATTAGTGTGGCAATAAGTGTATTGAGAGCTTAAGTTGTATTTGTATTGAAAGTCACAGTATGTGTGTTGTCGTATTTTGCACGACAATTATTAGTTATAAATGGGAAGATTCGTATTTGTATTTGTATTTGTAAGATGTTATTGGCGACTCAAAGTAGGTTGTGTGGACCTATTTTGGGGCCGTCACAATACCCCTCCGAGTGATGCTCTTGTACCATAGCATATAAAGAAGAGGGAGGTTAGAGCTGCAATCCATGGCTTCACTTGTGAAGTTGTGCACTTACCACATTAAAAAAATGTACAAAAAAATCCCTATGAATCTCATAATTTACAAAATCAAAATTATTATCCTTCAGTTTTTGAAGTTTAGTATGATTGTATGCTTGTTGTGGAATCCCCTGTTCTTGTCTAAATTACCTTTGATATCTTTTAGGCATTTGGTATTCTACCTCATCCATGTGAACCAAGGGGATTCGAGAGGATCCAACCATTTTGGTTTTGAATGCCTGATGTGCTTCTCTGTCTCTTTGATTCCTCTGCCCATTGTGCATCGGCTTGTTCATAAAATTGTTTATAAGGGCACCACTCAACGCCGTCTTTGGCTTGACAATCAAACTCTCCCCGATAAAACATCAAATTGTAGTAGGAATCTTCTTGCCTACCAGGGTAAGGAAAGCTCTTGAAGTAAGAATATGCCCTTACACGCGGTAACCATGCTTCAGACTTTGGCCTCGCCCGGGGTTTGTCGAGAGTAAATCTCTCATAAGCCCACAATTCAAGTAATATGTAACATCTGACAATGGAAATATGAATTCCTTGTTTCTTGCCCTTAGATGGAGATGGAAAACGAGATGCATAGTGCAATCCTCGATACAAGTGGGATAAAACAGCTGCCCCACAAGCATAATTGATTACATCATCGAATCGATACACAAACTGCATTTATCAGGAAGGGCATATATCCTTGTTGTTTATCGGAAGCAAAATACCATCGATCAACCATAACAAATAACCTCTTATATAATGATTCACTTATTCCGGTGATGCATCATTCCCAAGTCCATTGCCATATATATCAAACAATCTCTTTAAACGGATTCCTCCACGTGTGTGCGTCTTCTTATACTCTTTCCTTTCGATAGATTCTTCATCCAAAACATAATTTAAATTTTTTTCCTAAATCCAAAGTCCCATAAGTAACTAGTTTTCCCAACAAAGGCAATCCAAGTAAAAAGTGTGCATCATCTAGTGTGATAGACATCTCTCCGGCATTCATGTGAAACATGTTTGTTTCACTTCTCCACCTCTCAACCAAAGCTTCTATTAAGCGTGAATCGTGCTTTGGAAAAGCTACATTCATGGTAAATACTCCAAACTCAATTTGAGAAATCACAGTCACTTGTTCCTCAGTTAGAACCTAGCTATCATACTGTGAATTAGTTCTTTGTACTATTTGGAGAGTGACCACAACATTATCCCCCCAAACCCTAGTGGAAATGTGGTTCTTTTAATCCCAAAGCACACTAGCATCATCTGGATCGAGATTAATAACTTTTTCCATTCTTTACCTAAACAAATACATGATAAACATGAACATAATATACCTTAACATGATCTTATTACAAACATGAATCAAACCAATAACTACACAAAGAACACACTTAATAATTTTCATGAAATCAAACGTATTTAATAACACAATCATACCTTGAAAGTTCAATAATAATCTAGAATGAGGGTTGAATAGATTATTATTATTATTTAAAAATTTATCTTAGGCCTTTTTGAATTTTTAATTAATTAATTTGTAGTGTCAGAAATTAATATGCAAGACAATAAAAATTCAATCACACAATGCACAGAGATTTATCTGGTTCACAACATACATCAAGGGTATGTTGCTACGTCCAGTCTCAAGCTCCTCTCCAGGACTTGAGATCCTATTACTATCTGTAATAAACACTCCTTTTACAGGCAGAGAAGCCTTTACAAAGTTTTCTATATCAGCTTTCAACTATTCCTACAACTACTTGTCTAGGACAGCAGCTCCCCGCTCCTTCCTCAAACATAGTTGTACCTATTTTTGAGTCTAGTTTTGTTTTACAATCTGGTCTTAAAACAAGAAGTTTGTCCCTCACCTCACACGTTTACTAAAGACCCAACTATTCGTTGACCTCTCTACGACTCTGGTCTTGGTCAAAGGATTACTCTATCTTTCTCACAGATATATAAAAACAACTAACTCACTTAAAAACCTTTTTAATAAAAGTTTGTTTCGAAAGATACTTCTTACATAAGCAGATATATAATTCAGTGCAAATTTATAAAGGTTTATTTTTCCTTTATAAATAAAGAAAGTGTTTCTATGTCAAGCTGATATAAACTTAATTTCAAATATAAAAGTTTAAGTAACTTTTATAGTGAGTGATATGCTTTTGTGTAAGCAGATATATTCAATGATGTTTGTGATATAAAAATTTAAATAATTTTTATATCATGCAACAAATATTTATGAATAAATGAATTTATATTCAAATACTTGTGATGTCTGATATCAAGTATAATAAATGAATCAATTAAAAAATAATTGATATAATAAATAAATTGGTTTAACTCAAATATATATATATATATATATATATATAATATTTGATGTATGATGTGAACACTTTAAATAAGGCCACTTGACTTTGAGTCTTGTTCGGTTAATTCCTTTACTCAAGGAGAATATTTCCGCTATAGTCCTTGGTGTCTAAGTACTAGCCAAAATTTATAGTTATCAGTATATATCCTCGCTTAAGAGAAATATCTTCGCTCTAGTCTTGGTGCCTAAGTACGAACCTACTTTACAATATTTATATAAATAAACTATATCAATAAAAGATCACTTAGACTTTGAGTTCTCGTTCGGCTAATTCGTTAGCTGTCTAAGTACGAACCTTTTATAAGATATAAATAGATAAAATATAGATATATACAAATGTGTATAACAATTTATATTTGCATATCTATACATATAGACAAGTATGAGATAATTCAAATAAATCAATTTAAGAACTTATCTCAAATATTTTGACCGATTTTCTCTTCGACAAAACATAAGAACTTTGAGTAGAAGAAAGAGAAAGCTTCTTGAAAGTTTAGAGAGATAATGTAGGCAATGACTATTTGCTTTTCTTTTATTTGAAATTAGTATGTTGAAATGAATGAAAAAACCTCCTATTTATAGATTTTTCAATCTAGGGCATAAAGGTCTTTTGGAAGTTCATTTGAAAAATCAAATGATAGAATTTCTTGATTTCAAAATCAAAGGCTATGATGGATTAAAATGTAGTCACATGGATTGGTCTTTAAAGAAAGCACACTTACTTTTTAATTTTAGTTTGAATTTTGAATTTTAAAAGTTAACCTTTAAACAAAAATGTTTTCTAATTAAGTTTCCCAAATTCCATTTTCAAAATATTCCAAGCACATGCTAGCAACTAGCAATTTTCAGATGAAGTAAAAAGGCTTTAGCCTTTTGCTTTTTGCATGCTACTTTATATTTTAATTTTGAAACTTTAGTTTTTGCACGTGTTATTTCTAGAAGGAATTAAATGGCCATGTGGGATTTAATTTATGCAACCTTGGAAGCATATACCCGGGCATGTGGAGTAAAAGGCTTTGGCCTTTTATTCCTTCTAAGTTTGTAACTTCTTTCGCCCTTTATATTTTGTCAAAATAACTTTAATATATAATAGAATATTTTGAAAGTTTTAATGTATAAAAAATCATTTAGGAAGAATAGGAGTTTCCTTGTTTTAGGAAATGTTACTATATGCACTAATCTTTTCAACATTTGATATTAAATTATCAATACCAAGAAAATAATAATTCAATAAGATTTTGGAAAAAAAATGGTCAAAGTAAATAAGATAATTATAATTAATTATAATATAAATCCTATGGAGAGCATTCTACTTAACCTATTTACTCATTATTGTTATCATCAAAATAATCCTAAAACGTTGGAGACCTAACATACCTAATATAAAAACACAAGTTTTTGAGTGAATAAACAGATGTTATAACTAGATAATGAATGTTTTAACATATTAGTAAGTGTTTGCCTAATTCTATACTAGCAAAAATACGCAAGTATACGCAGTCCACAAGTAATAAAGTGAAAGTCGAGTATCGTCCCACAGAGAAGAATTGATTCTATAATGACAAATTCAAATTTAAATCTAAACAATTCTAGTAAACAAATAATTGATGAATTTTGTAATTTTGAATTTAACTAATTACTTCTAAATTAAATTACTACCACTAGTTTGAAAACAGATTTTTTAAAGACTTAAGACTATAACTTTACTTAATGCTTTATCTTGTTCAATACACTTCCCTTCAAATTATACTAGTTGTTTTGGATTGTTAACCAGGAACTCATCACTATTTATAACCATCTCTCAATGTTTTATAAATAACTCAACTCAAATCCACAATTGATAGACTCAAGTTAATCACCCTATATAACTAATTCACTATATTTCTATGTGAATTACAATTAAAAAGGATTTAAAGTTCAGGTTCCCTATTTTGATTACATGCGGTGAATAGGTATATGTCTATCCTAAACACAAATTATGCATTTCATCGACAGTAGAAAACACAATCACATGCTATTATGATCAGATCTAATTCTATACTTCATCTCTCGAATTCATATAGAATATCCCAGTAATTATTGGCCAAATAATTAAGCAATTCAGCGTAAACCATAATAGACAATCCAAAAATAACTAATCATAATGTTCAAAGAAGCATGTTATTCAAGACTAAACATTAAGATCCATTATAGCCTTAAAAGAAATTTAGTTCATAACTAAACTAGAATTCATCATCCACAAGTTTAATAACATCAAAAGTTTAGAGTACAAAGAAAAGAGAAGAAACACTGTAAGCAATCCTTCAATCTCTGTCCTGCTCCTCCTTGCTTTCGGTCTGCTAATAACTTGCTTCAAGTCTTCTCCAATTGCTCAAAATTAGGGTTTTCTAATAATGAGTTCAACCTTAAAATTAACTTAAAACAACTATTTATAGTATCTGATAAAAACCCTAATTAATTAAAGAGTATCAAATCCAATTACACATCAAATTCTTTTAAATTGCTGAAAAGTCAACTTAGTCAGCTCACGCACTAGTGCGCCCGCGCCAAGTCACAGCACATCCACAGCGCGCTCGCGCAGCACCGCAGCAGAAGCTCGGCCTGACGCCCTGCACGCTCACGTCGCCTTCCGATGCAATTCCCGCGCGCCCGCGCAGCTCCTCAGCAACTTACTATTCTTTTCATTTTCCTGTTTCAACGTTCCATTCCCCACCACTTTGGTTCCAAATGCAGAGTGCCTACACAAACACAAAAAACGCATAAAAAGTAACTACAACTCAAGGAAATTAACAATAATGCAGTCAAATGGTATCCAATTCGTAGGTATAAAACCTACTCATCAGTAAGTTGTAAAGTCAAGTAGTTGGACAGTTAATCGGACGACGAACTGATTTTTTGGAGGAAACGCAACGATTTGAAACTTCAGTTAGATGCAAGAGAGCGCATGAGATGTAAATGAGAGAGAGAGAGAGAAGACGAATGAGACCTAAGTATGTCTGTGTCTCTGTTTTTTACTTTATGTATGTTAAGTCGTCCGTTAAAAATTCTAGCAGATGGGATTTATATAGGGCCCCACCATTTACTCAATTAATTTATCATTTTCATCCATTTGTCACTTTAAGAAATGGAAGTGTAGTCATTCTAACGAAATGCGCTACTTAGAGAAACGAATGCCTTATAAATCTAAGCGGTTCATACTTGACCCAACTTGCAACCTGCAAATTTTAAACATACCAATGCAACCCATTTACTCAACTACTAAAATTATTTTCATCCATCCGTCACTTTAAGAAATGGAATGCGCTAATTATAGAAACAGATGCCTTATAAATCTAAGCGGTTCATACTTGACCCAACTTACAACCCGTGAATTGTAAATATACCAATGCAACAGTTGGTATTTCACGCCTATTACTTGTCTGAAAGCATGCGTCGGGAATCGAAGAGGTGCCGTAATATACAATTGTTATACATAGGAACCTTAAATGACCATAAATCTACGGATAATACCTTTTCAATCCCTTTAAGTATGCATGCACCAGTCAGCCATGTTACCACCTTCAAATCACTCATTCAAATTTTAGCAGATTCTTCCTTCAAACCTTGTTTTACTTAACTTGTCCAAAATGGTGCATAGAACAAATATTCTAAGTTTAAATGACGAACTACTAGAGAAAATTTTTTTCCTTACGGCTTCAGACTCTATTGAAGCTCTTTTTTCAATGATGTCCACTTGCAAGCGACTAAGAGATATATCTAGCAGAAAACTAGAGGTGAAAAAAATTAATCTTTTCTGTTATTTTCATGTGATAAACTGGAACTCATGTCACGATAAAGTGAGTTACCGGTTTCATGCACTGGTGGAAGATTGTCGTAAGAGAGGCTACCCAGATACAATCTTCATTTTCACTTTTACTTACTATTCCGATGAGGTTATCATTGCCAAGCTTATGGACCTTGTAAAATAGGGCCACAACCTTTCTTCTTACACTTTGGGAATTCTTTACATCTTACAGGGTAAACGTGATGAAGGGCTTCAAATGTTTTGGAGTACGAGGTAAAACGGGGCAAAAGAAATTGACATCTGTATGTACGCGTCACAACTTAAAAAAGTACGCCGCTTTACTCCTCATAAATTAACATATTTGGATTCTTTAAATCCGAGTAATTTTCTTTGCAAGGAAGGTCTTGCTATAGTATGCCACAAGATTGGTGACATCAAATTATTGAAGAATGGGTAGCCTCTATCAGAAGAGTAAGAAGACACAATCACATGTCTTAAATGTTAGGCGGATTTCTTATGCATATACTACTCCAATAATTGAAAATAGTATTGATATAATAGATTGGGTCATTTTTTTAATTTATTTGATCCAAATTATTTGTAATTATCATTAAATTGTCCATAATAACATTTAGTGTGATTATGTCATCAAGGAATTATGCATATATATGACATAGAACGTGAATGACATTGGTAATTTTATTTTAGTTCATCTGCTAAAGGAAGTAGCGGATATCCACGAAAGCTATTAGCGGAAGTCGTTTGTAAGAGCAATGGAAGGTGCTTAAAAAAAGTTCTAAGTGGCCCCGACTTTTAAGGGACAAATTGGTAAATTACCATTTAACTCTCTTATGTTGGTTAAAACATGGGTCTCACTTCAAATAGTAACGGATGACAGATAATTTAATTTTACTCTTAGTCGTCCATAGACGAGATGGACGGCTGGGAGTGCGTTAGCTGTTTTATACAGTTTAGCTAGCTCTCGCTATAAATCACACCTATATTGGATGAGAGCTCATATCTTTCTAATTGTAATCTAGTCGTTTATTCATTGATCTAAAAGCTGAGGATAGAACAATCTGTATAACTATTATTAGGAGTCTAATAAACAGTTATACGGAGTCTGGCGCACTTAACGAATGTCCTTTTTAACCTCGCTTTAAATTAAAAATAAAAAAAATATCCGCACAACTGCGATAGGAAGATTTTTTAGCATAATAACCTTGAAATACGATCGTGAAGAAATTTCGAGATGGATGGCTCAGAAAGATGTCAAAACTACCAAATACAATGATTGTGGCTCACGAATATGCAATTATAAATTTCTAGAATTTTGATTTGGTTCTTAATTTTGTGATCAATGATTGTGATGGCTATATGCGATGAAATTATACAAATACAGAGGAAGATTTTTTAGCATAATAACCTTGAAATACGATCGTGAAGAAATTTCGAGATGGATGGCTCAGAAAGATGTCAAAACTACCAAATACAATGATTGTGGCTCACGAATATGCAATTATAAATTTCTAGAATTTTGATTTGGTTCTTAATTTTATGATCAATGATTGTGATGGCTATATGCGATGAAATTATACAAATACAGAGGAATTGAATGTATTAATAGGTCATATGTACATACATGTATATATATATATATGTGTGTGGAGAGAGAGAGAGAGAGAGAATGGACCTACGGTTATGTTGAAAGCGGAGGATGGTTCGATCTATTCACTGCAATAAATGGCGACAAAGATTGATCAATCAATATGATTGAGCTAAACGAGTTACAAATCAAGGCCCTGTAGAATGCGGATCATTCCCCATATATATATATATATATATATATATATATATATGGAAAGGATCAAGAGCTTACCCCCTTATATGACATACCAAGCATACCTCCTTTAACGACGGATCAGGCGACGGTTTGGTCCGTCGCTATAGCTTTTAGCGACGGACAACATATAGCGACGGACCGAACCTATAGTGACGAACCAAACCGTCGCTCGGTCCGTCGCTAAAGGGGGTATGCTCTTGATCCTTTCCCTATATATATATATATATATATATAGAGAGAGAGAGAGAGAGGGGAAGGCCTAGTATGAGAGAGAATCAATCATTTTCTTCTTTGTATGGTGACATGTGTATTTACCTTTTTACCTGACAGTTAATCTTGGAACAACTATTTGATATAAACATTTTTATGTGTTCATTCTTAATTTTTAAAAGTTTGAATTTGTCGTAAATTTGTTAGAACTTTATATGATCTTAGAGTAAACAACTCTAAGATCGTGTGTGTAACGACCGTGAATTCTGGATAACCATATAATTCGAGCTTATGGATATTGATGCATATTATTTAAATAAATTTTATGAGTAATGTTTTTTTTATGTGATTAAATAAATATGTATATGTATTATATGTATACATATATTTATTTTTATATGATGAGATATATATTTATAGTTGGTTTAAACTAGTTTAATTGTTTGAACTTACTAAAGAAGCTAACGCTTCAAATTAAGTGGTTAAAACTCAAATTTGAGTTCGGATTAGAATTTGGAGAAACGGACTGCAGATTTAAATCCGGAACGTCCAAATTAGTCAGAATAGACCCTAAACACATTTTATGTCGGGGTTGACCTTTTGGTCAAAAGTCAACCAATTGACTTTTTCGGTAAAAAGTCAAACACGAATTTCAGAGATAAATTTGACGAAATGGATATTCCCATGACAATGAAAACGTTGATTTTAGTAGGAATCGACTGTCTTCACGAAAAAGTTGAATTTTGAATGTATAAATGGTAAAATAGGTCATTAAATGGATAAATGGGTATTAAATGGGAATAATCAGCCAAGGTAGGCCCCATGAGACAGCTGATATGGTTTTGATTGGTGGAGCAAATCAGCAAATAAGCAAAGGAAGAAGGAGACCAACGGATGGAATGAAGAGAAAAGGAAAAATAAACTCAAAAACTCTTCTAATTCTCTAACCCTTCCATCTTCTTCTTGATTCCATTCAACTAATGATTTGGGAGGTAAAAGGTTGAGGAAGGAAGGAAGCAAGCTCAGTCCATTTGCTAGGAGAGAAAGGAAGAAATTTGCAGAACACAAAGAAGAAGAAGAAGAAGAAGAAGAAGAAGAAGTTCTAGAGAGAGAGGGGTGGTGCACAGGTGAAGAAGAGAAGGAAGCCAAAGCAAAGAACAAGAGCTCAAGCAAGCCCTAGCCAATCTTTTTAATCATCTAGGAAGGATTTACAGAGGTAAACAATCAATCAAATTCATTCCATTCGATTTCTTGTTAAGGTTTTCAAGTTTTGTGGTTTTTGAGCTCTTGAGTTTGTAATTCGATTTTTTGGCGATTCTTGTTGTTTTGGTTTGTATTAGATATTTGTAAATGTTGTCAAGAGTTTATGTAAGCCATTAATAACATCAAAGTGGAACCAAAAACATGAAAATAATTCGTACCTATTCTTAAAGGATGAAGAACATGAAGAACAATGGACTTTAGACATGAATATGGACTGTTGGACGATTTAGGGGACTTTGTAGCTATGATTTCGTATTTGTTTAATTCGTTTGTTGTTATGATGTTGTACTTCCATGGATTATGAGTTTAACCGAGTTGGAATGGAGTAAAATGGTGTAAAACAAAGATTTGGTGATAATTTTTGTGAAGAACACCAAGAACACGAAAATATAGCATGAGTTGATACTTTGGCCTAAGATTTGGCCATGTTAATTTTAATGGGTAACTCTAAATTTTTGATATGTTTTAGCTCTATGTCTTAAGAGTCCATAGAGTCCGGGACGGACTAATTTAAACTTGTATAGAAGAAGGTATGAAGGTTGGAGTGAAGAAAGGTCTGCAAATTCTGGGCACCGGCGCAGCCTCCGTAATTTCACGAAGGCCTTGCTGAGCTCGCTGGTCACTGGCGCAACCTCCGTGATTTCACAAAGGCCTTGCTGCCCTTATGGCACAGCCTCCGTGATTCTCACGGAGGCCCCGCCAACTGCCTAAATCCAAAATGTCTAGTATGAACACTTCTTAGTAAAATGACCATAACTTTCTCATACGAACTCGGATTAGGGCCATTCAAAATGATCCGAAAAGCTTAGAGATAGACCTACAACATCCATTAATTAGAATTGAAATTTTTAACTGGAACAATTTTGAAATTGACCGTTTTTAGGATTGTTATGCAAACGGAGGGCGTCGGTCATGCGCGTGTGCAACGTGTAATGCTTCCGACAATAAAAGGCAATGTTCTAAGTTCTAAAACATGAATGTTATGTATTATAATGATACTTAGCATTAACCAATGAGTATTAGATAAATTGGATAGGCGTGTTAGGCGTACGCAATTGCGTGTCGCTTGGGCGTTCGAATAGGCAAGTTTGGCGTACAAACGTCGTAACTAGTGGGCATAACTTTGTTTAATATTTTGTTTCTAATATGAATGGGACATTATAGAGTAGTATAAACCAATATTTGGTATCCAGTATGTGACTAATTGTTATGTGAATATGTACCTAATTGTGTAGGATATTAAGGAGCGTGTGTTGTAATATTGTGGCAGCGCTTCAGGTAAGTTTCCTATCCTAACTCAATTTATTTATTGATCAATTTTCCTAACCTTACTCGAATTATACTTGAGCAGGTTTTCTATTTTATACAAATGTTATATATTGTTGCAAGTTTCACGACTCAAATTGAGCTATTACTTTCAAGTTGTGTTAGTGGATTAATTATTGTAAATTACTCTACATCAAAAATAATTATTGATATTCGCACCTTGTGCATTTGAATTCGTTATCTATTGTTAGACTGTGAAACGTTTAAGTTCTTTATTCATGAACTGTTTAAGAAAATAGTCTACGTTATTTGTTTCGGCTAGACATGTACAGGATATTATTTTAAAAGCTATCCAAACTGGTTGTTGATATGGATTCTTGGACTGAGAGAGCAACCCTTATTAGGGGATTTTAATGTGTCGGTTATTCGATACAGTTAGAGTTAAATGTTATGCATATACATAGGGTACTAGAGGTTGATCCCCTCAAGTACTACTAACGGGCCAGGCGTTTAAAAGGGTTAGTTGAATGACTGATCCTTTGGCTAAAAAGTTCAGGGTTTATTGGACCACTCAGCAGTAAATAATCAATATTCATTGTTTCATTTGAACTTTGATTATTAAATATTGATTATATTGTCAGCTATTTCTTCGATGTTCTTAAATTGTTGAACTATGCGATTATTATTCTCATTCATGATATATCTTCTCTATTCATTTTAAACTTGCTGAGCAAAGTAGTTGCTCACCTTTGCTATATCATGAACGTAGTGCAGTTAAGCCGGAGAGGTCCAAACCGGACAAAGGCAAAGGAAAGCTTAAAAACTAGTTATTTGTACTATCCTGTTATGTAATCGTGCAATCGTTTTGTATTATTAATGTATTCCGTGATGTATTTATTTAAGGTTATAAATCTTGGGACTGTAGTAAGCCTTTTGTAATGAACAACATATGTTTATTTATTCTGCATTAATTGATTTATGTTGTTTAGAGGTGTATGGATGTATTTTATCGTGAGCACCAAATTCGAGGTATTGGTACCTGAATTTGGGGATTTCACAGTGTATTATGAGGTCTTTAATCTACTTTATTTGTGTTGGATGGACCAATTAAACGACCCGGAACTCTATAATTAGTCTCTACAATCCAGCCCTGCGAACTTGTGATTCTACGATTCTGCTTTGTGATCTTTGTCATCAGTCATAGTTCTACAATCATAGGATGCTACATTTTTAGTGTCTTTTCACAAGCTTAATTATGCAATTTCACATTACGATTTGAGATCTCTGAGTAAATATTCTACTATCTTCAACTGGTTCTCATATACAGAAAAATACAACTGAAATTTGTTTATGCATGAAGATTTTTAACCTATTCATCTAGGTAAAATGAATTTGAGCAACCTATATATTTTAATTCTATGCTCAATCATATGTACTAACTTTTACAACTAAGATAGTCCAGAACCAATTAATCATAAATTAATTTTATTTCAAGATTTTTTCACTTATGAAAGTTGGCAATATAAAGTATTACATATTCAAATCATAAACATATGAACACACATTTTTAAAATAATTTTTGGATCATTTTTAGCTGCAAATATCACTTTGATTAATTAAAATAATCTAAGAACTAATATTGATAATATTTAAAGAATTTTAAAAGACTATTCACCTCACTGCTATGTTTGTTGCTCCTTTAAGACCTAAAAATATTTAATTTTGTTTATAGTTACGGAAAAGTAGTTCGAATACAATTTGCTAGAATAATTATGTTTTATTTAGTAATTATGTTTTATTTATGTTTTATTGAGGTTTGTTAGAGTTGTAAGTAGTAATTGTTATTGTATTATCTGGCTTTAATGTAAGCTTGTACTAATTTTGTGTATATTTGTTTTATATCAATGAAGTTTTCCTAGTTTATCAAAAAGAAAAAAACAAAGAAAAAAAGTAAGACAATGATGATGATGGAGATGGAGAGCAACACAATATAACGTATTGCTTGACGTAAAACAGATAGATTAAGATATCCTCCATTATTGTATCTATTCTTTTTTTTGTCTCAATACACATTCAACAACATAAATATTGCATATAGCGATACAATAAAATTTGTAGCAAATATTTAACGACACAACAAAATTTGTCACAAATAATTATATCGCTAGTACTGTTACTAAATGTAATATTTGTAACGATAAATGTGTATTAAGGGAGATTGAAGGATAAATAGAATGCAAGAAATCTTAATCTAAGTTATTCAAAATACAGTTTATTTAACTCAAAAGTGCATCGTTCACCATAAATTTCGATAAATTTGAAGAATCAATCGCGACAAACGCTAATAACTAAAAATAACTAAACAAACCCTTAGTAGTTTTAGTTCTGAAAATGGTTAATTAGTTACCACCAACTAAGTTTTACATCATTTTCAGTGTATGACACTACTATTTAACATACTAAATAGTACAATTAATAGCTTTAAAGTATTGTATATAATCTCATATAAAGTAATGGATATGATATAAGTTGAAATAACTCCTTTCGAAAACTTATTTAAGAATTTTTTACTTTCATTTGTACCGTCACTTTTGCATCTGTGCCAAATATTATAAAGAAAATAATATTTTCACAAGTGATTTTAATATTTTATAGTTTTACAAAAAAACCCTTCACATGAGTAGTAAATTAAATCCACAATTCATGTGCACAAGGTTTTAATGACAGTATCAAATTTTCCTCAAACAAATAGGTATTCCCCATTACAAATAAGGACAAGCCATCCATATCGAAAAATTAGAAAACAAGATGCCACTATTATATTCAAAAATTAGATGAAGAACCGTGCAACCCAAAAAGGCTACATTAATGGAAGAAGAATAGGAACACATGAATTTGACTCAAAACATTTATTAGAATTTTCACCAAGTGACACTGCAATAAGCTCAAAACCAAGTATTCTAAATAGTAAATTATAAACAAAAAAGAGCAACATCACACCATCCTAAGAGATTGAGCAGTTGGGTAAAAGGGGAAAAAACAACCTCTATATTTGGGAAGGAAAAGAAAAAATATTTTACCTCTGAACCAAATCAAAATGCCTTTTTTAAAAGGGTTAAATAACCTAAACCTCTCAACAGAATTTGTCCCCTGGTGGCAGCCAGTCCACGAGAATCCCAATCCTCCAGTTTATAACGCTGAACTTTTAAATGCTCTTTCCTATCCTTTAACCCCGAAAATTGTTACTATTGTGTTTCTTGCCTGTAAAATGCTTTGTTGGAGGTTATGCATCAATTTGCCGCATGCTTCTTTCGCCTTGCACCGCCAGCAGAAGCAGGTTCTACCAATGGACCTGATCAATTTTCAACAGGATCCTTAAGAGTATGTTAATGAGGTGGAACTATATGGCACATCGGCAGGAAGAAAGGTAGGATTTATGTGATGTGAAGCACCCAAGGGAACACCAAATCCTCCGTCCTCGTGAGGTGGAGGGAACTTCTCACTCTTGCTCTTGGCATTTGCATGGCTGACTAAACGCCGTCGCTGCTTTCAGAAATCAGCAAAGTTAAATAATTACAAAGCAGCAAAACAAACTTTGTAAACTGAAATAGCGTTTGTGAGCATATATACAGACCTCTCAAGTACCCCGAGGTCAGATATCAAAGAACAATAAATAAAAAAACCTGAGCAAATTACACTATTCAGAAACTGGACAACACACCTTAGTTTAATCAAGAATGAATGAGCTATTGTGTGCTTTAATTCACAAAAAGAAACAGAATTTAAGCTATTTTGTCCTATTCATTTGACTAGCAGAAGAGCAGAAGACATGCAACCATCACCAAATTCTCAACAAGCATGGGGTTCTCAATAAAATTAAACAGAAAGAATCTTAAGATTGCCAACTAGTATGTAGTCTTAAGAACTATTGCACTATCTTAACCGTCCCAAAATTGCTTTACAAATTTAAGTTGTGTTGTGTATTTTAATGGACAGTATTGGTGGAAATTGTCAGGATCGAGCCCCTTCCTCTTCACAAGTGTGATAGGCTAATGTTAATCGGTTCTCTGTGGACTCATGTAGAGCCATAAGTAGTATCACACAGGAGGACTTTCAGCATGTTAGACAATTCTAGTTTATAAATTGTGTAGCTACATTTTTGTTGTTGGCTTCATACAATAAATTGCTTCTCTTCTAACCACAATTCTTCTTTCCTCTAGAATAAGTAAATGACCTGATCTGACAGATACCAGCGCATATAAGGTTCATAACATGATTGTTACCTTTAATCTTGACCGAAAAATTTCTACATCACCAACATGATTTCAGTATCTTCTAGTTCTACAAACAGAAGCCACCTTTTTAAGCAAAATGAATTTTGCACTTCACATGCACAAAGGTTCATAACATGATTGTTACTTTAATCTCAGACCCGAAAAAATTTCTACATCACTAATATGATTTTCTCCCTCCCCCTATATGTGGTGTAACCTAAATAACAAAGAAAATTGAAACTATAATTGTCTTTATGACATTATGATTGCACAGATAACAAGTCTACTACTGCTCAAGAATGCTAGAAGCTCTCCAATACTGCAGAAGGCTCCCACCAAACTAAGAGCTCGTCTCAATATAAATCTAGCTTCACGTTTGTGTCTCTTACATTATTATGACATTCTTTGTTGTTTCAAAAGAATCTGTTAAAAAAATTTCTTTAATTTGGATAAGAACTGCTTTACCTCTGAGCAATTTAGAATAATTATTACTTCTAAATCATCCAAATGACACCTCTTAATTACTAGAGACATAATGAGCAGCTTGATATCAATGTGTCAATATGTGCATATATGTTGTTGACCTTTATACTTCTATCCTCAGATCTTGAGAAATAGAATAGTGAAGTACCGCAACTCAATCAAACAACTTCAAAACATATCAGTGATGTGAAGCATATAAAGTTGTATAACAACAAATAAAATATAAGAAACACATATAATTGTACTACACTACAAGTTGAAAGAAGCAGCACATAAGACATACATCAAGATTAGATTGCAGCTCAGCATTGGCTTCGGGAGCAGGAAATGCACGAACAGCCCGATCACGCGCTCGTGTTCTCTTAGCACCATCACCCTGGGCTTTACTAGCAGCTCTTACCCTGCAAGCAAGAAATTTGATTCTGGCTATAGCGATGGATAATAAATATCTAAGCATATGCATTTATATGAAAAGAGAGCGAGAGTAATTAAAAAAACCTGAGTAGGAGGCAGCTGGACATTGAATACATGATATAAGAAGACAAGATTTTTGAGATCTTCAAATTAGAATTTATAGTTCTTTATATACACAATATATATATATATATATATTTATACACACAAAAGAGAAGAAGAGTTAAAGTTTTAGAACTCACAGTGGTCACACAGAAAGCACTCTCTTAGTCCATAAAAGGATGCGACCGTGACTTTTTCTTGTCCGTCAAAGAATGTCACTTTGACATGTGTTAAAGAAAAAAATACCATTGCATATACACTCCAATAAGCAAACCACAAGAAGACAAAAAAGACCATGAGAGATTCTTGGTCATTGATTCATAAAGCTATGAATTGTCAAAAGAAATTGTGACTTCCTCAATTACCAGGTAAAGTAAAAGTGACATTTTCCAAGGGACTATAACTTGGTATATTCGAATCAACTTCTGTTTGGCCCTCAATCTCCTTCACAGAAAACTCAGGCTTATTATATATAAGGTGGTTACATATGAATTACATTTTCATATTCTTCATGTAAATAATCAGAACTGAAAGAAGTAAAAGGAAAAGTTTTCGTGCTGTCAAAATTAGTGAGCAAGAGGTTGAACTTTTATTTTGGTATACCAGATTTTCAACCAGGGACAATGTAAGTGTTTAGTTTTAAGGGCCTTCAGCCCTCTAATCTACCCCACCCACATACAAAAAGACCCACAGGAATAGCGAGAAAACAGTTTAAGAAACATACTATCAAAGAGTAACTAATCAAATAAGCTGTAAAAGTTACACCTTTAGCCTGGGAATGAATTAAAAATTTAAAACACTTGCAGATAAACAGTTTTCATAATTTTGTAAGATTCTGAGTTTACAAATACAAGTAATATTTACCTGCGCGCTTCATCATCCCGTCGTTTGGCATCTAATTCTTTGCTTGGATGATATTTCGGGAGGCTAGAAGGATCACAAGCATAAGGTTCTGTAGTGAAGAACTGCACGGAGATAAATTGAGAGAAAAACTGAAGTCAAAATACCGAAAAGAGGCATCCGGCAAAAGATATATTTTCAGCATAAGAGGAAGTCATTTGAGAGAGAGAGACAGATAGTCAGCTGGCTTTGGGAATTTGAATGATTAGGATATTAGCAATAACGAAGAATAGGAATAATCTCCGGAAACTGATTTAATTACTGACTTGACGTTTCAAGAAAAGCCAAATGACATTTGGATAACAATTTGCATTGTTCAATCTCCCCAAAAAGAAAAATGTTAACAGCAGTAAGACTTTGTATGACATATTAATTATTTACAATGCTACTCAAAAAAGGATAGATGAAAGAATGTTAACATTAGCAGTTCTAAAACCTAAATTGAAGAAATGGATGTAGGAATTTAAAGTTTTCAAGGTAAAACGTGAGACTTAAATAAAATTCTCTAGTCCAATTTTGATGAAAATAATAAACACTCTGAAACATCATGTTGCTTCACAACCAGCAAGAAAATGAGGATAACAATCTCGATAAAAGCAATAAGTGGGCAATGGTGCATGTCATTTGTAAACGTTTAATAGATGAAAAGCTTTCAATATATGTTAGTAAATAAATGATCTCAAACCAACTGCACAAATAACGCCACCATTATTATTATTCTAAGAAAAACTCTAAAAACATTTCTCCCAACACCCATAGTAATTCTCAAAGACTCGTATGGCGTCAACTATGGATCAAATTTTTATTGGATTAGTTATTATCTCTCATTGTAAATCTCGTACTTGTTCTTATTTTCGTTAATACTACCAATGATAGTATCACCAAATTTGTTTTGGTCAGCGGAAAATACTTTCCCATAATTACCAAAACTTGTCTTTATGTAAATGTCTGAGTTATAATTATGCAGAAGGCATTAAGTTTCTTTGTTCACTTTCCAAATATACTTTCACCATAATTTTTCAGAGCTTCCATCTTCTAATCACACAAGTATACAACCTTAACCCCCAACCTCCAAGGGGATAAGCTCAAGTAGTAGTGAGTGAGTCTAGTGATAAGTATCCTTCTAGGCTTAGGTCATGGGTTCAATACTCCACGAAAAGAAAAAATGGTTCCTTTGGAGCCATCCTAATACCTGATGTACTTGGTTTGTGGAGTATTGTGCGCACCCAATGGCTCACACAGCACACATGAAGGGATGTGGAGTTAGGTTCTTCGGTTCTTCCATCATCAAAAAACAAAAGGAAAAAAACTAGAGGAATAAACAAGAAAGGTATAGAACCTTCGCACTTGTACATTATTTCAATTATGTCTCAGATTACAATTAACTCCAGCATACTTTACAAATATGATGGTCATATTTTGAAGTTGCACATAACTCGGTCACTATTAACACCAAACAAAAACAACTAGAACCATGAAGAAGCATGAAACTGAAAAACTAAGACTGAGAGGTAAAGAATATTTAAATATTAATATTTAAACCTAACATAAAACTATATATAAACTTACCTCACTTCTCAATGCATCTGTTGCAGTTTTGCGTTCTGCTGGATCAATTGCAAGAAGAGTTTCAATCAACGGCAGTGATGAAGGTGGGAAAGTTTTAAATGTCGCTGAAATAGATCGCTTGTAAGGTTCTCGGGGTCTAAACAAAGCTGCATTAGGCAATTTTGACTTTTTCCAATATTCATCGGAAGGTGAGCCACACAACTTGTATATCTTATGCAGTTGTTCTATCTTAGAAACAAAAAAAGATATTGTCAATATCAATAAACGATAAATGGTACCAAAAAAATGTCAAATTAGTTACAAAATATGTGCTCTACTCTATTGGTGTATGCTGGTCATGCAGGGGTTGGTGAAAACTTCATGTTTTGCCGGAAGGGCCCTACAAAATGAAAGAGGTTCCAGGAGTATGGGGTGTGGCTCCAATTCCATACAGTTTGATGTGGTTGTTTTTAGAGGTGAACAAGTTTTGTTTTGAGAAATCATAGCAACCATGTGGTGCATAAACCTGGTTTAATTATTCAATGTTAAGTCTTTGTTCTTTTGATATGACATGATGGAACCTGATGCTTTTTGGTTTCGTAATTCCCACTATCATAAAATAAAATAAGATTTAAAAAAAAATTTAAAAAGTCCTGCATTGTATGTTGATTTTCATTAAATATTAAGAATTCCATAAGACACACCTCAATATAAGTTTTTTTCTATTAGTAAGAGTTAGTCTTTAAAGTAAAATTGAAAAAAAAAAATTATATCAAAGTGCGTCCAATGTAAACCTTAACATTCGGGAAGGCAAAAAAATAGGACTCTGTTTTTAGGACGAATGGAGTTTAACTTTTTGCACTAAAGACATAGTGTTGAAATCTTATTTTTTTTCTTGTCTTAAGTACATCTCACCTGCATGAGAGTATTGAATGCTAAAATGAGGGCATTACCAATCCTATTTATATTATCTGGGCTGGCAATCGGCAAATTTCTAAAGTTTAGCAAGTCTCTGTTAATTTGAATTGAGAGGTTTTGACAAATAAACATATATCCTTAACAGTTTTCAAGGCATAGTAAGTGGAAACACATGTGAAAAACAGTCCTAGGTGGTCTCAAACTGTCATGACATCTGTATTTACTTTTAGGATATGGATACCTCGTTTTTAAGTAGATTTGTAGAAATCATGTTTACTCCCATAAAATATACTACTCATAAATTTTTATACGGTGTGAAAGTTTATAAATCTAAATAAGCTCAAACCCTATGTTAGACAAATATTTTTAAGATTTGGTAGATGCTGTTGACTCATACTATCAACCAAATATGTCAAAAGTCAGAAAAAAATTCTAAGGGATCATATCTACTATGCCAAAATTAAAAAAAAAAAATTGCAATGGTTACATTTTCATGGACAACCAAATGGTACCTAAATAAGATGCTACAATACAACACAGATATGCATCCAGTTGAGAGTGGGTTTGGTCCAATCATATTCTTTTACTTTGTGTTGAGTTCATGTCCTTACTTTACTGTCTAAAGTTCCTCCTTATTCTATTTTGATTATGTGCACATTTCTCTTCTCCTCCCACTAGCCCCCTCACCCATCCAACCATTGTTTTTCTCTCGGAAGACATATAAAACCTTGTAACTTATAGGTTATCCTACAACAATTCTAGAAAACTGTAATACCAACCAAATAGAGTGGATATTGCATCTTTGACTTCGAAGAAGTACAACAGATAAAAAAAGTTCAGAAGTTGTGCCACAAACTAAGGAATAAACTAACACTATAATTCACACAATGTAGGTCTATGCAGAGAATTTAATTGCCATATTTCTAGATGAAACTAGAAAATTATAGTTAGCCAATTACTGTACCTCTGTACGACCAGGCATGATTGGTTTCCCAGCCAATAATTCGGCTAATATGCAACCTGCACTCCATAAATCTATGCCAACACTATAATTGGTAGCCCCAAGAAGAAGCTCTGGAGGCCGATACCAGAGTGTAACCACCCGGCTGGTCATGTGATGCTTGTGGTTAGGATTAAAAACAGTAGCCAACCCAAAATCAGCTATCTTAAGAATTCCTCCATTATCAAGAAGAAGATTTGACCCTTTGATGTCACGATGAAGCACATTATGTGTGTGACAGTGCTCAAGTCCAGATAAGAGTTGATGCATGTAACATTTAACCTGCAGCAAGAAAAGTTTCTAACTCATAAAACAGGAAACTTTTTAAATTGGCCATCCAGCCAATGCATATAATTCTACTGCAAAATGTCGCAAGAAACTCAGTCTAACCTGCTCTGTTGTAAATTTAATGTCTGGGCTAGCAGCTAGTCCAGCCAAATCATGTTCCATGTACTCAAACACTAGGTACAAACTACATGACATCCTTGAAGTGGCCAAACCTTCCAGTTTAATGACATTAGGATGATCCAGTCGCCGCAAAATGATAATCTCTCTAGCCATAAACTTCACGCTCTCACTTTCAGAATTATCGAACCGTACCTTCTTTAGTGCCACAATTTTACCTGTCATATTATCTCTAGCTTTGTACACATTGCTATAAGTTCCTTGTCCAATCTATAAACACAAAATAGAAATGCATGAATCTGTGAAGCAGAGCGCATTATTATCGAAATAAAAATCAACAAAATGATTAAAAAAGTATCATATTCCCACCTTTTCAATTTTCTCAAAACTGTCAGCACGTCGAGGTAGCCAACCATCGAGTGCTTCCCCAACAACATCTGATAGCCAACGCGGCCATCCGGCTGCAACCTGCTCCCCTTGTCTATGCTTGGGTAGATTACTCAACCTTGGGTTTTCCTTAGTTATTCTCTTCTCATCCCTTGGTCTCTCCGCCTTCTGCGTCTCACCAATCTCATTGCCACCATTACTATTCTCAACATTTCCCACGGCTGCGTCTAAAATCTCACTAGATTCAACCCTCAAATTACTCTTATTACTCCTCCCATTTCCAGCCTCTGTATTCTCTTCCTTATCATACACTACACCGGATGAGACCTCTCTGCCCAATACACACCCCATATCTTAAATCTACAGTTCATCACTCAACATAATACTCTCTAATCATCAATAACTCACCACCAATCAAACACTACCTCAAAACTTCCTGCCAAAAAAAAAATAATTACCAATTTAACAAAATCAGAAACTTACCATCTCTTTATTAAATCACTTACCTAAAAAATCCCAACTCAATTGATCAATCAACTTACTAAAAAATAACATATAACATATACTTTTATGATATACCATAGATAAGATGACATTAACAGTAACAGATTGGATAAATACATAAAAATAAACATAAACCCTAACCCAGAAAGTATGATTTAAGTTGCTAGAAGTTGAATTACTAACCTGACTGAATCTGGGGAAAAATGCGTTCTCTCACTAAATTCTCACTCTATTCTGTAATTTTCAACTTTATTGACCTTGGACAAGAAGCTATAATATATATAGCTGACTGTATGTATATGTGTGTATACATATGTATGTGTGTGTATATATATATGTGTGGTGATGGTGATTCTGATTTCTGCAAGTCAAACGTTCTCACAGTGGCAATGAAAGAGGGAAGTGTTCTCAATTATGGAAATTTCCATTATATTTTCTTTATTCGAACCGAGATAATTGCTAACTACCCACCCATAAAGAGTCCATGACAAATCCTAAATGGGAAAAAGGTTTTTTTTTTTCTATAAATAATAAAAATTAACACCTCTTTTAAAGGAAAGTTCAATTTTGAAATTTAAAAAAATAATTTATGAAATTATAAAATTTGTGAAAAAAGGAGATACCCTAAAGGTATCTAAATACTAAATAGTATATCCCATAGATACGCCAATATTTAAGATTTTCAAAATTATTCCAACCGTATAGATGTAAAAAATTGTATATATTTATTTAAATATATGAATTTTTATATGATTTGATAATGTTTATTAATAATTTTATATTATCAAAAATTCAATAAATTTAAGTCGTCAAAAAATATACTTAACGTTATAATATTGATGTTACACGATCTTGAATTAAATAAAAGTTTATATATATTTTTTGTATGATTTTTCTATTTGTGCGATTAAATTTTGTTAAAAGATTATGATAAAATCGTTTTATGAAACTAAGTTATATAACGTATATACCTTAGAGTATACCGTGTAGAGTATCTCTCTCTTGCTGCCCATAAAATTTAAATTTTATATTTTTAAATTTTGAAAACAGCAATTTTTGCAATTATAATATACCATTTTATTAATTAAAATTAATTTACATTAATTTAAGTTTTAAAATATCACAAATTAATTTCAAAAGGTCATAATGAGACTTTTGTGGAGCAAATGGAGAATTAAAAATGATTTTTGTTTGACTTTTTTTTTTGCAATAATTTATTAATATTTTATAAAGATTGTTTAAAATAGATATATTTTCCAAAACTAAAATTCATTTTCTTTGGACGGATGAGAATTTTTCTAAAAAAAATATATTGTTTTTAGCTCAAATTAGGTTTCAGAGTATTCTTCTTGCACAAAAATTTGGTTAACTTTCTTGTTTTTGGAATACTTGCATATGCTGAAAACGGGATTTAATAAACAGTTACTGAAATTGATAATTAACAGAAAGAGTTATTTGTTTGGGAAGTGGGACTAGTTTATAAATGAGATGCATATATATTAGTTTTTTATTTTTTGTTTTTAATATCTATAAAAGTTGCGTTTTATTATTAATTTTTTTACTATGTTTATAAAGATGGTTAAAACTGAGTCCATGATATCCCTATGTTCCATATTCTTATTTTTTTTTAAAAATTTTTACAAATATTAATTTTTTATCAGACACTATTGGACATTTATTGTTTGAATAATTTTTTTGATATTAAAATTAGACTAAAAGATATTGACAAAAATGTTTTCTATGAATTTACAAAAATGTTTTCTATGGTTTACAAAAATATATATTTATAAGTCAACAAATAGTAGGACACTATTTTCTTGAAAGGAGGTAGTAGAATTGATTCTCAAAAAATTAGAGTTTTATAAAAAAAGAAAAAAAAAAGAAAAAGAGTAGTTCTGTGTGTACAAGTTATACATAAAAATTGTGTACAAACTATAAACGGTATAAAAAAAAGAAAAAAGAAAAAGTGAGATTTATTATTTAATTTTTACACATTTTTATTGATATGTATTACACGAGTTTTACCATTTACGCATAATTTTTTAAGTATATAGTTTGTACACACTTCTTAAAAGAGAGCGGTAGAAACAAAATAAGAAAATTGATTTTTGTTTAATTTTTTTCACATAAATAATAAATGAGAACGACGATTCCGTTAATAAGGTATCATGAAAATATTAATTTAAATTCCTTCGTAAAAAAAGTAGTGGGCTCAAAATTATTGTATTGTCGTCTTTAAGCAATTTTAAAAAATTTATTACTCTGTGACGTTGTATATTAAAAATAAATTACTCATAATTTTATTATGAATTTAATTTAAAGATAAATTTTGTGATTTAAAAAAGTGTTTAATACAAAATTTGAAATTTAAATTTAGTGTATATAATTTTATTTATTTAACTATTTGTTTTTAATTATTTTAGCTCCTCCCAATTAAAAATCCTGGTCCCACCACCGCGATTCCGTGAATAAACGCATCATGAAAATATTAAATTAAATTCCTCTGTGAAAAAGTAATGGGCTCAATTTTTTTTTAATTTTTTTTTGAGTTGTTTTTCTTAAAGATCTATAATCTGTATCCTTTTTTCTTAAGGATTTGACATCATTTATAATTATAAAAAAAATTATATTACCCTTTCATATTATATATCATATCAATCAGCCTCTTTCTGTCATATATTTACATAATCTCTAGGAAAGATTTTAGGTACTCTATCCATTTTCAAAGCTTTTGAACTATTTTATTTTATTTTATTTAGACTAAAAATAAACTTTTCTTACTTTATTTTATATGTAAATTCTCTTCCTTTATTTTATATGGTTAAAGATTCGAGCTTATTGCAAAAATAAACTTTTCTTACTTTTCCTCTATTTCTCTTCGTGACCTCTTTTCCATGTCTATTACCCTTCGGATTAAAATAAAATAGGATAATAATATATATTGTGACTTTACATGTTGATTTTGTTATTGCGAGTTATGTGAAAAAAATTTAATTGATAATACTTTTATAATTTATTTGATACAGTGAACTAATTTTATAATCTTATTCAATCTCATGTATTGATATGCGTCACAATTGTAATTCGCTAGAAATTTTTCGCAATATATAACGGGACTCAATAAAATATTAATAGCCTTATAGGTTCCTCACCCAAAAAAAAAAGTTTACTCATTTATTTATTTGACTGTGAAACCTGAGAATCTACCGCATTTCAAGTGGAGTAATATTACGGTAACAAAAGATGGCTACACAAAAGTGAATACAAAATAATGTGTTGGACTATAGATGTTTCACCATATATGGTGGATCCGATGGTTATAACCAATAACTATTTTTTTTTGTATCTAATTTTTTTACCAAAATATTATGAATTGTGCTATAGGCTCAACAGCTCGAGACTAAGAAATTAGAATAATAAATTTTACTTTCTCAATAACGTTTCACTTTTTACACATTTACATCCTTTTTTTTATCGGATAAAATTCAGGAATTAGTTGTTCACAATTTCATTCTCTACCCTTTTCGGGTAAGAAACAACCAAATAGTTATAAATATATATTTTATGAGAATAAATAAGACGGTCCGCCATTTAATAAGAATATGTCGCGTGGATAATTTAAAAGAAAATTAAGAGATTTGAATATTTGTTTGAAATAAAGAGATTTGTATCATATTATTAGATTGCGTAGTTATTATTCCTTTCGTCCCAAGATAAGAGTTCTGATGGACTTTTCACGTATGTTAAGAAGAAGAATGAAATGAGAAAATTGCCCATAATAATATGTCATTAATCATTTAATAGTGTGTGTATATATATATACTATTCCTTGAAATTCAGTCCAAGTGCTTAATAAATATTGTTGTGTTTCCATAAAAAGTTGGCATAATCAATTTTCCATAGAGAAACTCCACATTCAATTCTAATAAAACTTCTTCTAATAATCCGTGCATGAATACAAATAGAATCTGGCGCACAAATTTTGAATGAAAAATCAAATTGAAGCAAATCCACACTCAATGTAATCATATTTTTCATAAAGCTTGCATGGATTGTATGCAAAGCGTACTATGTTTTGTTTTATTACATATATGCATGTAGAAGCTATAGTTTTACGGGAGAACAAAAGAGTTTCCAATGTGGTGGGAATAAAAAATTAATGAAACAAATTAAGTGCATGAGAGATTTATAATATAGGTGAGAGAGTGACTTTCTAGCTTTTCAATTCAAAATATTTTCTGCACATAACTAATTATACTTATTGAATATGGAGAGAGAATTAGAATAAGAAAATATGAGATATTTAATTCTTTGAATATGGAGAGAGAAGTAGAATAAGAAAAATATGAGATATTTAATGCTAAGGGTATAATAGGAAAAATTGTGTAAAAGTTTGGTAATTAAAGGAAAGTGGACATTTAACATGGGACTACCCAAAATAGTAATAAGGATTTTTATTCTGAGACGGAGGGAGTATTTATCATGATAAAATTATTGAATTAATAATAATAAATTTTAAATTCTTTTAATTTTTTTAAAATTATTTATATGACATGTTGATATTGAATGATATCAAACAATAATTTTACAGCCAATCCTTATATACTTTAATCTCATATTTTATTGATTTTCAAAAATTAATAATAATCGTATAACCCGAGACAAAAAGAATATTAGCAATAAATCATTTTTTTTGGTTGGCATAATTAAACTACCACAAGGGTAAAATAATTAATCTTTAGAAAACAAGAAACTTAATTAGGAATTGGACTTGGTCATATACCATAATTCCTAATTGGACTAGAGGTGGAATTTGGGAACAAGTAAACATACCCTTTTATATAAATATTTACTACTAGTCAATAGTCATAGGAAAAAGGATCTTGACTCAATATAATATATATCAATTGTTTCGTCCATCGGTATAATCTAACATAGAATTTTCTTGAATTAGTTTTCGACAGTCTTTTTAGACTTTCTCTCTATTATTAATTCAATTTGAATTTTTTAAGAGTTTTAAATACATTTGATTTTTGAAGATAAAATTTTTATAATTAGTTATACTCTTTTTTGACAAACCTTAAGAACTATACCATAGAATATTAATTCTTTCAATAAAAAATATACGAATTACATGTATGATAGAGTTGAGAAGCCGCCTATCATTTTCAAAAATGAAATTAAAATAACAAACTTTCATGATCTAAGCAAAAAAATAAAATAATCAAGAAATAATTGTCGGAGGCATCCCCCATCCAGTTAACATATCATCAATCATCTACCACGGCTAACAAAAATAACCCTTTACATAAAGAGAATTCAAACTCCCAAAAGAAAAAAAATAGTTCTCAGAAAAAAGAATGAGAAATCTAACCCAAATTAGGAGCAAACAAAAATCTCACAAAAAGAAAAACAAACTCCAAATAAAATGAAAAAATATCAACCAAATAATAGATTAATGATATTAAAAAGACAAGTCGCTTCAAAAGAAAAATAAACCCTCCCCGGTTCTAAATTTGAAGTTTTGGAGACTAGAACACCATTATAATTAGTACCACTTGTTCAATAGTTTAAAATATTAACAGTTTTATTGATTAAAATTAAATTATACCATATTAATTTAAATTTAAAAATATCACTAATTAATATTTAAAAATTCAAGATAAATCCCTTTGGAATAGGATATATTTTTTTTTTAAAAAAAATTGATTGAATTTACATCAATTAATAGACAAAGAAAACAAACATCCAAACAAGTACTGACAGAGAGAGCAAATATATGCTTGTTATTTGTCTGCCATATGATATTATATCATACCTCTCGCTATCAAAGCAACATGAAGAGTCTTAAATCATTCATTAAAATATAGGAAAAAAAAGTCTTGATAGATAAATAAAGCCATGAAAAAAAGTCGTTAATCTTGACATCTACTCCCTCTGTTCCTAAAAGATTGTCGTTTAAGGTTAATTCACGTAGAATAAGGAATGCAATTACTCCTTATGAAAAATACTATATTACCCTTGTTTTAATTATCTCAACTAATTATTAACTTTGTAGATTTCAAAAAGGAGTATACTACCAACCATGAGATTATGAAGAAGAAGTATTGGGAAGGGAAGAGATTTGTAAAGACACTTCAACAACCAAGAAGGGTTTTGTATTTTTTTGAGAAAAATCATTAAGTAGGAGAACTTTAAATAAGGGTAACGTTGGAAAAAATTACTCTATCTGCATTGATAAACTCAAAACGTCAAACTTTTTGGAACAAAAATTACTTCCTAAAACGACAATCTTTCAGGAACAGAGGGAGTATTAAATTGCTGCCATGCATATATTTCAAAAGGTTGAGAAGGACAGGTAACAAAATCTTTGTCCCAAAATAAGGGTCATGGTTGATCTGTTAAATGTGGTGATAGGACTATATATATACATATATTTATGAATTGTAACATATTTATAGATTTAATATATTTCAGTCATTTTTGAACTATTCAAAAAAAATTATCTATATATCATATAATTTTGTCACTAAGACTGTGTTTGTTTGCAAGGATTACACTTGGTATATAGTTATTAATCCCCAAGTGTCTTGTTGTTTTCAAATTTGAATTTGAGACTATTAGTTCAAGAATTATAAAATGACTTAATATAGTGGACTATTTAATACCGTATCTAGCTAGATATTATAATCTTATTGTGAGGGATTAAATTTTTTTGGACAAAACTAACATTTATTGTTTCTAACATGACTAGCGTATCTTAAGGTGTAATTGATTGAATGTTGTCAATTCCAACGTACTGCTTCAGTGCTATAGTTAATGCTCCAAATTGAATGTTATACTTAAGTTTAAATTTATTAAACTTATGTATAATTTATTAATTTATTTTAATGTAAGTTTTTTAAATTTATTTAAGTGTTATTTTTAAAATGTATAAATTAGTTATATATATATATATATATATATATATATAATTCTTAATATAAAGCATCACTGTCACATCATGTTTAATTATATTCACATTTGTTACGTTGATCATAATGAAATTTCGAAACTTTTGATCAACTCATATTTTATTGAATAATTAGAATCGTTTTTTAAATCCAAGTATAGGCCTAATATATATATATATATATATATATATATATATATATATTATAATAAAACTAATATATTTAAATCTCATGAATATATTTAATATTATAATATATTTAATATATCTCATGATTACCAACCTTCCTGAACAAGTTGATCCAGGTTTAATTCCCATAATAACATAATATATTTAATATTATAATGAAACTAATATATTACAAAATAAGAGTGTTATTGAACAAATATGTTATTATTGGTAAGAATATAATAATCCAAATGATATTTTTTTATCCAATCCTTTAATTAAACATGGAAAAAACAAACATAACATGAGATTATTTTAAGTTATCCCATAAATAATCTCATAAAAAACAGACATGTGACGATGATTATTTAATCCTTAGTAGTCCTGGGATTATAATCCCATGGATTATAAGATTATAATCCTGGATTATAATTCTTGCAAACAAACATGACCTAAATGTAAGCATGATAATATTAATGTTAAATGAAAATGAGGTTTAATATATTTTCACTAAGAATATATTTGGAATTTTATCTTTAAATTATTAGTTATTTTTTAATATATTTTTAAATAGAAATTATTGGTTTTGGATGCACTTAAAAAGAAAATCCGATTCTCAAATACAACATAATTAAAGCTATACCCCCTTATGAATGCATTAGTTTAAGAATATAAAACTAGAGAAAAGGTATAAAAAAAAATTAATATATTGAGCAAACAATAAATTAAATGCCACCTCTCAAGGATTAAAAAATCATTTAAATTGGGCCATGACAATTTCATGCTAGTTTTTCCATATGATGATAGGAAAGTCGCGGGAGAAAATTGGCAGAAGGTTATTAATATAAATAAATATTATTATAGGTGACCTAAGTTAACTGTATTAATTTGATTAATTGTCACAACCCACAAAGAGCTATTAGATGTCAGTTCCTTGCAAACATAAAATATGAGAGGACCCAACTTGACTTGCTATAGTTTAATTATTGTGATTTTTAATTTATATAATTTATTATCCTTTTTATAAAATTTATAATGACATAACTTTGGAGGAATTTTCTTGAATATATAAACTATAAAATTCTCCTCAAAATCCTTTTAACCAATCTAGAATTCTCAAATTCCAATCCAAAAAAAAAAAAAGATTTGAAATTAAGGATTTTATCCTTAAAATCCATTTTTGGTTCGAAATCTGTCTTGCAGTTCTTCATCCAAACACAACCTAAAAGAAGAGGAAATTAAACTTGGATACAGCCTATAGGTAAAAATACCAATAGGCAATGGCATCAAAACATAATGAACTCATATCAGAACCACAATATTATACCAAAATTTATGCCTTGTTTGTTATGAATAATTGTTAACTGTTATTAAATGGATATAAAACTATTTTTGTAGGTGGCAGTTCACATTTTTTTAACGCCCCCACTTTAGAGGAATATGAGTAGGCTTGACAATTTAACCTGATCCCGATGAACTCAACTCTGACGAGGCCTACTTTTTAAAACTTACGGTGTGGAATTTGAGCCGCCGCCCTCCCGTTCCCAACCCACTTACACACATATATTAGTCCTCCAATCACACGTGTTCCGTAAGAATTTTATCAAATTTTAAAGATATAATAAATAATAAAAAAAAATTAAAAAAGATGAAACTGTAATAAAACTAAAATTATAAGAACAAAAGAGAAATACATACACCACCCAATTTGAGTTGTCAAAATACATACAACAAACACTCATTCTCCAAAATATTACAATTGTCGTATATAATACGACACTATTAACACCCAAAACTTTACTACAATTATTGTTACACTATTTTACAACATGTTGAGGTTTACTAAAACTACAGTTCGGACTATCACTCACTCCATTCTCCTGTTATCCCTGCTAGTCCCAGCTACACTCTCACTTTCTGAAAGGAATTATGAAACAAAAAGGGTAAGCTTAACTGACCTAGTAAAAAATATCATAACTAAATAACGAAGAATAAATTATCCTTAACCTTCGATAGTGATAAATCAGATATGTCAAAGCATATAACAAATAATATAGATTTTTAGCAAATAAATGCAGCGGAATGAACAATCCATTAAAAGAGTCAAATAGACCATAAAGTCTACTATCTTCTCCAAATTAAAATTCACTAGCAAGATTTTATCATCAATCAACAGTTCCTCTTTGTAACTAGGCCAAAGAGAACTGTCTACAAAGAGGAACTGTCACCACATATCCTTGCCACACAGGCACCACAAATCTTTACCACACAGACAACACAAATCCTTGTCACATAGGCATTAAGTATCTTTGCCACACATCCTTGCCATACAGACTAAGAACACTCAACAATTATATTGCCTTTGCACCCAGGCCAAAGACAATCAATTGTAATATCAAATAGTCATGATCATACCAATCAACATTTTCTGGTCATAATCATGTCAATTAACAGTTCCTATTTGCACCCAGACCAAAGAGAAATAATATTGCCTTCACCATAATTTAATCTGATGATTATGACAATAATATGAAGGATGAATAGAAATAATAAGAACAATAAGATCAAAGATAAATAATAGAGATTCGCAATTTAATTTGTCCAACAATGTCCAAATTGCCAACACGATATCCAGAAATTCGATTAGAGTTCAAGAATGGAATATAATGTCCACATCTCAAATATAACGGTTAAAATTCAATAGGAAGATTCAAGTCAAAAGATACTAGATGAAGCACAAACTATTAAGGAAGTTCTAAACAGTTCGAGAATTTTCACCGTTTAATAAAAAAGTTGTAGAAACGAATAACAATTTCTTACCATAATATGGAGTATGAAAGAAAATGATACCCCTTACCTTAGCACGTGATTAAATACTGCTTTGATCAACCTATACGTATATTTATAATTTAATTAGTAACTACCACATATAAGTTTCATGGTGTATACTAATTCGTATATTATGAAATTATCAAAATGGACTTGATAGTATAAATTTGTATATTGTACAAAACAAAGTATTTCAAAATAACTTTTAAAAGAAATAAGTAATATTTCAAAACAATCTTCTAGAGAAAGTCTTTCAAAATAAATCTTCTAAAGGAAGAGTTGTAAAAACTGTGACGCCCCCAAAATAGGTTCACACAACCTATTTTGATTCGTCAAATACATACTACAAAATTCAAATACAAATTTTCCTATTTATAACTATTTAACTGTCGTGCAAAATACGACAACACACATACTGTGAATTTTCAATGCAAATATTGTACCGTATCTAGTACAACAATATTCACACCCAACTTAAGTTCTCAATACAATTATTTTCACACTATTTTATAATGTATTGAGATACTTCTACAGT
Source organism: Aralia elata (assembly GCA_034770075.1). Lineage (NCBI taxonomy): Eukaryota > Viridiplantae > Streptophyta > Magnoliopsida > Apiales > Araliaceae > Aralia > Aralia elata. Next base: position 64,128,660 of record CM068383.1, on the reverse strand, counting down.
CTCGGACCATCACTTCATTCCCCGGCTAGTCCCAACTATACTCTCATTTTTTGAGAAGAACAATGAAACAAAAAAGAAAAAGGTGAGCTCAAATAGCCCAGTAAAGAATATCATGACTAAGATAACAAAAAATAAATTATCTTTAGCCTTCAACAATAATAAATCAGAGATTTAACGATAATAAATTTTCAACGATAACTGCAACAAAACAAACAATCCATTAGAAGAGTCAAATAGAACATAATGTCTACTATCTTCTCCTATTTGAAAAATTCAACATCAATATTTTATCCCTGTAATACCAATCAACATTTTCTCTTTGCACCTAGGCCAAAGGAAACTTTCACCATCTGCCTTTGTCTGTAACACCAAAGATCATGAGTTTACCAATACACAGTTTTTGTTCATAATCATGCAAATTAACAATTTATCTTTGCACTACGGGCCAAAGATATTCAATTGTAACACCAATGGTCATGATCATGCTAATCAACAGTCCATCTTTGCACTACGGATCAAAGAGAACTTTTACCACATGTCCTTGCCATACCGATCAAAGACACCAAACAATTATATCGTCTTTGCATCCAGGCCAAAGACGTTTATCATAACTTGATTCTTTGATGATTAGTACAAATAACAATAATATAAAAAATGAACGGAAGTTGTAAGAATAATAAGATAAAAGAATAAACATTTGAGGTTTAACATTTAATTTGTTAAGAGTCCAATAATGTCCAAATTGTCAACATGATGACCAAAATATGGAGTCAAATTCAAGAATGATATTTAAGATTCATATTTCAAAGATAACGATTAAAATTCAATAAGAAGGTTAAGGTAAATAAAAAGTTGAAGTGAAATGATACTAGATGAAACGCAAACCTCAAAGGATTTTCTAATCATTTCAGGAATTATAGAAGAAATACTTACCATAGTAAGTTTATATTTAAGAGTATGAAAGAAAGGGATATCCTTTACCTTAGTAGGAGACTAGATCTGACTGTTATAAAGGAGATTAACTTGAGAAAATCTTGCACTATTAGCTACACTCAAAGTATCCTTATACTCAAAAGAAATACTCACAATATTATTGAAGAAGAATTTTGTGTTTTCGGTGTGTTCTTCATTACTCAACTGAGCAACCGATTTATAAGAAAATGTTTAACACACCAGGTTTGACAAACGCGTAGGCTTAGCACACCAACGACGAAAACGTTCGTATGATTTTTAATTTTTAATAAAATATTCTAATAAAACAAATAACTTTATATATAATATAATATATTCTAATTATATATATATATATATAAAGTTTTCTGTTTTATATAAAAAGTTTTCTGTTTTATTATTATTATTATTATTATAATAAAATAAATAAGGAGGATCTCATTGGAAGAAAATTTTGCTGACAATTTTATGAAATTGGCAAGTGATGGGTCCATGGAATAATAACCCAAACTTACAACAAACGCCTCATACTAAACCCCTATGTTTATAACACGAATTGGACAAATATCTACCACACATTACTTATTATAATTATCCTTAATTAACACCTTTTATTCTTCAATTATTCACACATTTTAAATCTTTCAACAATTATTCATAATTACTGTTATACATTCACAATTTTGACAACCAGATCGTTCCCAGGAAAGAGGAGGTCTTTCGTATAAACGACGCGTAATTAAATAACCCATTTTCTCGACAAAACTTTTAGACATTGTCAATAATGCTAACTGGTTTAATAATATCCTATCAAATAATACGAGTTACTGTGCCGTGACAATTATTGATCTAACAATGTGAAATACTATGCAACTGTTACTGTAATAATTATTGAGTCAATAATATAAAATACTATGCAATTGTCACTATAGCAATTATTGAATCAATAATCAAAAATGCTATGCAATACCGTGTACTACTGTGGAATACCGCGTGCTACTGTGAAATAATATGTGCTACTATTCTTTTATTATCGGGTATTTCAACAGTTGTAGGTGATAGTACCGTTGATAATTTTTATAAAAATATTATTTCTGTCGTTTTTCATATCTGACAATTAGTCGTTATGGGGCCCACCAATGATTAGTTATTTCAGCGTCGTCTTACTTTACCGAATATAATATTCCCGACAGAAAGAATATTCCCCGACAAAAATAATATTCCTCGACAAACTGTTTATTTCTTATAATTAGCACATATCACCCATAACTATAACATTTATTAAATCAACACCTTACTATTTAGAATAATATTAAAAATTTAAATCTTATTCATAAAAAGTTGGGGTCTTACAAAAAATGTGTGATGTGTGTTGGTGCACCAAAACTTAAGACAACCTTAGTACCTCAAATACACTTACACTAAACGATTTAGAGAGTGAAAGGAAGGATTAAGCTAGAAAGTTATGAAAATCCTTATGCTAAACCCCTTATTTATAACAAAAACTTAACCCACATCAATATCACCACACGTTACACATTTCAGAACACTTTTAATCTATATCGTTCATCACCAATCCCCACATTTCACATATTAGATAACTTTTAATCTACACCATTCATCATCTATCCACACGTTACACATTTTCAGAACACACGTTACACACTTTAGGATTGTTCTTACACACGTTTCACACTTCAGGACACGCATTACACATTTCAGGATATACATTATACATTTCAGGACATACGTTACACATTTCAAGATTATTATTCTTTATTGCTCACCATTATTATTATAAATCCATTTTGTATATTATTGTATTAATGCATTAATATCACAGATATCATAGACTCTCAATACTAGCAATCAGATCGTTCTCAGGAAAGAAGGGGCCTTCCGTATAAACGACGCATAATTAAGTAACCCCTTTCCTCGACAAAACTTCTAGACATTGCCAATAATGCTAACTAATAATATCATTTCAAATAATATGAGTTACTGTGTCGTGACAATTATTGATTTAATAATTTAAAATACTGTGCAGTTGTTACTGTGACAATTATTGAGTCAATAATATGAAATACTATGCAGTTATCACTGTAGCAATTATTGAATCAATAATATGAAATACTATGCAGTAACTATTGTGGAAATTATTGAATTAATAATATGAAATACTATGCAGTTGCTACTTTAGCAATACTATGAAATACTGTGTGACTACTACTGTAACAATTATTGAATCAATAATATAAAAAAAATATTGTACAATATCGCGTGTTACTGTAGAATACAGTGTGCTACTATGGAATCATACATGTTACTGTGGAATAGCGAGTGCTACTGTTCTTTTATTACCGGGTATTTTAACAGTCAACGGTAAAAGTTATGTCGTCAATTTTTAAAAAAGTTATTTCTGTCGCTTTCTATATCCGGCAGTTATTCCGTTATGGGGTCCACCAATGATTGGTTATTTCAGCGCCGTCATACGAATATTCCAAACAAAACAAATATTCCCTGACATACTGTTTATTTCCTATAATTTGCATATATAACCCATAACTTAATCCTAATATCAAATTAACACCTTACTATTTAAAAATAAAAAATACGCTTTTATTCATTAAAAGTCGGGGTCTTACATCTCAATCGTCGATCCATTCATCGAACGGTAAAAATGAGCTACTGTTCGCAGTTTAATATGGGGGATACCGTAGTTTAATACCGCAGACTAAAAAATTGTCCAATATACCCCTCTCTGTCCGCAGAATTAAACTGCGGATGCTAGGTTAACTCGGCCGTTAAACGATGCCATTTTTGTCTGCCTGTCCGCAGTATTAAACTGCGGACGCTGAGTTTATATTTAACCGACGCCGCTTTGATATAAATCATCGTCCGCAGTTTAGTATTGCGAATGTTGAGTCTTTATTTAAACGACGTCGCTTTAATATAAATCACCATCCGCGCGGACGGTGAGTCCTAAATCAGATACGTTATTGTTCTTTCTTCCTTATATTTCGCATCTGAGATCTAAATACCTAAAGAGAATTTGAGAGAAAAGCAACCAAACAAAAGAAAATCGGCAAATCTGTGCTACAAACTTATATCTTTTCTAAATCCAAGTCATATAAGTTTTAAATTCGTCATATGTATATATTTTGTATTCTTCTTTATTGTATACAAACTCCATAGTTGTATCCATAGTTGTTGTATAGAAAGTTTTTGTATACAAAGACTTGTTGCAAACCTATGTAAGTATACATCAAAGAAACATTATGGGTTAGGTAAAACTAAATTTTTTAAGTATAATGTTTGAATTAGAGTTTTTCTTAGTTATTTTTGATATGTAATAATAATATCATCAATGTGTTCTTGATATATGTTTATTTTGTTTGATTAGTTACAAAAATATAATTCAATCCCGGACCAATCGATAATACATTGTTGTGGGATCAACCAAACCACATTTCTACAACTATATGGAACAATCCCCATTACACGCGGACATTAAGAACTGATGAGAGTGGTCGCTCGTTAGATATGTGGGTTTTAAGTGATGCCCAAAAATAATTATTACGCCAATGGGATTTTGGGGTATTCACAAACACAAACGTATATGACCAATTTGATGCTTCATTGATAGAAGTATTGGTGGAGCGTTAGTGAAGTGAGACCAATACATTTCACTTCCCCATCTTAGTGAAATGACAATAACACTATAAGATGTCTATTTCATTTTAGGATTACCGGTTATAGGGGAACCTATAACATGTACATTAATAAGAAATCCTAAACAAATTTTTGACGAGAGTGAATTTAGTTAATATATAATGGAGGATGGCAAGGTTTATAATAGAGGGGGCATTATGTTGTCGTGGTTAGGTGCTAGATTTTGCAAACTTCCCCTAGACGCGGATATGGAAATGGTGATGACGTACACCAAAACGTATATATTTTTTATTCTAGAGAAGATATTATTTGCATCTTTAAACCGCGGCGTCGTACATGCTAGATATCTTGTATTTCTAGAAGATACTAATAAAGTCTGTGATTATGCATGGGGAGCTGCGGTGTTGGCTTATTTGTTTTGCAATTTATATAAAGCAACCCGCCTCATGCAAAATGCTTCCCCAGGTGTTTAACACTTCTTCAAGTATTTTATTCATTGTAGTTTTATGTTTATTTACATTAATATTAGTTTTGATACTGCATTGATAATTTTTAACTTGATTAATTATGACACAGGTGTGGGCTTACGATTATCTGTCAATTAGTAGGCCTAATTATGCAAGAGGGGTCAACTATTGGTTGCCCCGCGCAAGAACTTGGGCCTACCGAAAAATAAAGATGCGGTGAAAGAAACAAGAAGACTATACCCCATCACAACCAAATATTTTATAGAGGTGAATTTGATGGGATAACAATTGTCATGGTACGGTGGATGCCGTATACAAAGTTTGATCATCTTGTGGCATATGAGTACCAGACAACCTAGTATAGTAGGGCCTCGTGTATTCCCCTCATTTGGCTCGAAGTGGTTGAATTTTAAATGTTAGATTGTGTCATGAGACAATTTTGGTGAAACACAGGATATTCCTGAGGTCCTGATAGATACGATCGAACTCCGCCGGGAGCGGGAAGGGATCTGCACGATAAATTATATCCAACTGTGGAGAGATTATATCCGCGCGATAGGGTCATAAAGTTTGCCAGAAGAACTATCTCCAATGGTGAATCTTCTTCAAATATTTACAATAAATTTACCTTAATCTCCAATTCTTTATTCTTTACAACTCGACTTCTTCCTCACTATGAAGCAATCGTAAAATCCAGCACTACGATTGCTAAGCAATGTCGAGTCTAGACACTCAATCCCCGATCGTAGAGTCTCAAAACCCTACGATCGATGTACAAAATACTCAGTCCCCAATCGTAGAGTCTCAAAACCCTACGATCGATGTACAAAATACTCAGTCCCCGATCGTAGAGTCCCAAAAACCTAAGATCGAAAATAAAAATTCTCCTTCTCCTATACACATATTGTGACTCCTCCAAATCTATGTACTTGCTACAATGGACTGGTGCTCACTATCTAACACTAAATCCTTTTGAGTATAGATATTATATAATAACTTTATCATCCTTGATCTTAACTTCTTCTCCATTTATCTATCCGAGACTTGCAGTATTAGCAACCAGGCAGTTCCCAGGAAATAGGGGGTTTTTCGTTAAAACGACGCTCAATTAGACAACCCTTTTCCTCGCCAAAACTTTCTAGACATTGCCAATAATGCTAATCTAGCATAGTTAAATGACTTCAATATCTATTAACTTAAATGTAAAGTACACAATACATTTCTATAAAAATCCTTTAATATCATTGATATAAGAATTTTACAACGCCCAGTTTCTTAATTTTGTTTCCTAAAGTTATTACAACTTACATCATACTGTAAAATAATAATAATATGTCTCTTGACCTAACTACTCTTCTTTAACTTTACTTCCAGAACCTTCTGTTACTTCTTCCTTAACTGCAAATGAAGGAATATTTACAAGAATGAGCATAAGATAGCTCAGCAAGTCCAAATATATAAATATAAAAGAATTCATACTTTTTTGATTTCAATATACATATAAGAGAAGTTCGTGCCTTCTCAACTTTATACTTATAAAAATAGCTAAACAAAAGATTTCAACAATTTTCCATATTGTAAACTGAGTGATTGTTAAAGCAAGAACTAGTAATGTTCACCATTTAAGACTTAGAACTCATCTAGTTTTGTCCAACAGTCATACAGACTGGGAACTGTTCGTTTGTCAGTCATAAACTTAGAACCTCAATTCATCTGTCATAAGTTAGACTTAGAACTCTCTATAGATATTTGTAGGGGATCAACCTACAAATACCTTATGTTATGTATAACACTTGCTACATCGAATTACTAATGCTTTAGTCATTTACACAATGTATCATAAATTCTCTCATGAATAAGGATTGTTCAACATAGTTATTAACATACAGCTATCACCCCAAAATAATTTGGTTTGACACAATAAAATTATCTCAAATAAAGAATTATAACAATTCAATATTTCAACAATAATTATTCTGAAAGGAATAACTCAATACTTAAGTTAAGTTGAAACAAATGGCAGTTAATTCTTCTCAAATAAGACATTACACATAAAACAATGAACTTCACAAATTAAATAAAATCCAACAGACAAAAGCACATTGTTGCACAGAGTTCAAAGGAGTAGAAGACTTGCCTGTTTCGTCTCTACCGTTTATGCTAATTTTGCGTTTTTCGTACGACCTCTTGAAGTGCTAGTTTTAACTTTGATTATGCAAGATTTTTGCTTTGCTTCTCTCAATAATAATTGCTCTTACTATGATTTTCTCTCTTCCACTTCTTGTAAATTGGTGAAGGTTAATTAACAAGGGTAGGGGTTCTATATATAGGCAAATAAAACTTAGCCCCCAAGTTTTGCCAAAATATCCTACCAAGACTTAGCCCTTAAGTCTTGCAAAATATCCTTCCAAGCTTAGCCTCTTGTATTTATATCGTATAAATACATTGTATAACTATTTAGGTATAATACGTTATACCGTATATATTTATAGTTGTACATCGTATTATACCCTGTACCGTATAAGTGAATAGTAATTTCCAAATTTTGTTTTACATGCATTTTTTATACTTATACATATAATGAAATCACACACATTTAATCACATAACACATAGTTTACGTCAATAAATTAACCTTTATTAATCACATAAAATTACATTTACAAGCCTTATAAATATTCGGGGTATTACACATATCTTCATCGCCTAACATCTCTCCTATACATATACACTCAAACTCACCATCTCCTCCATCCTCTTCGATCGTAGAGTCACAACACCCTAGGATCGAAACCCAAACTCCTCTTGTAAATACTCAACATACTCACTACACAGATATACCTTCCACTTCACATACTCCTATAGATATACCTTCCTCCACCAATAATCAAAACCTAAATTTAGTAATTGCTCATTCTTTATTAAATTCAATAAACTGGGGAAATAAGGAAGGAATTGAGGCTTTAATGGAGCAAATTCTAGAAAGAGTTTTAGTAATGCCATCCAAGATTCAGCTTGAACGAATACTAGACGTCATTGCTGATGAATGCAACGAAGGGATCCAGGATACTGCTACTAGAATTCAGAAAGGTTTAGCCCATACCGCTGAGACAAGATCCAAAGTCCCTAGGGAGATGTCCAATGAATTTAGAAAGAGAATAAATGAGCTAATTATGTTTATCCTTGAGAATCTCCAAAAACGAGATGAGATATACTTCAAGTAGATAGCCGATCATAAGGCATTTGTGCTCTCTCTCTAATCTACCAATGCAGAATCTATAAAATTTCTCTCAGACAAGGTTTACTCGTTGAGCTCCTCCTTGAAATGACCCTTATTCATCATCAAAGATGTAACAATTGTGTTATTATATAGCACTATAAATAAGGTTATGTATAATTTTTAATGAAATGTGTTTATTTATATATTACTATGTGTAAATATTTTGAATGAATAAATATACATGTGATATATATGTAAATACTTGACGATCGAGCGATAAGAGTTTTCAAGCCAATTAGGGCTAATTGAGATAAAGAAATTGGTGGAACAAAAAGGAAAGTTAAGAGATACGAATTTATCGAGTTAAGCTTGTGTTATTAACTAACAGAGCTTGAATGATAGCCTTGTGCGGTAATGTATGATGACTTAAATGAATTATACTAACAAGCTTGTAAATTTTGTTAAGGGTCGAGGAGAAGTTAAGTTAATGACCTAGTCGACAAACCCTAATGCATTGCTATTTGGGAAAGCCCATAAGAGGAATTATTTAGGCCCAACCTCAAACCCATGACAAGCCCTAACAAACTTGGTGGGAGGTCCAAGTCAAGCCCAATACCAAGCCCAAATTGGTGGCCCAATGTAAGGACTTGATGACATAAGCCTTCAAAAGAACGATGCTGTCATAAATGAGAAAAAAACAAAACAAAATGGAAGGATATTGGGGGGAGATGGCCGGATATAGTGGGCCCCACATGGGGTGGAGATGTTAGTCAAATCGTGGGCCCCACATGAAGAAAAAAATGGAAAGAAAGGTTGTAAAATTTTTTGTTCATTCCTTTACACAATTCCTATAAAAGCCATCATGTTGTTTGACAACTGCATTGCAAATAAACTCTTGAATTAGGTCTTTAAGCATGTTTAGCAAGTGTGTTGGGTGATTAGAGGAAACTAAGTGAGGTTAGTGTGAGGTCTATAAATAAAGGGAGTATAGAAAGCTTGGCCTTTTGCTATCATTTTTAGCACTTTTCCTTTAGTAAAGTTAGAAAGATAAAGAAAGTGAGAGCAAGTAAGCTTGAGAGTGAGACGAAAGAGGCCATGGCTGGAAGAAGGCAAGGAGGAGAGGGCTATCAAGCTCATATAAGAAAGAGTAGCAATCATCCATCAATTCCTAGCAAAGGTTTAAAAGTTTCCTAACCCTAGTTTTTACTTTTTCTTAGCTTAGTTTATATTTTTGCATGATTGGTTATGGGAGATTGTTTGTATGGTGGATCATGGTGGATCCTATGATATAAGGGTGGTTATGTTGGAGTATATATGCTTGTTATGTGTTATATGTATGAAAAACCATGAAAACATCAAAGCTTTAAAAGAAAACCTAATTGTCGAAAAACTAAAAATTTTCAGAAACAGAACTTAAAATTTGAACAAGCATAACTCCTAACCTATTTCGAATTTTTGAGTGAGGCCAAGTTTTGGAGTTACATACGTTAGACCTCTAAATACTCCAATTGAAATTTCTGGAAAATACCTTGTAGATGTTTCCGTAGACAATTTCTACCAAAATAGGCCAGAACCAAAAAACTGCCAAAACCTCCTGAATTGATTTTTCTGAGGGCTGTTTTGGCTGCTTAAAAATTGAAATAAATTCAGGCCTTTTAGTACATGAAACTATATGATATAACGTAGGTCCTTTTCGAATTTGAACGTATTCCAACTTTAGACGAGTGAGTTATGGCCATTTCAATTTTAGGGTTTTAAAAATCGAAACAGCTATAACTTGAGTTCTATAAATCCGATGACCACGAAATTTAAACCAAAACTTCACGTTAATATGTGTAAGATCCTCGCAAGATTTGGAAATTTTCAGAGTTTAACATGATATAGTTAATTTTGCTTTGTTACAGACTTAAAATGGGTCTCTGAAAAATACTAAAGGAAGTTGAAAATTTTTAATAAAATTATTTTTGTGTATATATGTGTGACCAGAAAAGAAAACAATTAATAAAATGGTTAAAAAGGCTTAATGTGGGAAATTAGGCTTTCAACGGAATAAAAACAATTAAAAACCGTAAACTCAGAAATTACCAAAATAATTCCTACCGACTAAAATGTGTTCATATGTGACATGTGAGTCTATTTGGTTGTTAATTGTATATTTGTACGAAATATTATACAAGTATTATGTAAGGGAACAATTATGTTTAGTTTAAGTTGGGAAAATGTTTACCGAGTTAGGTTACGATGGTTACCGTCGAGTATTACTTAAGGTTAACGATTGAACGAAATTAAAAGGAATCCTTATGGATATTGTAGGTGAACATTTGGGAAGGTGTGTTAACGTAAACGAAAAGGGATTACCTAAGACAGGTAAGTTCTAAACTTACTCATACTTATTGTATAACTATTCAAGCTATGCTAGTTCTTGAATAATTCGCATGCTAGCATTCACACTCATGTGCCTTTGAAAATATTCGTTCTATTTATGAACTGTTATGTTGTATGAAGTTCTAATAAGCATGAATAATAGGTCTACGCCATTTTTTTCGGCTAGAAAAATATCGAAATGATTATTAACTTGTTGAATATTGTTGAATCTATCTAAAGTATTCTAAACCAATTTATGTTGGTGCAAACTCTTATGAAAAATTGAGATGAATAACCTTGGTAAAGGAGGTCTTAGTCGGTAATATTTCGATGTGTCGAGGGTAATATGTTGTGCACAATGTAGTGGTACGATAGACTGATCCCCTAAAGTACCTGTAGAAAGTATTATCAGTCCTTGTGTTTGATGAATGGTCTATACCTTGTTCATGGTCTTTATAACAACTCAGTATGTAGTTTCAAAAATATTAAATGAAATATATCTCTTTTATTCATGCTTTTCGAATTACTTCACAATTATTATTCAATTGTGAAAGCTCTCGTGAGAAGTTATGTCTATTCATGATATATTATTTTCATTCAACTGTTTATACTTGCTGAGCATATCAATGCTCATCCTTGCTATATCTTATATTTTCAGTTAAGACGGAAGATTCTGCTGGTCCGAGTAAGGACAAGGGCAAAGGGAAAGTTCAAGACTAGAGTTAATTAATGTATTATAATGATATTAAATGATGTAATATTTGTGTGTATTATGTTTGTATATGTAAGGTTGTAGAATCTGGGACTAGACCAAGGATGACTGTAATAATTAGTTTAATTACCTTTAAGTATTTATTAAATGCTTAGATAGATGTTTGTATATGTAGTATCGTGAGTACCAAGTTTGAGGTGAAGCTACCCCGGATTTGGGGGCGTCACAGGTTGGTATCAGAGTTGTAGATTATAAATTTTTAGGTGGGATTACCTTAGGAATATAACCTTAGAAAAATGAAGCAGATGGTAAAAAGATGAACTCATATAGAGTTTTAAGAAATAAATTGAGGAAATTCATCAATAGTAAGATATGTTGATATTTAGTATTTATGGATTGTGTTTTCTGGTGTTGTACTAATTAAGTTATTTAAACTTGATTGTAGGATGCTAGAAGTAGGAGAACCTAGTCAACACAGGGAAGAAGAACCTTAGGACAAACATGTTATTTGGGAAACACCTCTAGATGCGGCACCAGTAACAACTATAGCACCTGTAGATGAACCAGACTCCGAGGATGAAAATCCAGAGGAGGAAACTTTTGAAGAAGAAGAGGTGGATCCTATTGATAATGATGCACAGGCTGAGGAGAATCTAGCACAATTGTAGATGGTTGGTGTGATGACAGAGATAGAAGCCTTATTCCAGTAGGTGTTAGACAGGAACTTTGACTTAGCCAATAAAGTTCGACAACTGGAGGTTGTAGTACTACCTTGGTGGTTAGGAATGAAATGTTAAGGAACCAGGTACATGAGTTAGAACACAGGGTGCAGAATCTGCAGGTAGAAAAACAGGAGATAGAGAATTATTAGGAGGCAGAAATTGATAAGAGAATAAGAGCCGAAGATCACGTGCATGATCTTGAGGGAGAGCTGAGGAGTGAGAAGAGGAAGTTTGACAGGCTGAACTACTTCTATGGTATGACCATTGGGAGAATCCAGTATTGGGTGTATTATTCCCTAATTGAGGTGGGGCAGAGTCAGAATACTATAAGTAGGGGTCATGTATTGACTATAACCGTTAAGGAGCCGGTGGATGCTTATGTTAGGGGTTTGAGTCTATAGGTGTATGTTTCAAAATGTGTATGTATAATTATGTGTGTGAGAAAAACATGTGTGTATATATATATATATATATATATGTAGTAAGGAAGAAATACTGATTATCCCAAATTTTGTGTAAGTAATGAGATATATCTTAGTATATCCCTACTTTTGTAAGCAATGGAGGAATATGTTATGTAAATAATGGAATGTTATAGAATGAATGTAATATGTACAAAGAAGCATATGAATATAATATGTTTAGTAAATGTGCCTTGTGAATGATTATGTTTGAGCATTTTTATTAAGTGCCTTAAAAACAAAATAAATAATAATAATAATAATAAATATTTTATCAACAATAATATGCCTCTACGACAGGATCGAAGAATGCAGAAAGATATAGAGGATAAGGAGCAAGAGAATCCCATGCAACAGTTTGTGAACCTATTAGTAGGTGCCTTATAACATAAGACCCCTGAGGGAGTGAAATTAAACCCTTTGGCGACACAGGTCGCAAGTTTTAAAGATTTTAAATCGGTAGGAAACCCTAAGTTTAAAGGGACTACGGAGCCTATAAAGGCTCAGGCATGGGTAAAGAAAATGGAGAAGGCGTTCGTGAGAACTAGAGTGGGAGAAGAACAGAAAACAGTCTTTGTTACATATATGATGAAGGAAGAAGCAAACTTTTGGTGGGAAACCAATTAAAACCGAGCTGGAGAAGGGGTAATACCCTGGGAGAGATTTAAAGAGCTGTTTTTCAAAAACTATTTTCCTCGAGGTATGCAGAGTCGCATAGAGATGTGATTTTTAGAGTTGAAACATGCAGATATGATGATACCACAGTATGCAGCTAAATTCAATGAGTTAGCAATATTTGTGCCACATCAGGTGGATACAGAAGAAAGAAAGGCACGAAGGTTTGAGCAGGGATTGAAGCCTTAGCTTTATAGTCGGTTGTCAGTCTTATAAATTGATTCGTTTGGCACTTTATTAGAGAAAGCTATAATAGCAGAGGGTGATAGTGAGGCACTGAACCAATACCATAAAGAAAAGAAGAAGAACAAGGAAATAGTAATAAGTAAAGGAGAAGCAAGTGGAGGAACAATAAGAAGAAATGGAACAACAACAATTACAATAGTTCTGGAGGTAAGCAAGGAGATCCTAAGAAGAGGATATAAGTTTGTAAGAATTGTTGAAAGAATCACGTGGGAGTATGTCTGAGGGGAAAATGGTATGTTACAAATATGGGCAGGAGGGACACATTTCTCCCAATTGCCCTAATCTGAAGAAGAATGCGTGTTATTCATGTGGAGAGGTAGGTCATCAGGTCTGGAATTGTCCTAAAAAGGGATCAGACGGGGGAAGTGGAAGTAAAGGGAACGACGACAGTAAACTAGAAATAACGGGTCCGGCTCCACTCAGCAGACCAACAACCCGAACGCTCAACATGACAGTTCAAGATGCGGTGGTATCCATAGATGTGGTTTCAGGTATTCTCCTGATCAATGATATAAATGCATATGTATTATTTGATTCAGGTGCTACCTATTCTTTTGTGTTATATGAGTTTGCACAACGTTTGAACTTACCTTAAGAACAATTAGACTTTCTTTTAAATATAGAAGTTGCCAATAAAGAGGTAATCCCCGTTAGACATATTCGTAGAAATTGTTGTGTGGATATAAGGGGATACAAGTTACTAGTAGATTTGATACCGATTAAACTAGGAGAGTTTGATGTAATTGTGGGAATGGATTGGTTGTACAATCATGGGGCAATGATAGATTACCAAAAGAAGTGTGTAAACCTTCAGACTCCGAATCAGTAGAAGGTAATGTTTTATGGGAATAAATCGCCTAGACACTCATGTTGTCTGACGATGATGCAAGTAAAGAAGTTGTTAAAGAAGGGGTGTGTAGGCTATATAGCTCATGTTGTTGATACTCGAATGACGAGAGCAGAGATGGAACAGATACCGGTAGTAAGAGAGTTTACAGATGTATTTTTGGAGGAGTTGTCTGGTCTTCCGCCAGATAGGGATATTGAGTTTGTCATAGATATTGTGCCAGGAATGACACCGGTTTCAAGGGCTCCATATAAGATGACACCAGTGGAAATGAAGGAGTTAATAGTTCAACTACATGAGTTGCTGGATAAGAAGTATATTCAACCAAGTGTGTCTCCATGGGGAGCACCAGTTGTGACACTCCTAAATCCGGGTACTTCATTTCCTCAGGATTTGGTGTTCACTATCCAAAAACATCATATCATATCTAACTACCCATTCAAATATAAATGAAAACTCTTAATTAAAATAGAAATCTCCCATTAAAGGGTTACAACATCTTTAATAAATAAATCCCAGGTCATCTAATCTTAATAAAACATCAAATACGGAAACATAATCAAGTCTATTACATAAACAGCATTTAAACAAATACAACAAGTCTTCATCACTTGTTGGCTTTGCCTTTACTAGTGGATGACTCATTAACTCTTTCAACTTTAGCTGCAATGTTATTATGCAAGGGTGAGCAATGATTGCCCAGCAAGTACAACAACAACAATAATAATAATATGCAAAATAATCAACGGATATTGAATAATCGAAGATTCGGCTTTTGAGTCAAGATTATAAGACAAGATTCAAAAGAACATCTGAGGGTCTTAAGACCATGAACTATGTCCCAGGTTATCAAGTATTTCTACTTTAAGCCTTTAACAGTCGTAAGACTATATGGACCTTGCTTCGCGTACTTAGGGGGATCAGCCCTTTGTACTATGTATGTGCGCAATATCTTAACGCTGAGGCGTAAATAAAATCCCCTGTATAAGGGTTGTTCATCTCAGTTCGATATCAGAGTCCGCACCAAAGGAAGTTTGGTTTGGATTTACTTTAATAACGTTTTTAGAATTTAGAACGCTCATCAACTATGGACTAGTCGAATCAATAAGGGTTCGCTAGTCAATCAAGGTTCAAAAGGTGTAATTCGAGAATCAAAAACTAAATCTCATAAAAGGTACAATTGGATAAGTTCTGTATAATCGAAGTATTACAAAGAGGAAATTAAAACGTCTCATTGAATCCATGAAATTGAATGGAATAGAAATAATAACTTGCTCGAGTAAGTAATAGTATTATGAAACATATATGACAAGAGAATTAAGTTCAAGAACTTACGTAATTGAAATCGAGGTAGTATTACGAAGCTTGCTTTCAACGAAATAATAGATCAAGGGTACTTGCGTAAACATAAAGGTAAGGAGAAGATACTTGCCTCGTGCGTAGACTATAAATTTAAGACTCACGTTCTTTAATTAACCTATACATTCGGTTTATAAAGCAGTAACAATGATTAGTTATAGTATTATAAACGCCTCAGGATTCCTTCTCATCAAATTTTTATTTTAACATCTCAATTATTTTCTGGTTATCAGTCTCACTTCAGAAGTTGTAAGCTTAATAATAGCAATATCATACTTAAGAATTCCTAACACTCAACGTTAAGTTAGGGTTTATCAATCTTTATATTTTATAATCAGCAAGTATATGCTTAACATCTAACTCAACATCTTGGTATAAGTTTAACACATTAATCTAAGTTTTAAACATACATAGGGTGACATAGCATAACTACAAAGAAAAAAAAAATTAACATTTCCTGCAAAGAGCTAGCCGGGGCGAGAATTTCTTCACAAAAATTCTCGTCGGGTTGAGCCTTCGCCGGGGCGAGAAAACTCAGTTCAACGAGCTCGCCGGGGCGAGAAAACGCAGTTCATTGAGCTCGCCGGGGCGAGAAACACGAAATCCAGATTCTGCAGTTCGCGAAGAACGCAAAAAAAAGCCAAAAACTTCTAATCTTGTTATTCTTACATTAAATTAAACATGCCCAGTTACTATAATTCAAATATAATCGTTACCCAAACCTTCTTACATGATTCTAACAACTTAAATCGTATAAACCATGAATCTAAGAATCAAAATTTGAGGATTTTTATCATTTAATCAAAGTTTCTTCAAATTCTATGAAATCACACATAATAGGTTCGTTATAACACCAACTTAATCCGTTTAAATCTTGTTTTCTTCATTTTTACGTGCATAAACATAATCAATTATCAATTTAACCGATTAACTTGCAACACAAACATCAATTTCATACATATAGTTCATATTCATATATAACTACTCTGTAAATTCCAGAACTTCATTTAAACACATAATCTCATGGATTTAATTGCTATAAATCATATACAAACCATATAAATTAGATTTATGCATGCTTACAAACATCTAATATCAAGTTATTTAGAATTTAACCATAAAATTCAATTTACAGAGAACTCAGTGTACGTTCATGGAATAAAACTCATAAGAACATAATTAAAGTTTGAAATTAAGGGATTACCTTGATTAGTGTTTGGATTATGCAACAATTGAATGTAATTTATTCTCAATTTTCTAATTCCTCTCAATTCTTTCTGGCTAAACTTTTAAAATCTGATGAACAGTAATGCATATAATAATAATACGTGAAGACTAAATGGCAGAACATGGTGTTAGTTTAATAACTAGCACCAACTCCCACTAAGGCCATGTTTGGTTACCCATTTATTCCTCATTTCTAATTTATTTTAATAACTTACTTATTATATAGTTTAATGTCACATATTTAATCAATTAAATAATCTCATTTAAATCAATTAAATAAAGTAGAATAATTCTACATTAAATCACATAGTCATATAAATAAAATTCTCAGTTATTAAATATGACAAATTATTAAACCTCTAATTAGTTATTAAATTAATTAGAAATAATATTATACTTATTCAAATAATGCATTTGATCAAATAAACTTAATTAAACACATACTTTGTATATACAAATCTCCGCATCAATTTAACTAATGTAACACATATAATTAAATTAATCTACCACAAATTCATCAATTAATCAATTAATTCAATAATTAAATCATCGAAAAAAATATTTATTTAATTCAATAAGTATTTAAATTAAATTACAGAAATCTCGTTCGTCACATCTTTCCTCCCTTAAAAGGATTCTGTCCTCAGAATCATGACTCGATTAATTTGTCCCCTTATATTCTCCCCGCCTTACAAGGATTCTGTCCCCAGAATTGCTACACATAGGCTAAGTAAATAGCTGTGGATAATTTCTCCTCATCTGATCATCGAGTTCCCACGTAGCTTCTTCAGCGTTGTGGTTCCTCCAGATCACTTTAACAGAAGGTATAATTTTATTTCGTAGTACTTTCTCTTTTCTGTCAACTATCTGAACAGGCTCTTCTTCGTAAGACAAATCTTTTTCAACTTGCAGGGGTTCATACTCTATGATATGCTTATTGTCGGGTTTGTATGGTCGTAATACCGAGACATGAAAGACATTGTGGATGTGTTCCAGCGCTAGAGGTAAAGCTACCTCATATGCGACCTCACCAACTCTTCTTAACACTTCAAAGGGTTCAATGAACCTTGGGCTCAGTTTTCCCTTTTTATCAAAACGAATTTTCCCCTTCCAGGGAGATATTTTCAAGAAAATGTAGTTACCAGAGTCAAACTCTCGATTCTTACGATGTTGATCGGCATATTTCTTCTGTCTATCCTTAGCTGCTATCAATTTTGTCCTGATCACCCTGACGATTTCTGCGGTCTGTTGTACCAGTTCTGGTCCTAGTAATTGACGTTCGCCAACTTCATCCCAGCATAATGGAGTTCTGCACTTTCTGCCGTACAACGCTTCGTAAGGCGACATGCCAATACTTGTGTGGTAACTGTTATTGTAAGCAAATTCTACCAACGGTAGATGATCGTCCCAATTTCCTTTGAAATCCATGATGCAAGCTCTTAACATATCCTCCAATGTTTGAATCGTTCTTTCACTCTATCCGTCGGTCTGTGGATGATATGCCATACTCATACGTAATTGCGTTCTCATGCATTCCTGTAGTCGTTTCCAAAAGTTCGATGTGAAGCGCGGATCCCTATCTGAGACGATAGATATTAGAACACCGTGCCTCAAAACAATCTCCTCCACATACAACTTTGCTAACTGATCCAAGTTGAATATAATCTTGATGGGTAAGAAATGTGCTAATTTCGTCAGTCGATCTACGATAACCCATACTGCGTCGAAACCTTTCTGAGTCGTTGGGAGACCTACTACGAAATCCATTGTGATATGTTCCCATTTCCATTCTGGGATTTCTAACGGTTGTAATTACCCACTTGGCCTCTGATGTTCTGCTTTAACTTTCTGACATGTCAAACACTTGGCTACAAAATCGGCAATGTCCCTCTTCATATTCGGCCACCAGAAATGCTGTCGGAGATCTTGGTACATCTTTGTACTTCCCAGATGAACTGAATATCTTGAATTATGTTCCTCGCTCAAAATTTCCTCCTTAACCTCTTGTACAGGCGGAACCCAAATTCCTCCCTCGAATCTCAATACTCCTTCGTTATCAACTTTAAATTTCACTTCATCACCTCCAGATATTCTTTTCCTAATTTTCTCACATTCTTTGTCCTGAATTTGTACCTCCTTAACCTTATCCACCAAAGTTGAACCGATTCTCAATTGAAATAATTTTTCGTCACACTCCTCCGGATATTTCACCTCCAATTCCAATTTCGCCATTGCTGTAATTAACTCCTCCTAAGCAGTTAACATAAATAGTTTCTCCCGACCCTTCCTGCTTAAGGCGTTGGCCACAACGTTCGCTTTACCCGGATGGTATAAAATTTCGCAGTCATAATCCTTTATCAGTTCCAACCATCTCCTCTGTCGCATGTTCATATCCTTCTATGTAAAAATATATTTCAGACTCTTGTGGTCCGTATATATCTCACACTTTTCCCCGTAAAGATAGTGCCTCCATATCTTCAAAGCAAACACTAACGCAGCCAATTCCAAATCATGGGTAGGATACCCCTTCTCGTAGTCCTTTAATTGTCGTGACGCATACGCAATGACCTTACCGTTCTGCATAAGCACACAACTTAGTCCTTTATACGACGCATCACTATACACCACAAAATTTTCTGTGTTATCCGGTAGAGACAACACAGGCGCCGTACTCAACATCTTCTTTAATTCTTGAAAACTTTCCTCACACTTCTCCGTCCAAACGAACTTCACCGTATTCCTAGTCAAATTCGTTAACGGAGTCGCGATTTTGGAAAAATCCTGAATAAATCTTCTGTAGTAACCTGCCAATACGAGGAAACTCCTTATTTCTGATGGTGTTTTCGGCTGATTCCAGTTAAGCACTGCTTCAACCTTTGACGGGTCCACCAAAATCCCATCCTTGTCAATCACATGTCCAAGAAATTACACTCGCTCTATCCATAATTCACACTTTGAAAATTTAGCGTACAACTTCTCTTTTCTTAATGCTTCCAATGTCAACTTCAAATGCTCTGTATGTTCTTCCTTGGTTTTGGAATAAATTAGAATATCGTCAATGAATACTACTACGAACTTATCCAAAAACAGCTTAAACACCCTGTTCATTAAGTCCATGAATGCTGCAGGAGCATTCGTTAGACCAAATGACATCACCAGAAACTCGTAGTGACCGTAACGAGTCCTGAACGCTGTCTTTGGTACATCTTCTTTCCTGACCTTCAATTGATGATAACCACTCCTCAAATCTATCTTCGAGAAATATCTAGCTCCTTTCAATTGATCAAACAAGTCGTCGATTCTTGGCAACGGGTATTTATTCTTAATCGTGACCTTGTTCAACTCTCTGTAACCAATGCAAAGTCGCATCGATTCGTCCTTCTTTTTAACAAATAATACCGGTGCTCCCCACGGCGATACGCTCGGTTGAATATACTTCTTATCTAAAAGTTCTTGCAGTTGTTCCATCAATTCTTTCATCTCTACCGGGGCCATAGGTACGGAGCTTTTGATATCGGGGCGGTTCCTGGTTCCAAATCGATTACAAACTCAACTTCCCTATCTGGCAGAAGTCTTAGCAAATCATTTGGAAAAACATCTACAAAATCCCTTACTACAGGTATCTCTTCTAATTTCGGACTCTTTTTTTGAGTATCAACTATGTAGGCTAGGTATCCCACAGAGCCTTGTCTTAACAACTTCCTGACCTGCATTATCGTTAGACAACTCGCTTGCCTAGGCGATTTGCTGCCGTAAAATACCACCTTTGACGGAGTCATAGGTTAATACGTTTCTTTTGGCAATCAATTATTGCCCTATAATTGGATAACCAATCCATTCCCAAAATAACGTCAAATTCCCCAAGTTTGATTGGGATAAGATCTACAGTCATCACGTTTCCCTTAATATCCACTCTACAGTTCTTGTGTACGTACCTAATAGGAATTACCTCCCTATTCGCAATTTCTATGTTCAAAGGGTAATCTAATTCCTCCTTAGGCAATTCCAAGTTCTTAGCAAAGTCATCAGATATAGATGAACAAGTAGCACCCGAATCAAACAATACATAAGCATCTATATTATTGATCGGAATGATACTTGACACATCACGAGACTGCACAGCGTCTTGCACGGTCATGTTGAAAGTCCTGGCGGTAGGTCAGTTTGTTGGTGCTGATCCGGTTATGGACAACGTGCTACCACCACTGTTTCCCTTATTTCCTCCTGTTCCTGCTCCTCTTGCTGCCTTCTTGGGACAATCCCTAGCCAGATGATCCTTTGACCCGCAAGTGAAACAAGCACCCTTCTTTGGATTCGGACAATTTGGTGCTATGTGGCCTTCCTGACCACAATTGTAGCAAACCCTCTTCCCCTTCAGGCATATCCCTATATGATTCTTCCTGCAGGTAACACACATCTCCACCTTTTTCTTCTGACCTCCTTGTTGATTTCCAGCAGATCCATTGTTATTCCACTTCCTCTTCTGATTGTGACCTCCACTGTTACTACCACTCGCTTTGTTATTTTCATTTTTGCCCTTCTTTTTCTTCTGCTCCTGGTTATACTTAGTCATAGCATCACTCCCACCTTCGGCGATAATCGCCTTTTCCAACATTCCAACAAAAATGTTCAATTGGAACATTGATACCTTGCTATACAACCACGACTTCAACCCTTGTTCAAATCTCCTCGCCTTCCTCTCATCTGTATTCACCGGGTAGGTTGCGAACCTAGCCAACTCATTAAATTTCGCAGCATATTCTAGTACAGTCATGGTATCCTGCTTCAGCTCCAAGAATTGAATCTCCATTTGATTTCGTGAGCTAGTTGGAAAATACATCTCAAAGAACATCTCTTTAAACCTTTACCACTCGATTACACCCTGACCTCCTCGCACCTTATTCGCTTGCCACCAATAGCTGGCTTCTGACTCAAGCATGAACATTGCAAAGGCAGTTTTTTGCTCATCACTAACCCTAGCAACGTCAAATACTTTCTCCATTTCCATTACCCAAGTTTGGGCTTCGATCGGGTTTAGGGAACCCCTAAACTCTGGTGGTCCTACCGCTTTGAAGTCTTTAAATGACGTCACTGGTGGAGCTTGCGGCTGATTCGCAAGTCCTCCAGCCAAAAGGTTCACCAACTGCTGAACAAGATTAGCATTGGCGTCGTTGTTGTTATTAGTAGAGCTCTCCTGAGCTTGTTAGCATGGTTGGCGTCTCGACGACATTTTCTGTTCAAGAATATGTGCTTATTAGATCATCACTCAATTTCTTAAGTGTTCAACATTTAACTCAAACAATTCAGGTTAAACATTTAACACAACATCAAATAAAATTGATATTTCATTCATTCAATAAGTCTTAAACATAGAAAGATAGTATCACTGCTATTTACATCAACTATCCCAAGATCAAACATTCTTTAGGATTAAATAGTCATATTCCATTGTGTATAATCACGCTAGAATTTACATTATTAAATACCATAAATATTTACATATAATTTCAAAACTTCTCCTATCACGACCTACTAAGGTGTCGAACTGCCTTTCTACGTTCTTCCTCCATGATAGGGCACATCGTTCTGCGATCCAACATGTACCATGGCAAGTCTTCGAACTGAACTGGATAGTGGAGAACTCGCTCCTAGGCCATATCAATCGCCGTCTGAAAAGTATAGTTTGTCTCCTCAATCTTAGCCTTCTTTGCCCGTTCGCCTTCTTCGAAAATCTCTGCACGTCGAGAGTTATTCATCCAAACATCCTCTGCTCTAGCACGTTCTGCTGACTCCTCACTCAAGTCATCCTTTAACTTCAGAATCTCAAGTTTCATCTTCTCATTTTCAGCTACAAGGTCTTCCTTTTGGCTTTCTGCTTGAACTGGCTTTCACTCCACGTCTCTAAGACGTATATTAAGATCCTCAATTTTCTCGTTCTTCTGATCTATAAGAGTCTGGCGTCTATTTGTCAGTCCCTCCAATTCTCTGACTCTATCCTGCAACTCAATAGTACGATCATACAAGGCATCGTACATCTCAACATCGATAGAGGTAAGGGGTACCTCCTCAAAATCCTCATCATCCTCCTCAACCTCTACCTCATCAGGATCCTCCTCTGTATCAGACTCAGGTTCATGCTCCTGACCCACAACCATGATCAATAGAGATGGCTCTCTGTGTATCAACTGCTCCCGGTTAACATGGATATCACGGGGCTCCTCCTCTCCAGCCACTCATGGCTCAATCTCTCTAGGCTGACTAAATCCTCCAACATCCGATATCCTGACAACAAAGTTTAAGTTTTAATTAATACTCGGTACTACTCGCGGCACATAGGTTGTTAACACATGAGCACATAGCACATAAAGTCTTTTATTATCTTTAATGAATTCCGTAATTCATTCCTTAAAACTCGATAAGAGTTTATCACCACTACATTTTCTGACTCTTAAAAGACTACTACCCTAAGGTTTCCCCACCTAAGGTTCATAACCTACAGCTTTGATACCAACCCATGACACTCCTAAATCCAGGTACTTTGTTTCCTCAGGATTTGGTGTTCACTATTCAAAAACATCACATAACATCTAGCTACCCATTCAAATATAAATGAAAACTCTTAATTAAAATAGAAATCTCCCATTAAAGGGTTACAACATCTTTAATAAATAAATCCCAGGTCATCTAACCTTAATAAAACATCAAGTGCGGAAACATAATCAAGTCTATTACATAAACATCATTTAAACAAATACAACAAGTCTTCATCACTTGTTTGCTTTGCCTTTGCCTTTACTAGTGGATGACTCATCAACTCTTTCAACTTCAGCTACAATATTATTATACAAGGGTGAACAAGATTTGGGGGCGTCACAAAAGAGAACAAGTTGATGTCAGATATCATGAATCTAGAGACGGCATCACCTTGTGAAGGACCCAAATGCAAGAACTTGTCAACTCCATCAAACAACTCTCTAAAGAAGTTAACACTCAAAGAAATGAAAGAGATGCTGACAAAAAGGGGGAGAAGAGACGACCTCAGCAATCATCAATTCATCATCCTCCTCCCTCTAGAGTTTTTCAGCGCCTCAAGCTATTATTCTGGGTTAAGGTCAATCTCTTGGACAATCTTCATTCTCTTAAAGGTTAGGATTGTCTAGTGCAGTAACTCCTACTGGCTCATGACTCCCATCCAGTGACCCAACTTTCATGAATAAAAATCTTCAAGGGGTTCGGAAGAATGGTTTAATATGTGAGACCTTGGATCCAAAGACTCAATTGAAGAAATTTAAATAAGAGAAGTCGAAGGAAGAGAAAGCTACATAAGAAGGCGAGAAGCTGAGCGAAGATATCCGTCAAGGAGTAATAGGGGGAGAAGGTAAATAAATAGATAAGGTAAATATGTTGTAAAATTTTCCTTATAAATTTTTTTTATACTCTGTAAAATTCTTTTATTTATTAATAAATTCATTATTTTCCTCTAGAAATTTTGTTGCTCACTGTATATAAGTCACGTTTAAATTCAAAGTATCATGTATCTTAGAATTGATGAATGCTTGAAATTATTGGTTTTATCATCTTTAAATAGGGGGAGATTGTTAGGACAAATGCATATTTGATTTGATGAT
This sequence comes from Aralia elata, assembly GCA_034770075.1. NCBI lineage: Eukaryota > Viridiplantae > Streptophyta > Magnoliopsida > Apiales > Araliaceae > Aralia > Aralia elata. The sequence continues at coordinate 64,104,110 of CM068383.1, read as the reverse complement.
GATGAGATAATGTATATTTGTAACCAGTAGCTTTTGTGAAGCCTTAAAATAAAAATGATGTACAAGGACCTAGAGTAGAAGATCAAATTTGTTAGGTTGATCTATTGAGCAAATTGAATGTATAAACTATAGGAAATTAAGCGATCGTAAAGTTGTTTAGAAGATCGTAAAGCTGTTTAAACGATCGTAAAGCTTATTCAATGATCGTAGAGTATTCAGTTCAAGTGCGTAGAGTCTACTCAGAGATCATAAGGCATAATGAAGATCGCAGAGTCTGCTTAGAGATTGTAAAGCATAATAAAGATCGTAAAGTCTGCTAGAGATCATAAAACACGTTGAAGATCGTAGAGCTTACAGATCGTAGAACAAATCGTAGAGCTTGAAGATCGTAAAGCTAACCGATCGTAGATCTTGCAAATCGTAGAATCAACTAAGCCAGATACTATACAATCACTATGAAACTCTACGATTAGGAAAATCATAGAGCACACCAGTTCTGACAATGGATTGATAACGTCAAGACTCATAGAGTGAAGATCCAAAGATAGTTATTGAATATCTTATGTTTGAAAATGAAGATCAGATCGAGGTATGTCTAACAGCTAGTTCGGTGAAGTGACAGCAACCGACGTGATTGTCACTACAGCAGTCTGATGTGACATATCATAGTCGAAAGCAAGCTGGCATATCCTCTTTAGAAGTCAACAATTAGAGATCTTCTAGGATCGGAGCATTAAATTAGCAACGACAACTTTTCAACGTGAAAACATCGAGGAAATCTATAAAAAGGCATGCAGATTCAATCCAACAGTAACAACAAGAAGACAATCAAGATTTGAATTGTTGCCCAACTTTCAAAAAGCTCTACTCTACGAAAATAGAACATATTATTCTGTTGCTAAGTCATTCTTCATTGGACTTAAAGCCACATAGCAACATCTTAAAAATCACTTAGTAAATTGGTTTTAGTGATCTTCTTATAACCAAGTCTAAGTAACTTGAAGAGTTCTTAGTAAATTAGTCTTAGTGATAAATACCAAGTCTAAGTGACTTGAAGAGTTGTTAGTAAACTGGTTTTAGTGACAAATACCAAGTCTCAATAACTTGAAGGAATCTAAGTGATTCATCTGTTGTAATAGTTCTTAAGTGTTGTTTGTTTACCACTTATTGCCTCTTAATAGACTACCTCTTATTTGGTAAGAGGCAAGTGGTTGTTTGTTTTTTTTGTTACCTCTTAATGCCTCTAAACGGTTAAGATACAAAATCAAGTATATATTATTAAGAGGCATGTCTGAATGACCTTGACTATTTTTTAGACAAAAATACCCTCCTCAATATTATTATTTACTTTTCTATCCACCTCAACTTGTAACCTGCCACCACCACCACCGGCGCCGCCACCGCCACCACCACTACCACTACCAGATCTACTAACACCAACACCAGATCTACTATAACCATATATAGGAATAGTCTGAGGACTAAGCAATCACTTTTCCGCAGCTTGCGAAGAATTTCGATCAGCCCATTGATGCAACCGAGAGATTATTAATTAGGGTTTCTGTAACATTTAATCCAGAAATTTCACTTGTTTCATTCCCAATCATTGGCATCAACAAATCCATCCATTTGATTTAGACATTACAGATCTCGCTGAGCTCTAATGCCACGCGGGAGGGGCAGGGGGAGAACGGGCGGGAGGGAGCGGGGGGGAGGGGGAGGGGAAGAAGAAGAAGTTGCAATGCAGCAGTTGTGTTTTTGCTTCTTCTTTTTAAGGGTTAAAATTGTAAAAACATATTATTCAGAAATTTTGAAAAAAATAATTATCAAACAATATTTTTTCATTCGGATACAATTCTATTCAGATGCTCTATAGTATTCAGGTGTCTAAACTGTTCAGATCTTAACAATCAATTTTATCAAACACAACCTTAGTGAACTGATCTAAGTGACCACCCTCATCCTTAGTAGATTTCCTACTCGAAGAGTAGAAGAGTGGACTAGGAGATCTTTGTGCTCCAAACCACTTAAAAATTCATGTGTCTCATTTACTTTCCGCAGTTAAATTTCTACAAAGTCTTTATATTTATTTGTGACTTAATTCCACTTATGTGCTAAATTCAGAACTGAGAATTCTTTTAAATCTTTGAAGGGATTTTTTAAACTAATATTACGTTATGTATATTTAAATTAACTTGCTTAATTTATAATCTAGTAATTCTTATTTAAAAGAAAATTTTTAAAGGATCTATTTAACCCTCCTTCTAGATCTCTTAGTGCCTTTGGGAAACAACAATTACTATTAATAAAAAAAATTCTTTTTTGTGAAACAAATTGAATATTAGGAAATGAGAATTTCTTGCAAAATAGTGAAAGTCGTTAAACTTTTGAAGGCACAAAACTTAGAAGAGAGCTTATATCTTAGCAATAACAAAATATGAATAATTTATTTCTTCCCTAATAAATAAACAGCCGCACTATGTAATATGTAATCAAATAAAGATTAGACTTCAAATTGAAGAGTAAATCATCTGTATGATACATAGATGATAGCACTAAATGAAGCCACTACTTAAATGTAGAATTTGTTCTCCATTTATCCCATTTAAGGAACAAAATGATACAATGTCGTTAAGTTTGTCATCATGATTTGAGTATCATGCCATCTGTATTAAACTACAACGTATATTTAAGGAAAAATATGGAACAAAAATATATTCTAAATACATAAAATTTTACAAATGAAAAAAAAAATCTGTTTTTATTGGTAATACTCTACATGACAATATTGAGGAAAATTCCTTGACATCGTATACATAAATGAGCTAGGGGAAATAACAATACCAGAATACCTAGAATACATAACTTGAGAAAAAAACTTTTGTCTGTTGACAATTGGCCTTGCCTTCTCAATTCTACAATACCCACCTTCTGGTTTTTTGCAACATTAACCTTTGTTGTCTATTCCTGCAATCAAATTGCCATTGTCGTGTCCCAAAAAATGGGTATCTTTTGTAGGCGAATCAAGTGTCTCGAACCAATAAGACTTTCCCGATGTGGGTCCTAACAAATAAGATTTGTTTTGGTCTTTTGATTCAGATCAATATGCCGCACTTCCAAGAACACCACCCAAGCCAGTCTACGCATTGAACATGTACTGTTATTGAGGTGCACAAATAATTTGCATAAAATGTATTTTCTTTTCATAAAATAAAATTATAAAGAAGAAATATTTTACATTACTATCAATCATTATCCCTATTCCAAAATTAGAGACACAATTGTAAACCGATGATTTTTAAGGAAAAGGTTTTAGTTTTTCAAACTTATCCACTGTAACGATTGTGAATAACACTAAACTTGTAATTAAGTTTATGAATATTATCTAATAAAATGAAGTTTTGTGGATATTATTCTGTGTTATATGATTAAAGGTCGAATTATGACCTAGATTATGTGTAGGTGTTAGAATATATGTGTTGTTGTTTCGTATAAAAAAATAAAAAAAAATCGAGAAATAACGTTAAAACACTATTCACGCAAAAAACGTTTTTTTTGTTTTTACAACTTTTCGTATTACGCCATAGCGTTTGTTCGGGAAATAGAGACGTAAGCTCTATTTAAAAGTACAAAGAAAATGCCAATATTTTGACTAATCGAAAGAGTTAGGAAAGCTAACTAAGAATTTAACTAATTGATAAGCCTTAGGGCTTTGTTAATTCTAAGTGTCCAAGAAGGATTAAATAAAAGAGTCCAATAAGGATTAATTGAAGTCCAAGCTAGTGTTAGATTAAATGTGGCCAAATCTTTTAAGAGGAAAACCCAAATGAAAGCCCAAACCAAGCCCAAAACAAATTAAAAGTCAACTTGGTCAAGTATGGGAGATTATATATTGTACAAGCGTGTACTAGTGATTAAAATGAAGAAGAAACAAAAGCCAAAAGGGGAGGGGAAAGGGGGGAGTACCCGGCCACCTTGGCCAAAGGGCAACTTACCATTTATGGTAAGTTTTGTGTCTTCCAAGCAAGCCAATTAATGCCAACCACTTTTCCATCATAGCTCTTAACCAAAAAGTCTTTTAAGCACTTATTATGTCCAACCTTTAACTCTTGGTTAGCTTAACATTGGAGGATGGTTAGTAAGATATGTAGAGATGAGGGGAATAATAAATGAAAGACCTAGTTAGATGACCAAATCATAAGCCTTGCAAAGTATGTTTTATATATACTCCCAATCTATCATCCATTGAATCTCCTTCAACAAAATCATCTAAGTAAGAAAAGCTTAAGAAAAACGAAAGCTTGAGAGCCATATTGAGAGAAAAATTTTGGATTATAAAGGAGCAAGAAGAGAAATCTAGCAACCCTTAATCATCATCTAGTAAGGAGTAAATAAAATCAAGAAGGCTATTTTAAGAGCAAATTAGTGTAACTTATAAAGAATGTTTAAGGCAAGTTTTTTTAACTTCATTCGACTTACGTTCTTATGAATATTTTATGACTTATTGATATTCTAATTTACGCAATGTCTATATATTGTGTGAAATTCAAACTTATACAAATCGTTAAATATTTGTACAAGTTATTCAAGTTATGCTAGATTGCAAAGTGATCAAGTTTTAAAGTTTTATTCATGAACTGTTTAAGAAAATGTTGATGTTATTTGTTCCGGCTAGATAAATGTTGGAAATGTTTTATCAAATTGATAACAAATCTTTGGACGATTATTGATGTTAAGTAGAGCTATCCAAACTAAATTATTTTAGTGCGGATTCTGATGTAAGTCTAAGATTGAACAACTCTAATATTGAGGAAGGTTTTTAGTCGGATATTCTGGCAAGGTCTGAGGCGCCTAAACAAACGCATATAGTCGTTTAAAGATAGAATGTTGTACAATATAGAATACAATAGGTTGATCACCTAACATGCTCGTAAGCAAGATGGTTTACAGTTGAATTACTATTTAACCTTTATGACAAGAATGTAATTTTATGTGAGCACACCTAGAAGGGGGGTTGAATAGATGTATATGTTTGAACTGATTAATAATGACAAATTTAAATTTTCTACTATTTAAAACTATGATTTTAACACTGCATTGAATATAGTGTTCAAATGCAGAATTGAAGCAATATAAATAAGATAATCAATAAATAACAACACCAAGATTTTTACGTGGTTGAGCCCTTGACCTCTAGTCTAATGGCCTAATCCACGTCCAATACCAACTGGTATTGGAGACTCTTTTATTCAGTTAATATGCAAACACTTTACAAATTAACTCTCTGTACAAACAGCTCTGATTATATTGGACACCACTGCCCTCTTTGCACCTCTGTAACTTTTTGCATCACTGCAACCTTTAGAGCATGCTTTGTGCAGACCTATCCACCACTGGATCACACAAGCCAAACTAGGCTTATATACAAGTATTAATATGAATGAATGGGTATACAATATATCTATGAATTTCTAGCACAAGGCAAGAGTAATCTGCTAGAACCATTTTCTTTGAAGCTCTGTGTATATCTACATTCGTTCCTTCCTTTTTCTGTATGCAATGTTGATATACTTATAGAGGAGGAAAATATGTAGCCGTTAGAGAGAGGCTTGGACAGCAAATGATTTGTTTAGAGAACATTCCCATGCGGATAATGGGCAACCTTATTCTTTTAGATCATTAAACAAATCCTCCCCATGAATGGATGTTCGACAGCTTTAGCTGAATCCTTTAATGGACAACAACAAGCAATAGGCAACATTAACATTAAGTAATATATCAGGAGAGGAGGGCTAAAATTATTATGCCCATGATTCCATTAGTATAATGGATTGCATGTGATAACCATGTATACTTCATTTATCATGCAGACAACCTTGGTAAGAGAGATAGTATTTTAAGGAACATAGATTAAGGAACATAGTAAAGCATGAGCCAACCATTAGACATTGAGAGAGAGAGAGTAGCTAAATTGTTGCAGCAGTTTTTCTCCCGTTGAAATAAAGTCATGTCCATAAAGGAATTCAGTAGGGAATAGTGTGCAGCAAGGACAAAACTTATATTCTTTATAGACAACTTTGGAAGAATAAATTAGCATTAAAAACATTATGCCCATGATATGAAATGGGAAGTGTCGGCAACAAAATAGTATTATTAATTAATGCTTTAAACAATTCCTTTCATGATCAAATGTTGGAATAGTGGAAGATATTGGGCAATATTAAAACATTGGTCTACCCAATGATAGTGAAGCAAGTATGGAGGAATAATGGGCAGCAACATTGATTTAGAGAAACAATAAATTCGTTGGTACATTTAATCAATTTAGTCAATGAATCAGCTTTAAATATATTACCATATTGATTAAAATACTTCCATAAATATGACTATGATGCAATGCAACTATAGTAAAAATGTAATAAAACTACAAAGCAACTTATCATCAAATAGAGTAACACTATAAAATAACTTGTCATCATTAAAACCAAAATACCATAAACCAACAAAGAAAAGTGCAAGGTCTTATGATCGCTCAGTATGTTGTTTCAAAAATATTAAACAAAAGAGAATTGTATTCTTATTTATTCAAGATGTTTCACAACTATTGTCCAACTGTTGAAGTTTTTAGATAATGATGATTTCATTCATTATGTTGTTGATTGTTCAACTGTTATACTTGCTGAGCAATTGAATGCTCATTCTTGCTTAAAATTAAATGTTTTTAGCAATGCTAAAACGGATTGAAGGTTCTGATAAGGACAAAGAAAAAGGAAAGATGAACGAGTAGAAGACGTTATGTAACAGCATAGTAATATATAGTATTATTATATTTTGAACATGTAAAGGTCTTAGAACTTGGGATTCGACGGATATGTTTGTAATAATATAGTAATTACATTCGTGTCTTTAAGATTATATAGATAGATGTACATGAATGATTAGTGCAATGTATCACCATCTCTAGGGTTTGAAGGTACCCGAATTTGGGGGCGTTACAGGTTAGTATCAAAGCTATAGGTTATAAACCTTAGGTGGAAAAAATACCTTAGGATATGACCTTAGAGAAATAAGAGAGGTTAGTAAAGAGATAAACTTAGGTAGAGTTTTTAAGAGATGAATTGAGGAAATTCATCAAAAGAAGTTAAAGTAAAATAAGCTATATTGTTATTTGATAATAATAAATATACTTTGTTTCTATGTACTAATCAAGATATTAAAAAAAATTATTGCAGGATGGTTGAAGAAGCAAAGTTTAGAGATATCTACGTGGATACTGAGAGTTGATAGTTGCGCCAGTGCTTATAGCAGAGGTGCTAGCTGAGAGTGAGCTAGAGGAAGATCCTGAGGAGGATCCATCTGAGCATGAGGAGAAGCTAGATGGTGTAGCGTTTGAGGCTATACCTTCTGAAGAGGAATCTAAGGGTGATTATATAAACCTAGAGATTCAGGAAGCGTTGACCCAGTTAGGGGCATTGGTTCATCACTTGATAGACATAAATTCTGAACTGAATATCAAGCTACATGACGCAGAGAATAGGGCACATGATCCCTTGATAGAGAAGCAAGAAATAGAAGCCTACTAGGAGGCAGAGATTGTCGACCAGCTGCGGGTCGAAGATCAGGTTCATGATCTTGAAGCAGAAGTGAGAGTTAAGAAGAGGAAGATTTATAGGATGAACTACTCCTATGGTACTTCTATGGAGCGAATTCAGGACATGGTGTACTATTACCCTACGGAGGAAGGTCAGACATGGCATACCATGAGTAGGGGTCAAATGATAACTTAGTGGTAGACGAGCGCGCAGACGTTGTTAATAGGGATTTGTGAGTTTATCTGTAGAAATATGTATAGGTATATATATATATATATATATATATATTGATGTAAATCCCAAGATTTTATAAAAGTTGCGGGATATCTTGTATAAATCCCAACTTTTTGATAAGTATAAAGGGATAAGTAATGTAATAGAAAAAGCATATTAATATAGGAATAATTATTAAATGTGCTTTGTAATGATTATGTGTTAATGCTTTAAGATTAATAATGAATTAATAATAATAATAATATTTTATTATCAGAAAAATGCTGTCGAGAAGAGCACGAGCGCAAAGAACCGAAGAACTAGATAATGAGAATAGGGAGCCAATAAACCCTATGCAACAATTTATAGATCTTCTAATAGGGGCCTTAAATAGAAACACTACTAAAGTGCCCGTAAATCCTCCAGCTTTGCACATAGCAAACTTTAAGGATTTTAAGAGCGTGGGACCGCCTGAGTTTAAGAAGACTACCGAGCCGATAGAGGCTCAATCCTGGATAAAGGAGATAGAGAAGGCGTTTGTTATCACCAGAGTCGGAGAGGAGCAAAAGATCATTTTTGCTACCTACACGCTGAACGGAGAAGCCAACTTTTGGTGGGAGGCAAACTAGAATAAGACTGGAAAGGGTGTAATAGCCCGGGAATGGTTTAAGGAGTTATACTTTGAGAACAATTTTTCCAGGAGTATGCAGAGCCGAATGGAGATGCGGTCTTTGGAGTTGAAACAAGGGGACATGTCAGTACCCCAGTATGCTGCCAAGTTTAACGAATTGGTTAGGTTTGCTCCACATCAGGTGGACACCTTAGAAAGGAATGCTAGGAGGTTTGAGCAGGGACTGAAACCCTGGCTCTATAATAAAATATTTGTGTTTCAAATTGATTCATTCAGATCTATTCTAGAGAAGGCTATCATAGCCAAAGGGGGAAGTGAAGGTTGACTCAGTTCAACAGAGAGAAGAATAATAAGAAGATAGAGGGAAGAAGCAAAGCTGAGGGAAGCGGCAGAAATGGTGGAAACCAGAAAAGGAAGTAGAATAATTTCGAGAATACCGGGAATAACCAAGGAGACCTAAAAAAGAGGGTCGAAGCTTGCAAGAACTGCTGGAGAAATCACACGGGGGTGTATTTGAAGGAAAAGTCAGTATGTTATAATTGCGGGCAAGAGGGACATATCTCTCCTAACTGCCCCAACCCGAAGAAGAATAGTGGATGTTTTGTTTGCGGAGCGACAGATCATATGACAAGAAATTGCCCAAAGAAGAGGTCAGATGGGGGAGACGACATCAAATGGAATAGCAATAGAAGGTTGACTATAATTTCTCCAGCTCCACCAAGTAGACCCGTAAGGACCTTCAACATGACAGTCCAAAATGTTGTGGCATCTAGAAATGTAGTCTTAGGTATCATCCCGGTCAATAATATAAATGAATATGTATTGTTTGATTCGGGTGCAACCTGTTCTTTCGTATCATATGATTTTGCTAAACGTTTAAGTTTACCTCTAGAGAAACTAGAGTCTCCCTTGAACATAGAAGTTGCGAATAAGGAAATATTTCCCCGTTGAACATATTTATAGGAATTATTGCATTGAAATTAGAGGACATAAGTTGTCAGTAGATTTAATTTTGATTAAATTAGGAGAATTTGACGTAATTTTGGGAATAAATTGGTTGAATAACCACGAGGCAATAATAGATTGCTAGAAGAAGAGTGTAAACCTTCAGACTTTAAAACAGTCTAAGGTACTGTTTTATGGTAGTAAATCGCCCAGACAATCTTGTTGTCTGACGATGATGCAAGCCAAAAGGCTGTTAAGAAAAAAGATGTGTAGGTTATCTATGCCACGTTATTGATATCCAGCAGGTAGGAGCAGAGATGGGACAGATACCTATAATAAGAGAATTCACGGATGTATTTTCAAATGAGTTGCCATGTCTTTCGCCAGATAGGGAGATTGAGTTTGTTATAGATGTAGTGCCCGAGACGACACTAGTTTCGAGGGCCCCATATAGGATGACACCGGTAGAGATGAACGAAGTGATGATACAATTACAAGAATTATTAGATAAGAAGTATAACTAACCGAGTGTGTCTCTGTAGGGAGCACCAGTGTTATTTGTGAAAAAGAAGGATGGATCATTAAGGTTTTGTATCGAATATCGGGAGTTGAATAAGGTGATAATCAAGAATAAGTACCCGTTGCCCAAGATCGACGATCTATTTGATTAGTTGAAGGGCACAAAATATTTTTCTAAGATAGATTTGAGGATGGGGTATCATCAGTTAAAGGTGAGAGGAGATGACGTACCTAAGACGGCATTCAGGACTCGTTATGGCCATTACAAGTTCTTGGTTATATCATTCGGGTTGACGAATGCTCTGGTAACATTTATGAACATGATGAACTGAGTGTTCAAGCATTATTTAGATAAGTTTATAGTGGTGTTCATAGATGATATTCTAGTCTATTCTAAGACGCAAGAAGATCATACTGAACATCTAAGGATAGTGTTGGAAACACTAAGGAAGGAAAAGTTGTATGGAAAATTCATAAAGTGTGAGTTTTAGCTAAAGAGAGTTCAATTTTTGGGGCATGTTATCAATAAATACGGTATATTCGTAGATCCAGCGGAGGTGAAAGCGGTAATAAATTGGGAGCAGCCAAAAACGCCAACGGAGGTGCGAAGTTTCTTAAGGTTAGCGGGCTACTATCGAAGAGTTAACTAATTTGATGAGGAAGACGGTGAAGTTTGTATGGTCGGAAAAATGCGAGAAAAGCTTTCGTGAGTTGAAGAAAAGATCGAGTGAGGCACCCGTATTATTTTTACCAGATGGTACAAGTGATTTTTTAGTTTATGGTGATGCATCGCATAAAGGATTATGGGAAGGGATACCTTACTCATGACCTCGAATTGGCAGGAGTTTGTTTTCCCTGAAGATTTGCAGTCACTATTTATATGGGAAAAAATATGAGATATAACAGACCACAAAAATCTGAAATATATCTTCACACAGAAGGATTTGAATATGAGGCAGAGAAGGCAGCTAGAATTAATCAAAGATTATGATTGTGAGATATTACATCACTCGGGGAAGGTGAACGTAGTTATCGATGCCTTAGGTAGAAAGGGTCGGCAAAAGTTGTCAATGTTAATGGCTCAAGAAGAGCTAATAACAGAGATGGCTAAAATGGAGTTAAAAGTGAGATTTCCGAAAGAATCGGGAAAAAATTATTTACGATGGAGACTCGTCCAACTACATTGGACATAGTAAAAGAAGTATAACTAAGAGATGAGAAGTGTGAGAAGATAAGGAAGAGAGTTGCAGAAGGAAAAAATTAAGTTTAAACTCGATAATGAAAGATTATTGAGATTTGAAGGAAAAATTTGGGTATCGGCAGTACTGAAGTTGAGAGAAGAAATTTTACAAGAGGCTCATAGTTCGAGGTACTTGATTCATCCGGGGAGCGCGAAGATGTATCAAGACCTCCGACAACATTTTTAGTGGCTGAATATGACGAAAGAAGTCGTGGAGTGCGTCAGCAAGTGCTTGACTTGTCAGAGAGTCAAGGTTGAACATCAGAGACCAAGCGATTTCCTACAACCCTTAGAAATTCCAAAATGGAAGTGGGAGCATATCACGATGGATTTCATGGTAGGACTTCTAACGATACAGAGAACATGCAGCGCTATATAAGTTATAGTGGATCGTTTAACTAAGTCGGCACATTTCTTGTCGATCAGACTAAGTTTAATTTAGATCAGTTAGCGAAACTTTATGTCAAGGAAATTGTTTCAAGATATGGAGTATCAGTTTCGATTGTGTCGGATCGGGATCTGCGTTTTACATCGAATTTCTGGAAGAGTTTGCAAGATTGAATGGGAACGAAGTTGAGGTTGAACGTGACATATCATCATCAAACAGAAGGGGAGAGCGAGAAAACGATTCAGACCCTAGAAGATATGTTGAGGGCCTGTGTTATGGATTTTAAAGGGAATTGGGATGACCACCTACTTTTAGTAGAATTCGAGTATAATAATAGTTATCATGCGAGTATAGGCATGCCGCCTTACGAAGCGCTATACGGAAGGAAGTGCAAAACGCCACTGTACTGGGATGAGGTAAAGGAACGTCGACTACTGGGACCGAAATTAGTTCAGCAGACCGCGAAAGTTATTAAAATAATAAAAGCGAGATTAATAGCAGCTCAAGACCGACAAAAGAAATATGCAGATCAGCATTGGCAGAAGAGAGATTTCGACGTCGGTAGTAATGTGTTTTTGAATGTATCTCCCTGGAAAGGGAAGATACAATTTGGAAAGAAATGGAAGCTAGTCTGAGATTTATAGCACCGTTTGAAGTGTTAAGAAGGGTAGGAAAGGTGGCTTACGAAGTAGCCTTACCTCCTTAATTGGAGCACATTCATAATATATTTCACGTGTCAGTTTTGTGACCTTATAAGCAGACTTATAAGTACGTAATAGAATACGAACCTATTCAAGTCGAAAAAGACTTAACATATGAAGAAATTTTGATTCAGATAATTGATAGGAAAGAGTAAGTCTTATGTATGGAGGAACCACAATGCCGAAAAAGCTACGTGAAAACTCAAAAATAAAATAAAGAAGAATTATCCTCACCTTTTTGTTTAACCTTGTATTGTGATTCTGAGAACAAAATCCTTATAAGGGGGAAGAATGTAACTATTGTGAATATCTCTTAGCCTTGTAATTAGGTTTATGAATATTATCTAATAAAATGAAGTTTTGTGGATATTATTCTGTGTTATATGATTAAAGGTCGAATTATGATCTAGATTATGTATAAGTGTTAGAGTATATGTGTTGTTGTTTCATATAAGAAAATAAAAAAAAATCGAGAAATAACATTAAAACACTATTCACGTAGAAAATGTTTTTTAATTTTTATGACTTTTCATATTACACCATAGCGTTTATTCGGAAAATAGAGACATAATCTCTATTTAAAAGTACGAAAGAAAAAGTCAACATTTTGACTAATGGAATAAGTTATGAAAGCTAACTAAGAATTTAACTAATTGATAAGCCTTAGAGCTTTGTTAATTCTAAGTGTCCAAGAAGGATTAAATAAAAGAGTCCAATAAGGACTAATTAAAGTCCAAGTGTAAGATTAAATGTGGCCCAATCTTTTAAGAGGAAAGCCCAAATGAAAGTCCAAAATAAATTAAAAGTCAACTTTGTCAAGTATGGGAGATTATGTATTGTGCAAACTTGCACTAGTGATTAAAATGAAGAAGAAACAAAAGCCAAAAGGGGAGGGGAAAGGGGGGAGTATCCGGCCACCGTGGCCAAGGGAGAGGCCAAGGGGTAACTTACCATTTATGGTAAGTTTTGTGTCTTGCAAACAAGCCGATTAAGGCTAACCTCTTTTTCATCATAGCTCTTAACCAAAAAGTCTTTTAAGCACTTATTATGTCCAACCTTTAACCCTTGGTTAGCTTAACATTAGGGATGGTTAGTAAGATATGTAGAGATGAAGGGAATGACCAATGAAAGACCTAGTTGGATGACCAAATCATAAGCCTTGCAAAGTATGTTTTATATATACTCCCAATCCATCATCTGTTGCATCTCTTTTAACAAAATCATCTAAGTAAGAAAAGCATAAGAAAAAAGAAAGCTTGAGAACCATATTGAGAGAGAAATTTCAGATTATAAAGGAGCAAGAAGAGGAATCTAGCAAGCCTTAATCATCATCTAGCAAGGAGTAAAAAACACCAAGAAGGCTATTTTGAAGAGCAAATTAACGTAACTTATAAAGAACGTTTAAGGCGAGTTTTTTAACTTCATTCGACTTATGTTCTTATGAATGTTTTATGACTTATTGATGTTCTAATTTACGTAATGTCTATATATTGTGTGAAATTCAAACTTATGCAAATCTTTTAAATATTTGTATAAGTTATTCAAGTTATGCTAGATTGCAAAGTGATAAAGTTTTAAAGTTCTATATTCATGAACTATTTAAGAAAATATCGATGATATTTGTTCCGACTAGACAAATGTTAGAATGTTTTATCAAATTGCTAATAGATCTTTGGACAATTATTGATGTTAAGTAGAGTTATCCAAACCAAATTGTTTTGGTGCGGATTCTGATGTAAGTCTGAGATTGAACAACCCTAATATTAGAGAAGTTTTTAGTCGGATATTCTGGCAAGGCATTGAGGTGCCTAAACAAACGCATATGGTCGTTTAAAGATAAAATGTTGTAGAACATAGACTACAATAGATTGATCACCTAACATGCTCGTAAGCAAGACGGTTTACTAATCAGTAGCTTTCCCCTTTCCCTTATATTTTCCTGAGCTCTCGCCACGTGCCGCACTAACTGAAATGTTTTAAAGAAAGCAAGGGTGAGCAACTTGGCTAACTGGTTCAAATTGAATCAGATTTTTATCGGTAGAAAGTGTGCTGATTTTGTCAATTGGTCTACGATAACCCAAATGGCATCATAACCCTTTTGTGTAACTGAAAGTCCCACCTCGAAGTCCATAGTGATATGCTCCCATTTTCACTCTGGTATATTCAGTGGTTGAAGTAACCCACTCGGTCTCTGATGTTCCGCTTTGACTTGCTGAGAGGTGAGACACTTACTGACATACCCTGCTACGTCTCGCTTCATGTTGGGCCACCAAAAATATTGACGAAGATCCCGGTACATTTTTGTGCTTCCTATGTGGACAGAATATGCTGAATTATGTGCTTCATGTAAAATTTTTTCTCTTAATTCAGTCACGGCTGGCACCCACACTCGCTCTTCGTATCTTAAGATACTATCCTTATCCATCCGAAATTTCTCTTCCTCATTTTCTGCGATCCTCTCCCGTATTCTTTCACACTCTTCATCTTTTTCCTGTGATTCTTTCACTTTGTCGAGTAATGTCGGACGAGCTTCAATTACGAATAACTTCTCTGCTGCCTCTGTCGGACTTTTTACTTCGATCTCCAGTTTCGCCATTTCCCGTATTAGCTCCTCATGAGTAGTCAACATAAATAAATTCTCGTTCCCCGTTCTACTCAATGTGTCTGCTACTACATTTGTCTTCCCTGGGTGATAAAGAATTTCGCAATCGTAATCCTTGATTAATTCCAACCACCTCCTCTGTCGCATGTTTAGCTCCTTTTGTGTGAAAATATATTTTAGACTCTTATGGTCCGTGTATATCTCACATTTCTCTCCATAAAGGTAATGTCTCCAAATCTTCAATGCAAAAACAACAGCTGCTAGTTCCAGGTCATGGGTAGGATATCGCTTCTCGTAGTCCTTCAATTGTCGTGACGCATACGCAATGACCTTGTTGTGTTGCATTAACACACAGCCAAGACCCTTGTGTGACGCATCACTATACACTACAAAGCCTCCCGTATCATCTGGCAAGGACAATACAGGCGCCTCGCTTAACCTCTTATTCAACTCCTGAAAACTATCTTCGCACTTTTCAGACCACACAAACTTCACTGTCTTCCTCGTTAGATTGGTTAACGGGGTTGCTATCTTAGAAAAATCTTGGATAAACCTCTGATAGTACCTGGCTAACCCTAAGAAACTTCGTACTTCTTTCGGCGTCTTCGGTTATTCCCAGTTACTAATTGCCTCCACCTTCGTAGGGTCCACTGAGATACCGTCTTTGTCGATCAAATGCCCTAAAAATTGCACCTTTTCCATCCAGAATTCGCACTTGAAAAATTTCGCGTATAACTTTTCCCTTCTCAATGTCTCCAGTACTTCGTTCAGATGATCGGCGTGCTCTTTTTCGGTCTTTGAATAAATCAAAATGTCATCGATGAAAACTACTACAAACTTATCTAAGTACGGCTTTAGAATCCGGTTCATCAAGTCCATGAATGTTGCCGGCGCGTTAGTCAAACCGAAAGACATCACCAAAAACTCGTAGTGACCATATATTATCCAAAACGCAGTTTTAGGTACATCTTCCTTCCTTTACTTTTAGCTGATGATATCCAGTCCTCAAATCTATCTTCGAGAAGTGTCTGGCTCCCTTTAGTTGATCGAACAGGTCGTCGATTCTTGGCAATGGGTACTTATTCTTGATCGTTGATTTGTTCAGCTCCCAGTAGTCGATGCAGAGTCTCATCGATCCATCCTTCTTCTTGACAAACAAATCCCCATGAAGACACAATTGGCTGGATATACCCATTGTCCAACAGTTCTTGAAGTTATATCAATAATTCCTTCCTCTCTACCGACGCCATACGATACGAAGCCTTCGAAATTGGTGCAGTCCCCGACACTAAGTCTATCGCAAATTCAATTTCTCTGTCTAGCGGAAGACCGGGTAAATCGCTTGGAAACACATCTGGAAACTCTCTCACTACCAGTATATTTTTAATATCCACACCTTCTTTCTTCGTATCTAGAATATAGGCTAAATATCATACACATCATTTCTTTAACAACTTCCGAGCCTGCATCATCGTAAGACGACAAGAACTTCTCAATGATGCGCTGCCATTAAACATTACCCTCGACCGATTTGGGGTCTGAAGGCTCACACTTTTCTTCTGACAGTGAATAATCGCCGCATGATTGTACAACCAGTCCATTCCCAATATCACGTCGAACTCTCTTAATTTAATCGGGATCAAATCTACATTTAGGTTATGACCCCTAATTTCAGCACAACATTTACGGTATATGCACTCTACGGGGATTACCTCTTCGTTAGCAATTTCTATGTTCACAGGCTTTTCTAACCGCTCTTGGGGTAAATTTCTATGTTCACAGGCAGTGGTCGCACCTGAATCAAATAATACGCAAGCATTTATATTATTGATTGGGATAATACCTGACACCGCGTCCTTAGCAATCACTGCATCCCGGACGGTCATGTTGAATGTTCGGGCAGCAGAGTCGGACCTCCAATCATCAGTTTACTGCCTCCTCCTCGGTTGCCGCTTCCACCACTACTTCCTTTCTTCGGGCAGTCTTTGAACTGATGCTCCATTGACCCACAAGAATAGCATCCACGGTTCTTCTTTGGGTTTGGGCAATGCGATGCTATATGCCCTTCTTGGTTGCAACTGTAGCAGACATTACGTCCCTTCCAGCACTCACCCTTGTGATCTTTCTCACATTTCGAACACGCTTCAATCTTCTTCTTAAATCCTCCCTAACTATTCTCTGCCTGATTAGTGTTGGTACTGTTTTTATTGTTGTTACCACCGTCCCATTTTCTTTTTCCCGAATTGCTTCCACCGCTACTGCCACCACCACGGTAGTCTCCTCCACTCTTCTTATTCTTTTTGTGTTGATTCAGGGCTTCAATCCCTCCTTCGGTGATGATGACTTTTTCCAGCAGTGCACTAAAAGTCTCGATCTGGAGAACGGCTACCTTGTTATACAACTACGGTTTCAGCCCTTGTTCGAACCTTTACATCTTCAGCTCTTCAGTACTTACTTGAAGCGGTGCAAAACGCGCAAGTTTATTGAATTTGGCGGCGTACTGAGCCACCGACATGTCTCCTTGCTTCAGCTCTAGAAATTTCACCACCATTTGCCTTTCCATGCTCTTTAGAAAATAATTCTCGAAAAATAATTCCTTGAACTTGTCCCACGGTATCGCTCCTTCGCCTGCTCGTTGTTGGTTAGCCTCCCACCAATAATTTGCTTCTTCTTTCATCATATAGGTGGCGAATGCCGTTTTCTGGTCATCCCCCACGCGTGCGATGGTGAAATCCTTCTCTATTTCCTTCACCCAAGACTGGGCTTCAATCGGATCAGTCGTTCCCTTGAACTCTAGGGTCCAACGCTCTTGAAGTCTTTGAAATTTGTTATGGATGTTGTCGGGGGATGGGGATCCACAGGTCCCGTATTTCTCCCTTGGGTCATTCTCTCCAGTATATCCGCTAACCGCTGCATGGGGTCCACCGGAACTCCTTCATTATTAACCGATCCCTGGGGTGTTGGTGGTGGGGCTGGTATGTTACGTCTGGGTGGCATCATCTGCTTAACGTAAGAAAACTTAATGTCATAATTTCATCATACTAGGAGGAATATCTATCATGAGTACTACAAGAAAACAACATATATAGTAATGACAATTGCATTCAGTGCTACCAGCTGTTACAACATACATGAACATGCTATAGCGTACTATTATAGATGTCATCAAACGTTTCTTGATACAACAAAATGGTGAGGGGTTCACCGACATACTCCCTTTAGATAAGCATAAAAGTTACAGTCTTACAATACTATCCCACACATGTAGCAAAATGTTGGGATTAACATATACAAGATTACATACAGCTAGGCACATAAGTTAAGCAACCTATCCGAGCATACCGCGCTCCACAGTGCTGCCATACTCCCTATGACCCATATGGATCATCAACTCTCGACTCAGGGTGTGACGAGTCTGTCCCTCTTCAGTTGGGTAGTGGTATACACCATCTATCCACCTGCCCATTGCTGAGTGGAAAGCATATCCCATTCGGTTCATCTTTCTCTTACCCTTCCTCACTTCACCCTCCAGGTCGTCAACTCATTCTACGGCAACATCCCGTTGTTCCTTGATCCGGACACGGTTTGCCACCTCCCTACCTAACTGGTTCTTCAGGATCTCATTATCCATTTGCAAATTAACTCCCCGATGCTCTGACTGCTCCAGCTTTCCCGCCAATTCTGCATTCCTCGCCAAGAGGTGATGCAGCATGACTACCAATTGTGTAGAGGCCCCTAGCTGCCCTTGCACATCTGTCTCTAATTCCTGGATCCGGTTCTTACCTCCTGGACCTCGCTTTCTAGTCCCTGAATCCTGGCCCGTTGCTCTCGGGCTTCACTCTCCAACTCATGGATCCTATTTGCTTGATCGAGAATGCGGTCGGTACGTTCTTCCAACATCTCCATCAAAAATGTGGTGTCAACAGGGGGCACCTCCTCCAATTCCTCTTCTAGGTCCTCCTCCAGGTCAGACTCCAACTCGGGTTCCTCCTCAGCAGGGACAATAGCTAGAGTATGCTCAACCACCATGAGTGTCTCGGACACCACATGGATGTCACGTGGCTCCTCTTCTGCGACTCTACTAGGTTCTCCTGTGTTTGACATCCTACAAGCACAACCAAAAACAAGCAAACTTCTATTAGTATCCTACAACAAAATATAAGTTCATTGTCTGGAATGAATTTCATAATACTATACTCTCTAAGATAAGTCTTCATCACGTAAAACTCTGCAGGAGTTTTGTCTACTCTTATTCTCTATACACGTCCTAAAGTTATAGCCTAAAGGCCTCTCTTTAAAGGTTTATAACCTAAGGCTTTGATACCAACCTGTGACGCCCCCAAATCCGGGTCACCTGAGCTACGGACCTGGTTCATCACTATCTAATACAAGCATGATACAATCGATAACTTATAGCGGAATAAAGGAATATTTACATTGATATAACATAGATAATCCTGTCCCAAGTCTCGAAACCAAGACTACTGCAAAACATAACATAATACATAAGGGTAAATATGTCTTAATACATAACGATAATTCTAGAACAATAAAATACAACTAATCAGTAGCTTTTCCCTTTCCCTTATCTTTTCCTGAGCTCTCGCCACGTGCTGCACTAACTGAAATGTTTTAAAGAAAGCAAGGGTGAGCAACAAATTTGCCCCGCAAGTATAATAGCAGTGAATAATCAGGTGAATGACTTTAGCTCACAGGAGTAAAAATTTAGCTAACTCAAGGAAATAAACAACTTCTTTTACCACCGTTATAGTGGTTGCTATGAACCGAAGGATTTCTGAAATATCCAAGGATTTCAAAGTTTCCCAAAGAAAGGGACTAATTAATACTGAGTGAGAACCAAGGCACCGAACTCTATCTAGAATTACTGAAAATTCATCCGATAATCCACAAAACTAGTACAATAGGTGATCAGCCTAAGGTACCTGGCATTATGCATAAGCCTTGCATTTTCCATTTACGCGTGTGTCGGTTCCCCGACGTTTATACAATTTCCCCTGCTATGAGGGTTGTTCTTCTCAGCTTTACATGGGAGTCCGAACCAAAACAATTTGATCAGACAGTTTTACTTAACAACAATAATAGTTGGAGGACTTAACCTCACTTCAATAAACAAATCAATAAGTGTCTAGCTGGAACAATTAGCTTTGACATAGCTTTCAAACAGTTTATGGAATAAAGAACTTTAAGGTTCAACAACATGCATAATAGCATCAATAATATCTTGGATGAATAACAATTCATAATCTTTGGAATCACACAATATATAACATTGCATGAAATGGGCTTTCATTGCAATACTTGAATAAAAGTATGAATACTAGCACACTAATTGCTAAATTGATAAGTAATTTGAACGGAGTCAAGAAACTCAATAAGCTTGCTCAATAAATAATATTTGCTCGAATATAATTTTGAGTAGGGTAAGTAAGTTTGCACAATAATAACTTGAATAAGATAGGAGACTTGCTCGATAGATAAATGAGTTAAGGAAAACTCGCACAATTAAATAAGGGTTGAGTAAGGAACTTTCCTTGCGCGTGCGTTAAGATCTTGACATTAATCGTCCTTCAAAAATAATACCCTACAGTTCATTAAAATCGTCATAAATATTAGTCACGTAAGGACTAGGTTCAATACAGTCATCACATCGTCAAAATACATTGATTGCCACTACGACTACCCAGTCGGGGGTCTCGCTCCCCGGTGAGCGAGCAGCTTCTTAACGATTAATAGGGTACAATTAATAAGCGTCTCTAATCATTTTGTACAAAAATATAAGTTTTGGACTCGCAGGAAA
Source organism: Aralia elata (assembly GCA_034770075.1). NCBI lineage: Eukaryota > Viridiplantae > Streptophyta > Magnoliopsida > Apiales > Araliaceae > Aralia > Aralia elata. Next base: position 64,083,461 of record CM068383.1, on the reverse strand, counting down.
AATTCACTGGGTCCGAGTCGACCCGGTCTGACCTGACCCGACCCGGACCAGGCGCGGAACAGCGCCATGCAGTAACCCAGATTCTGCAGTTGCAGAATCGCTAGGTTAAGACCTCTGTCCGCTCCAGCTCCTATATCTCCCTTTATACTCGATCAATTTGGTCCGTTACGGACTCTATGGATTCGTAAGACACGGGGCTATCAAAAATGTAGGACGACCCATAGACGCTAACATAACCAAATCTTAAGCCAAAACGTAAACTGCATACTCTGTTTTTCGCAGTCATAATGCATTTTACTCAAATCATAACTGTGACTTCGTTTTAGAATCTTTTTAGTTCATTCCAACTAGGTTATCTTCACAACTCATGGAAGTAAAATAATATAACAACAAACAATCAAAATAATCACACCATCAAGGCTTTACAGTCCTCTAACAGTCCGAAGGTCCAAAAGTCCAAAAATGTCCAAAGTTCATCCTTTAAGCCAAGGTTCGGATTTCTCTTCGTTTTTGTTCCACTTTAATGGTATTAATAGCTTAAAAAGTGTCTTGGTAACAATATTAAGCAACTACAACCAACAATAACAACCAAAAATCTCCAGAAACTCAAAACCCATCAAGAAAGCTTCAAAAACTCAGAAACTTGAACAATGGAAGAAAGATGATTTTACCTCTTACTCTTACTTCTAAGGGTGCTATGGAAGCTACTAGGATTCTTCTTCTCCTTCCTCTAGCTCTCGTGCGTCTTCTTCTTCTTCCCTTCTTTTTCCCGTAAGCTTCCTTCTTCTTCTTCAAATTTTCTTCTTTCTCTCTCTCTATAGTTCTCTCTCTCTCTCTCTTTGTATTCTTTATCCTTGCTTGCAAATGGGAAGTATGTTGATGGTTTGAATAAGAAGGAAAATGAGCTGATGGGAGGATAAGGTGGCTTCGGAAGGAATGTATTGATATGCTAAAAATGCTTCGCCCGAGCTCTTGAAAATGAATTTGAGGAGGATGTTTTGTGAAGTTAACAATCCCATGTTTGGTGTACTGTGACGGTCTAACCCCCTTATCTGATTGGCTAATTCAATTAATGCTCTCTCCTAATTGGTTGAGGCTTAATTGCCTCTCCAGTTAATTCGAATACACAGATAAATATACCCGAATACTCTCACTTTTGTACCAAATTTGGTAAATAATTCTACCCAAAATTAAAATGGGTACTCCTATAAATTATTGGGACGCGTAAAAATATTTATTATGGGATTTGTCCATGTATTCGGAACACTCATATAACACATTTCGGATACGGATTAAATCACGCAGCATCTCGAATAAAATTCCCGCCGCTTGAAAAAAGTATTTCTTCGCATACACGCCTTAACAAAATTAATAGAAATCAAAAGAGACGCAAAAATATTTGGGTGTGAATAGTGCATCGGGAAACGTGCCCTGTGAATAGTGATTTTACGAATTTTTGCAAAATCGATTTATCCACTCCAACGACACAACAACACATAAAATTTAACATATGCACATTTTCTAGGCTGCAACACAACTTTAAGCACATAACACAGATAAATATATATAAAAATAAAAATTCATTTTATTCATACATAACTCGGGTTACAAGGAAATCTAAAATTTCCGATCGTTATAAGTACCGTGTAGCACCATCTCCAGGGTTTGAAGGGCCAAATTTAGGGGCGTCACATCCATAAAATTAGCTAGACATTTAATAGTGGTGCGAGCGTACATGTACAATCAATTAAGAATAAAAGTAGCGACACGTTAGGAACTTCATGCTATGTTATAATCTTAAAAATAAAAATGTATTTCTATTTTGAACCGATAAAAGAATTGTATTATTAATTTTGGAACAGAGGGAATATCAACATGCAAAATAAAGTTGCACACTTGTTTCTGAGGGCTAACTTAATTAAATATGACGCTACAAGGCACAAACCTACGGTGTATCCAACTAAATACTAGAACCAAACATCATCTATCAGTATCTGAAACATCCTTGAGATTACTTTGTATCAACATCAATATCACCTGCAAATGCCAATTTCAAGTCTTATTTGTGAATGCATTGTTTGTTAAAAGAGTTAATTGAAGCTAGGTTTAGAGTTAATTGAAGTTTAGTAAACTGTAGGGGATTTTATTCAAATTGTAACTATCTACAGGCTATGTTACATCAGATAGATTGTTTGGTTAGATAAAGTTCAAAATGGGTACTCCTTTATTTTATCACTTTCTTGCATTGAAATGAAATAAAGTGTCCAGTACGCATACCTTTGTTCGAGTGTCGAACACAGATACTTTTAAGATAAAGTGAGTCTATGTAACATAGTCTACAGGCCAAGGTTCTAATGAGGAGGATTATGCAGGGTTACTCAAAATTGTTTATTGTTTCATTTTTCATTTTTCACTCTTTCCTTTCCTATCAATTTCATCAATTTTCCAAGAATATTGATCAAGACACACGTCTAAAAATGAATCTATTTATTTTATGGCACAAATCCAAAAGAATGATAAATTTCATCTACAAGTATATGTCTATAGTTAAAAAACATGAAGAGGATTTTGTGCTCAAAGTAGGTAGGATCCCCCCTGTTCTTGTTACAATTTGGACAACTTCCTTCTATTCTAATACTATACGGCATAAAAATGAAATGGATTATTAATGTGATTATGATAAACCATTAGAAAGAATTTTAGCAAAGAAGCTACTCAATGGGCGTGGCTAGCCAAGTTTAATGGCAATCTTCAACTGAAAAGAGGCTTCTAGCTGACTTGAGTTTATTTTTGTGTCTTTTCCGAAGTGGTTCAACGTTTTGTTGCACAGCTATATAATTTTGCATAAATTATAATTTACCCATTCGAAATTATAAAATCATTATCCACCTTTAAAAGTTAATTTAAAACCTTTTCAAACTCAAAATTGATAATATTCATTAAAAATTACCAAACAATAAATATTATAATTAGTACTCTCTCTGTTCCAAAATTAGAAATACATTTTCCTTTTTAGTCCGTTCCAAAATTAAATATACATTTCTATTTTAAGATTATGAAGTGACAAGATGTTCTTAATTCGTCATTACTTTTTTACTATCATTTTCAATATCAAACTATCACAATTGAATTCCTAACTAATACTGAGGTCATATTTAAGAATATATAATTATTTTTAAAAGTCATCGTTTTAAAAATATATCTCTAATTTGAGAACGAAGAGAGTGATACTTTTTTGATAGTTTATAATATTCATTATTTGACTAAATTAAATGAATATGTGTCAAATTTTGAGTTTAAAAATATTTAAATCAACTTCAAAAGTCGATAAAGATCTTATATATTGGAATGACAGGAGAATCATTTTTATTCAAACATATATAAATTGTTAATGATAACCAGCTATCATACTAGCTAAAATAAGGCTTATGAAAATTCTCATAATTGATGTAATATAGTCTCATTTTTATGGTTCAATTCTTGAAAATTGGTGCAGCTGCACATGTGCAAACATAAAGAGAATATAAAACAACAAATAGGGAAATAGTTTTTCAAATTTAAACTTTGCAAGGAGAGACTAATATAAAGAGAAAGAGTGACATGAAATGAAAACCTTCACGTCTCTATATATTACCACGGTTTATTTCTCTCACTAAGAATGTCACGTCCTGTCCAAGTCCAAGCATGTAACTCTGCTGCCATACAGGTTAGGAAATTTTTTAGCCCAAAGAATATTTAGTTTTCGTCAAGATATGAAAGAAAATAAGAAAAGAATTTAGTTAAAAAAAACACACCTTCAATTTTAACGTTGTCCCCGAATAATCTCCGTGTCAAATCGTTTGGGCAATCTAACTCGAAATACATTCTGTGGGTGAGGAAGTAGGCTCCTGTGCTCAGCTGAAATTTTGTCAAGTCTCCACCAATGACTTCATCATTCTCTATCTCATCAATATTTTCAGGCACATTATCTTCTCTGTCACCATACACAAGATTGATACCAATCTCCTCTACCTGGAAATACACTCCAATGAATACAGCAACAGTGACTTCATCCCCACCCTCCAACTGATTACCAAACTTCCAATGGCTTAACCATACAAAATCTTCACCGTCTCCATATTCTCGAGTTCCGAAGTACATAGGAAGGTATATCCAAGTTAGATTCTTGGTCTTGTTATGGATTTTTGTAAATGATGGATATGTATTCCAAAAGGGATACTGTCCATGAACAGCGCATACGTTCAATCCTCGGATCCTCAAATTATTTGGAAGTGAAGGCACAGTAAACGAGGACGATAACCTCCTATTTTCATCATTGAACCAACTAGGAACCACACTTACAGGAACATAAGTACTAAATATGCCAAATTCATGTAATCCCTGTATTACATGAACCATAATGTTAAAAATTAATTCCACAAAAGATGATAAGAGAGAAGAAAAAGAAACAGAAAACACCTGGATGGGGCGCTTGATTCCCGAAAATGTATGGTTATTATAAAGTATTACTTCAAGGTCTCTCGGTGATTGTACATTGATCAGACCCAAATCGTTTATTAAATCACTATCAACGGCCCCAATAGGTTCTAACCGGAAGAATCCTTGCACTTCACTTAAGATTGAGTCATGCAACAAGTACCGTAACAACTGAGGTTTTGATTCAAAGGTTATCCTTTCCAGGGACGTGATATCATCCACATACAAATTTTGTACACTACTTGGCAGACCTATCATAGATCGTAGTCTTTTACATGAACTTACAGAGAGAGACTCAAGATTAGTAAGAGTTTTGATAGATTCTGGAAGGACTTCAATCGGATTTTTGTCCAAATACAATTTCTTTAGCAAGGATAACTGACTCAAGTCCTTGAGAAAAGAATTTTCAGAAAGATTGCAGTTTCCAAGGTTTAAACTTACCAAATAGCGTAGTGAAGAAAGGTTGATGGTTTCAAGATTTCTTTTGGGTTTAAACAACCATGACCAAACAATGACATTCCATGGATTGACCTCTCTAAACGAACTTAGTGACGTGGTCGTGATAGTTCCTTCATCTTGAAACTCAACAAGATTTGAGCAACCAGAGATTACAAGTGTTTCGAGAGATCCTAGCAACCGAATATTTCTTGGAAGCTTCTCAAGTTTTTTGCAGCCTTCTAGATCCAGTACAACAAGTCTTTCAAGGTTGCAAATTGAGTCACAAATGTCAACCAAACTCACGCAACCTTTTAGAATTAATCTCTCAAGATTGCGGAGCCCAAAAAAGTTAAGTGTTTTACCAAGCCTACGAGAATGACTGAGGTCAAGGATTTGAAGTGATCGAAGATCCTGTTTTGAAAACAAGTAATGGGTGGTTAATTCTAAACATATGATCAAACGTACGCTAAAAATGTTAATAGGAATAGAAGATGTCATACCATAGTTCTCTCCCAAACTTGTTCCAACATGCTATAACGCAGGTCGAGAGCAACCAGATTCGACAAAGGTAAGTCTGTGGGTATACAGTACAAAGGGAATCCATGCCAAGATAACCATACTAAATTTCCGGGAAAATGCTCATAACTTCCAGTGAATTGTACATACTTGAGCTGGAGTAGTCTTAGGCGTTTCATCCTTTCAAAGGCTTTGATTGACAGCTCTACTCCACTTGGACCTCTTAAAGCAGCATGTTCTGACGGCCTTAACAAGAAGCTAAAACACGATTTTACTAGTGAAGTGACCTTGTTGAACCCCAATGAATTAGGATAATTAGAACTGAAGGATGACTTCACAGAGTAGTCTTCCTTGAACATATGCATGTCAAGGGCAAGTCCTTCAATTGATTCTGTACCCTAAGAGACAGTGAAATGAAAGAAAAGGTGAAACGAAAAAATAGGCTTTATGAGCATGTGAGACCAAATAAGTATAAAATGCACATGATAAGTATTTTTCTTACCTCATTTCCTTTCATCACATTAAAAGAATCCTCATGATGCCAGAGTCTACTACGCTTTCCAGGATCCTTAGGTGATTCTTGGCGAACTATTTCTCTTCCCATCTCTTGAATCAGTTGATGCATTTCCAGCTTCCCTATGTCAGTAATTAAGAGACTTTTTTCAATGAGATTTTGCATTCCAACTTCTGTGGAATAACCACACTTATCCAACATAGTAACTATATAACTTTTGTCCTCTCCAACAAAGAAACAAGCGATGTGCAGAAATAAATTTCTGTCATGGTCATCTTGCAATAAATCATAGCTGATTTTTAGTATCTTTAGGATTTCAGCATTTAGAATTGCTTCCAATTTCTGTAATGCACTTTTCCATACATTTATACTTTTTCCGGTTAGAGAGCACCCCAAAACTTTAAGGGCCAATGGAAGCCCTCCACATCGTTGTACGACCCTTACTGCTTTGTCGCTGTAACCTTCCAAGGGATGATCTTGTCCAAAAGCATGCCAACTGAAAAGCTTCAAGGATTCATCGTCATCCAATATTTTAACCTCATGCAACTTATGAAGTTTACGAGCCTTTAACAACCACTTGTTCCTAGTTGTTATGATGATCTTACTTCCGGGATAGAAATCTTGTGTTCCGATAAGGGTATCTAATTGGTTCACATCATCAACATCGTCCAGAACAATGAAAACTTTATTACAGCGTATGACATCTTCAATCTTCACGGTTCCCTCATCGATATTGTATATCTTCTCCTTTTGTCCCTTTAGAATGTTTGAAAGAAGCTGCCTTTGTAAAGTACGTAAACCATTTGACTCATTACAAATCTCCCTAATATTTGCAAGGAAGCAGCTTCTTTCAAATATGTGATGGTTTAAATTATAAACAAATTTGGCAATAGTTGTCTTACCCATTCCACCCATACCAAAAATTACTAACATGTCAATATCAGCTGATCCATCATTTAGCCAGAGATTAATACTTTTGGATCGAGAATGTAATCCGACATGGAATCGGGGAATTTTCAAGGCTGAGCGATTTACTTTATCACTGATTTCTTTTATAATTTCCTGGATGAACTTTGACTCATGCCTGAAAATAGAATTGAAAAACAAAAGTAATTCAGATGAAGAAAATTGCTAAATGTATACTAAATTTGTCAATGTTCTCATGGAATTATCAAATCAAAAAAGGAAGTACAGGGTAGTTGAAACCTTATGGAAAGGCATAGGAAATCGAAAGAGTATATTACATTGCAAAATCTCTATCACTAGGTTAATAGATTCTGGTTTGATAAGCTTTTCTAGTACAAAAAAAAAATCATATATGTGCTAGTATTCATGTATTTCTTCTAAATATTTTCAGTATAATATGATCAAGTAGCCTACAAGTATAATTTAAATTAACCGACCAATTTAGCTGTACCTCATGTTAGATGTTAGCTTATAAAATTTTCCTTTACTAGAAGGCTTTTATTTTGTTCAAATTTATGTACTCCAGGTCAAGTAAGTAATATGTCGAATCATTTGAAGGCCAATCCATTCTGCTACAAGAGGTGTCTGGAGAAGAATATGCTATTGAATGAATATGTTCAACGTTGTGTAATTTTTCACAATGGAAAGCAAAAAATGGAAACTTTATGAATTTTGTCAATGTTGAATGTGTAATCTAAACTAAATGATGAATGTTGAAGGTGTAATCTAAACTAAATGATGCAACTAAGAGGAACTTATACCAATTCAGCTTTACCTCATGTTAGATGTTTGTTTATAAAACTTTCCTTTACTAGAAGGTCGAGTAATTAATATGCCGAATCATTTGAAGGCCAATCCGTTCTGCTACAAGAGGTGATATTGAATGAATATGTTCAACGTTGTGTATTTTTTCACAGGAAGCAAAAAATGATAACTTATGAATTTTGGTTGAATGTTGAAGGTGTAATCTAAACTTTATTTTTCAATTAACAAGAGATGTTCGGAGCACATTCTAAGCCAGTTGGTTCAACCATCCTTATGCTTCTTTGTAATACAGTTTTCTTTGGTACAGAAATTTTTTTATGAATACATGAAATCAAGAAAACAAAAAGCTACACAATTCACTTTCAGATGCAAGATGTTAATTAATTGTTAACAGTTACATAAAGCAAAGTCTAGAAGTCCTTTTCTTCTTGTACTGATGCTGTGTTGTGAAGCAATTAGATTACGGTGGTAAATTGGGATAACAAATAAAGTTATGTTCTTCTTGTACAAAGCATTCCGAAAAGCAAAATAGTAAATTGAGTAACTTACCCATCAGCTTGGTTTTGCAAGACCATACCACTCAAGTCTGCAACTTCTTTCAATGCTGCCCTCCAACCATTTACCCTGTCCATCCATTCCTTTTTACTTTCATCATCTTTTTTCGCCATCAATTTCTCTTCGTACCTACCAAATGCTTCCTTGATGCTTCCTGTTTGGTACCTAACATCGGATGGTTCCACGTGATAGAAGACCGGAACAACTAGATGCCCAGAGATCTTCTTGCATTCAAGTATCATCAACAGCTCATCCAGGCACCATTTGGAAGATGCATAGTCCTTCGAGAACACAATTATTGAAAGCCTCGACTGTCGAATTGCTCTATTTAACTCAGATTTGACATGTTTTCCTCGCTCTAACCCTTCGTCATCTCTAAATGTGCGAAATCCTGCTTGCACCAAAGCTGTATAGAGGTGATCAGTGAAGGTTTTACGAGTGTCTGCGCCTCTAAAACTCAAGAACACATCATATCTGGATCTAGAGGTAGAAGAGGAGGCTTCTTGGGCTCTCAAAGTCTCCATTGAATGAAGATATCTTAAGATTGCTTAGCCCTAACTAGTGATGCACAACAGGCCGGCCCGGCCTGGTCCTGCCAGGCCTTGGCCGTTGACCAGGTCAGGTCAGGCCTTGACTATTGGACTGCTAGGCCAGGTCAGGTCAGGCTTGGCGCAATAATAGGTGACCTGTTTGAGCCTGCAGACCAGACCAGGCCAGGCCCAAGCTGGTCCGGTCTGGTCCATACAATTTTTTTTTCCTTTCCGTGTTCCATACTTCTGGCCAGGCCCAAGCTGGTCTCTAGTGCTTAATTTCTTATGGGTACATTATTAAATTTAAGTCTTGGCTGACGCCGCTGACCTGCTGCTTGCTGGGTACATTCATTAAGTACTATGGATGTACGTGTTCCATTAAGTCTAGGCTGACAAGTGACAACACATTGGCATTGCAGTAGTATAGAATATTGTACATATTAATTATCATTGTATTTAATTATTTATGTAACCATGTCTATAAATATTAAATATTAATAAACTTTTAATCAACTAAATTATTAATATTAAATAAACTAATTAGTGTATGAAATTTCAATCAACTAATTTATTAATATTAAATAAAGTAATTAGTAAATCAATATTAAATTTTAATCAACTAACTTATTAAAATTAATAAACTAACTACTATATTAATATTAAAATTTAATCAACTAACTTATTAATATTAAATAAACTAACTAATATATTAATTAAATGTACTTACAAGAAATCAAGAATGAATAATTAAAACTTTAAACTTGATTGATGTATTAATTAAAAGTAATGTATTACAACTTATAACTTACAGATTACAATAATGAACCGGTAATAATTTATTAAATCAATAATTTGATGAATAATTATAAGTTTATAACTTTAAAGTATAATTTAAACAATAATCAAGAATGAGTCGGTTATAAATATTTGTCTTCAAAATTTTTAAAAATATGTTTTCAAATATTCAAAAAATATATCTTTGAATCTTCAAAAAATATATCTTTAAATCTTCAAAAAATATATCTTCAAATCTGTAAAAAAAAAATATTTTTCAAGCTTCCACTGACACTGCCTGACATGCCCACTCCTTTTTTTTGGATAAGTCATGACTGACTTTATGTTGGTCCGTTGTTGCTTTGTTGGTTGAGTCATGAGTGGATTGTGGACCACTCCTTTTTTTTTCCTTTAAATCTGTTGATGGTGTGCAGACTTGCATACCTAAGATTATTTAAAACATGACTCATGGCTCGCGGGCTTATGGCCTATAGGTTGCAGACTAAACTCACAAGTTATTTAAAACATAATACATGTTGATGTTGGGTTGTTGGGCTGGGTAGTGGGCTGCTAAGATATTAAAAAAAAAAACAGTCCAAGTGCGAATAGGCCAGGCCAGGCCTAAGGCTTTGGACCAGGCCAGGCCTAGGCCACAGGCCGGTCCAGGCCGGGCTTTTAGCCAGGCCAGGCCAGGCCAGATTTTTCCTTCCAAACAGCGGCCTTTTTTCAGCCTTCAGGTCGGGCCTGACCGGACCAGGCATTGACCAGACCAGGCTTTGACCAGGCCGGGCCCAGGCCGGACCAAGGCCAGACCGCAGGCCGCGAGCCTTTTGTGCACCCCTAGCCCTAACAAGGATATGAAGATCGCGTAGATAGCATAGCTTTTAAGATATATATATATATATTATATATATATATATATATCTATATATATATATGGGCAAAGGTGCAAAAAAGCCCCCGTGATTTACCCCGAAGTCCCACTTCCACCTTGAACTATTTTTTTTCCAAAAATGCCCTTAACGTTGTAAAACGTAGCTCAACTATGCCCCTCCCGTTAAAAAAATTCCAACTGGACAAACAGACGATAGTGACGTCCGACACGTGGCAAAAATAAAATTTAATAATATTTTTATTATTATTTTCACTTTCTTTTCCAGCTTTTCTCTCTCCATCTCTTCTCCCTCTTTTCTCTCTCTCCTTTTTTCTTCCTCTGTTCCAAAAATAACAAAACTGAAATGCATTAATCATAACAATTTAGTGAAGATCATGAAGCAATCCCTATTTGCCCCCGCCTCCGACATCGAACAACCCTATTCCGTTAACGAAGATCAAAACCTCCAAAATCAAATTCAACAACTCATTAAACCTCATTCTACCAATCTCACCAAAACCCATTTCAATTCCACTAAAACTCCTTCTTACTTTCACGAATGTTTGATTTGCATCTAACTGATTATTGACTCTAGAAATCGGATGTTCGCTTTGATGTTTCATACCCTATGCGCCTTCACTTCAAAACCCTTCATCGGAAAAGCACCACTAGCACCCCAATTGATCGAAAAATCGCCAGTGGTTTTCTAATTAATGTTGTCCGGTCTGATGGCTTTCGCTTTTAATTTATTAAATGCTTACTTGCAATCCAGATGGGTCTCTATTCTGAACCCATATCACAAAACATGACCCAATTGATTCATCCATATTCCCTTCCTTTTCTATCTCTAATCTATACATCAGACATGGTCAACGAAGAACAAAGTTTCACCGCCTTCATCGTCCCAATTGAGACCCCAATTAACATCAAAGAAGAATTCCTCGTCTCCAAGGACTTATCAGACTTCGAAAATCAACCAAAAATCGAAAAAAAACAAACCCCAAATGTCAACAAATTTTTGCCAATTAAAAACTTTAGAGAGAGAAAATGGGTTTAGAGAGAAAAAGCTTTAGAGAGAGAAAATGGGTTTAGAAAAAAAAGGCTTTAGAGAGAGAAAATGGATTTGACTAATACAAACTTAATATTAAAAATCGCATCAAGCTTTGGCTCATCTTCTTCTTCTTCTTCACTAATTTCTTCATTAGCTTCATGGGTTGATTTTTTAGATCTAAAAATGGATCTGAATTTTGGGGTCTATTACAGAGGGAGAGAGAAGAAAATGATAGTGGAGAGAGGAAAAAAAGTAAATGATAATGAAGAGAGAGAGAGAGAAAGAGTCTAGTCAGCAAAATATTTTCGCGTGTAAACGAAGTTAGTCTAGGTGGCATGTCCGTTAGGAATAGGGGCACGGTTGACCTGAAATTTGTAACGTTAAGGGTATTTTTGGAAAAAAAATAATTCAAGGTGGAAGTGGGATTTCGGGGTAAACCACAGGGGCATTTTTGACCCTTTGCCCTATATATATATATAGCAGCGATGGGGTTTGAAGAGGAAAAAAAAGAAAAGAAAATAAAGGAAGAGGAAATAAAGGTTAGATTTATGTCTTGGATGATAATAATTTATTAGATGAACAAGAAGTTTAAAATTATTTATATTTTGTTATATATATATATGCCAAATTCACCTTTTCAGCCAAATTATCGTCGAATTTTCATATAAAATACTCTCATCTTCGCAATCTTCATCTTCTCATCGTTCTCCCAATTCACTTTAAGTAATAGAATGGTCATTCATTCTTATTGACAAACTAAACGAACTAAAAGCTTATTGCTTATTTTGACGCATGAATGAGACCTACTTTATGCTCGTATAAAAAAAATTATATAAAAATATTAAAATTATATGTAAAATGTAAAAATATTTGTTCCCTTTATTCTTAACTCATTTCAATTTCACCAACCAAGCACAATATTATTGTCTTTTTTATCACGAATTTATTTATCTATAGCTAATACTAGCCAAATATGTCTCCACTTTAATTATATATCTTAATCCAAAAATTAGAATCCCTCTTTGATTTTCTACATAGTATTAAATTTGTTTTGAAAAAAGAAAATATTTTTTTTCACTATTAATTTTGTTAATAATTTATTATTAAATATAATTTTTATTACTATTGATACTTTTTTATATTCAATTTTGACACATGTTCTCATTTACTATTCATCATTTTTTACAATATTATTATATTTTGATAATTATGTATTCAATAATCTTGAAAGACATATTGTACGATTATTTTCACAAGTAAAAACTGATATTTTTACTTAGTATACTAACTTATTTGAAGAGAACTTGGTAAAATATCGCTTCTTCTTAAATTACCAATTCTTATAGAGCCAGTTTGGAAACTACTTGTTTTAAATGACTTATAAGTTAAAATATAAGTAGACTTATAAGTTATTTTAAGTTGTGATTTATAAGTAAAAGCGGTCGGCATCAATTTGACTTATAAGTCAGAAATTAAGTTAAAACAAGTTATGAAAGTGTTTGGCTCATAATGACTTATAAGTTAAAATAATGTAAAGATTACTGAAAATGATATTAATAAAAAGATGTGCAAAATAAAAGAGGGGCAAAATAGACATTATATTTGATCAAACTAATTATTTAAAATGAGTTATAAGTCATTTTAAAATAAGTCACAACTTATAAGTTATTTTAAAATAAGTCACAAATAGTTACTTATTTTTTTGATTTAAAACTCAACTTATAAGTTAAAAAATAAGTGGTTGTCAAACACCTTAATAGTGAAAAATAACTTATAAATTGATTTGACCAACTTATAAGTTGTTCCCGAACAGGGTCTATAGTATCCTCAGTCTTTTTCAAGACATTCTAAAGCAAAATATATTGTCATAGCTTAACACACTTTCTGAATCCGTCCTTGCATATATACCCTTAAAAATAATAAGTTATTAATTTATAATATAACATAAAAATAAAATTATAATGGCATATTTAAAGATTTTATATTATTTTTTTTACTGTTATCACTAAAATAAATGAATTCTTAAACAATAAAAGGAGTAGCATTTTTCTAGGTAAGTCTAAACTGGGGAACTCTGATATGGGAAAGATCATGGTCATTATAATATTTCAAATCAATCCATTGACCACTTAGAGGGTTAGAGGTGGGTGGAGTGTTAAGCAAGGTTTTAAAAATCGGACCGGCCCGGCGGTCGGACCGGTAAAAATCGGAACCGATCCGCCTTCCGGTCCGGTTTGGCCCAGAAAACCGGTTTTGGTCAAAACCCGGATTGACCCGTTGACCACCGGATTTTATATTATATATAATATAAAATATAATATTATATATTATATTATAAAATATATTTATAAAATATATAAATATATTTTATTTTATTTTATTTTATATTATATAATATAAAATATATTTTTATATTATATATTTTTATAATATAATATATTTTTATTTTTATATTTTTATATTTTTATTAATATAATATATATATATTTTTATATATATATTATTTTTATATATATTTTTATATATTTTTATATTTTTATATATTATGCCTTTCCGGTTCGATGACCGGTCCGGGTTTAAGAACACTGGTGTTAAGCATCTTGTTGAGGCATGATTTTGTGAGCATGATTGATTCAATGAGGTTTATCACACGTGGCAGAATCTTCACACGTGGCAGTATATTCGGATTAGAAGTCTTGAGGGATCTACAATCTTAATTATGGTTAGCTTTCAATTTTTATGGGGATAGTCAGGATTGACTTTAACTTTTCATTTTTAAGGAGATTGACTTTTATCCAAATATGGTAATTGGTGTAATAAGGAGTCATATTCCAACACGGGGAATGGCGTATTAGTTATAAATACACGGTTATACCCTAATCTATAGGTAATGTCAATTTGAGCATTAATGTAGTAAGCCTCCATTGTTAACCTTATTTTTCAGTTTGTACTTATTTTCACATCGGAACTATCTCCCGACGACCCCGACCGTCAGATTTCTCAATGTGATTTATTGTAGTATGGTGATTGGACGGACGGACAGATCTTGACGTTAATACATTAGGTCAAATCATTAGGCTGACTTCATTAATTAGTTACTTATTATGAAAATCTTAGCGGCTTATAAAAGAAAGGAAATAGTTTTTTGGTAGAAAAAGAAAAAGAAAAAAAAGATAGAGTTGACATTAGGTCCTTAAATACTATATCCGTTCCTAAAAGGATGAGCAAATTACAATTTACACACAAATTATGAAAAGTAAAAGTAAAAAAAAGGTAAAAAAATTTTAAATTTATGCTTAGTGACCCCACAAGATTATATAAAGTGATGAGTATTTTCTTATATTAATGGACTCCATTAAAAGACTTAATTATCATTCACTTTATGTACTTTATCTCATTCTTTCAAGGACAAAAATATTTGTCCTTTTAATAAAATATCCTTTCTAATGTTGTAATAAAATTATTGGTACCAAAAAATAAATAGCAAAAAGCATCAAGGGAAAAAACAACTCATTTGTGAGAGTAAAGTTAATCCATCCACAATAAAAGTTAATGAATACTCCATCCGTTCTAAAATTAGAGAGGTAATTTGACTTATGAGTTTAAACGACGGCATATTAAACTTCAAAATTAATATCACTCATAAAAGTTTAGAACGAAATAAATATTGTGATTAATAGTTTTTGTTATATACTACACAATTGTAATAATTGTATCAAATAAAATTAAATAAATTCGAATTAATTTGAAGTTTAATATACCGCCGTTTGATCTCAAAAGTCAAATTATATATCTTATTTTGGAATATTACTAATGCCCACCAGAAGAACATCTCTTTCACACTTCCACTTAATTTTATTTTTTCAATTATATCCCTGATGATATATGCTAAAAATGTAACAGTTGTGACATAATAGTAATCAATCAATTAAAAAAAGTAATAACATATTAAGAACTTATATACAGTTTATAATTTAAAAATAGAAATGTATCTTTAACTTTGAAAATGATACATACCGAGTTTAATTTAACTAGTATTAAATAGACAACATTATGCAACATTTCTACCTAAGTACCTAGCATAATAAACAAATTATGATTAGGAGAGATGAGAGCTGGTTATGTTAGCTTCAACACGTTTGCCAACATCTTTGTAATGAATGTACTGCATAGATTTGTCAATTAGCAACTGCCAATTATGTTCAAAGTTTTTGGACAATCCTTTATAAAAAACAGAAGGACTAAATTTATTTCCTTGGTAAATGCATCATCTTAGTCTTTTCTGCCAATCATTTTCCACAATTATCGGAAGTACTTAATTTAAAATATTTGAAAGTCCCGGAGACTTCAAGAGATGATGGACTTACAAGAACACTTGATACTTGTGAGTCTGCCATTTATTTTCAGTGGGGAATTTGTGCCTTTCATGGCTTTTATTGAACATTATTCTCTCATTTTTCTTTGTTACAAATTTTGTTCATGGCCAATAGTATGGAAGATCAAAGCATAGCACTTCTTGAATTTAAGTTGCATATCACATTTGATGACTGTTTCTTCGAAACTCGTGTCATGGAATTCGAGCGCAGATTGCTGCTCTTGGGGAGGTGTAACTTGCAAAAATGGCCTGGTAGTTGGTCTAGACTTGAGCAGTGAAGGTATATCTAGTGGACTTGACGGTCCGAGTAGCCTTTTTGAGCTTCGATATCTCCAGAGCCTGAATTTGGCTTATAATACATTCTCTACATCGACACCTTCTGGGATTCGAAAGCTTGAAAATTTGATGAATCTCAGTCTTTCTAACTCGGGCTTTATTGGGCAGATTCCATTGGAGATTTCGCGCTTGACAAGGCTGCACACTCTCGACATATTGAGCTCTGACTTCTTTGGAGACAAGTTGCCGAAACTCGAGGATCCTAACCTCAGGGTGCTGGTTGGAAAACCTATCGAAGCTTCAACAACTTCGTCTTGATGGTGTAGACTTGTCAACTCGAGGAAGGGAGTGGTGTCGGGCGCTGTCATTTTTGTTGTAATATTACCCTAGCAAATAAACCCCGAAAGCAATTAACAATTAATTGGAAGAACTTATCAAGATAGAATTTTAGTGGAGGTGTCAATTTTTGTCCTTAAAGAATATTCTGACCCATCTCAGACAATGTCCGGATGCTCGTAGGTCACACCAGTAATATATTTCAGGATTCAACGGCTATCTCCTCCCAATACCGACACTGTATCGATCGGAGTACATTAAAGGCTTGTTTATTTATAAAGTCAGCAAAACAACACCAACGGTTAAAAAATTAATGAGCCCTTCTACAGCGACATTCCCTTAGCGACATTTCTGGCGACATTTTTTTTTTTTTTTTTTTTTTTGGTTTTTTTTTTTTGTTATGACTTCCAAATAATTTATATGATTTATTGGAACAAAATTTTTTAAAAAAAAACAGTGATTTAGGTGTGATTTGGATACATATGCAAAACAGTGTTGTACAGTCTGTACAACACTGTTTTGCATATGTATCCAAATCACACCTAAATCACTGTTTTTTTTTAAAAAATTTTGTTCCAATAAATCATATAAATTATTTGGAAGTCATAACAAAAAAAAAAAACCAAAAAAAAAAAAAAAAAAAATGTCGCCAGAAATGTCGCTAAGGGAATGTCGCCCTAGACTTTCTGAAAATTAATAGCTCAAATATCATGCAACCACTATGCCTAAAATAAGGAACCATATCCCACTTGCACATATATAGCTTTGACAAGTCAAAGTGAGTACTGATCTCCCATAAATTATGCTAACATAATTTGAGTCCCAACAGCTAGAAAATTATTATTATTGAAATTGTACCAACAATTCTCACTACCAAATCTTCGAGTTTTGAGCTTGTCCGATTGCTATTTGTTAGGCCCGATTGATCCCTCACTTGTAAACCTTCGTTTTCTCTCAGTTATCGTTCTGTCAGGGAACAACTTTTCAGCTCCAGTTCCATCATTCTTTGCAAATTTCTCGGATTTGACATACTTGGATCTCAGCTTCTGTGATTTGCACGGAACGATTCCAGAGGAAAAATATTCCAAGTACCAACACTACAGACTCTTTATCTACCAGGCAATGATTTACTTGGGGGCTCTTTTCCGGATTTTTTACAAGGTCAATCACTTCAATCCATAATTATGAGTGGAACAAAACTTTCAGGGTTGTTACCAAAATCCATTGTAAACTTAGTATGTTATCGACGATTGAACTAGACACTTGCAATTTAAGTGGAGCATTTCCAGATTCATTGGTAAACCTTACTCAACTTGTTTATTTGTCATTGTCATTCAACATGTTTACAGGTCCAATTCCTTCCACTCATTTGGAAGGCCTAGTGAATTTGGTATGGATTGATTTGCAGTCCAATTCATTTAGTGGGAGTATTCCATCATCTCTGTTTAGTCTCCCATCAATTTGGCTCAACAACCACCATTTTGATGGTTCACTAGCTGAATTTTCAAACGCGTCCTCTTCTCTTATGGATTCAATTGATTTAACAAATAACAATTTACAAGGACCTATTTCTTGATTTTGTCCCACAATGATTTGAGTGGCATGATACCTTCATGTTTAGTTGAATGGGATCAGACTCTTATCGCAATGAATCTAGCAGAGAACAATCTTGTGGGCAATATTTCTGGAACATTTCCGAGAAATTGTGCTTTAAAAACTCTAGATCTTCATGGAAATCTTTTAGAAGGAAGGGTTCCAGAATCTCTTTCTAACTGCATGGACAAGGAGGTATTAAACCTAGGAAAAAACCAGATAAATGATACCTTCCCATGTTGGCTGAAGAATTTGTCTAGCTTTTGTGTACTTGTTTTGCAATCTAACAAGTTTCATGGAGACGTGCATTGTCTAGGTGCCAACATAACCTGGCCAAATCTTCAAATCATTGATCTTGCTTCCAATAATCTTAGCAGCATTCTGCCAACTAATGGTATTTTAAATTGGAGGGCTATGATGGTTAATGAAAATGAACCAAAACCAAATCTTAATCCTCTAGCCTACAAGAACGAAAATTTGAACTATACCAAGCTCCTCTTGGCCCAATGGTAAAAAAACTACTCATAAGGCTTGGGTGCATGAGGTCTTGGGATCCATTCTTGCTAAAGGCAAGAATGTTACTATTTCCGCTAAAACTAGCAAAAAAAAAAAAAAAAAAAAAAAATTTGAACTGTCAAGTTACATTAACAATAGTAATCAAAGGACAAGAGTTGGAACTGGAGAAGATCTCAACTATCTACACATTGATTGACTTATCAAACAACATGTTCGAAGGTGATATCCCTGACAAGATAGGACATGTCACAGCTCTCTATGTTCTCAACATATCGCACAACGCCCTCACAGGCCAAATCCCATCATCCTTGGGGAACCTCAAAAGGCTTGAATCATTAGATCTCTCGCGAAACAAGTTATATGGTGTTATCCCCCCACAACTTGCTGGCCTAACATTCCTTTCATCCTTGAACCCCTCATTCAATTAACTAGAGGGGATTATCCCAATAGGCCGTCAATTTCAGACATTTTTAGTGGCTTCCTTTGAAGGGAACAAAGGATTGTGTGGTACTCCATTAAGTGTGAGTTGCAAAGATTCTGGAAATTCAGTCTTGTCGCCGCCAGCATATGAAAACAGGCATTCTAGTGCCAAGATTGAATGGGACTTGATAGCTGCCGAAATTGGATATGCTGTGGGATTAGGCATTTTTGTAGCATCTCTTATGTTTTGCTAGACATGGAGCTGAGGACATATTACTATGACGACTAGACATGGAACAAGAAGAAAGATGAAGGTGTAAAAGAAGAAGAGCTAGCAAAAATCAGAGGCGAAGTATGTAGTATTTGGACAACTTGGTTGAGCAAAAATCAGTTGAATATTGCAGTTTAGATAGACATTTGTATTTTCATCAATCTGTTTATTTCCATTAAAGTTTGACCAATTTGTTACATAAAAGTTACATAAATTAGCATAGTTTATTTTCCAGATCTTTTATCTTGCTCTAATCTCTTTCAATTGTACGACCAGTTCTACTGAACCAATTATTTATTTATTGATTTTTTTTTGAAACAATTTATTGAATTATTTAAAAAGGGATCAATTTTCTCATAGATCAACTTATTGCATGTATATGGTCAACTGTCTCAAATAATAGTAATTATTTAAGACGGCAGTTGGTCAAATGTCTGCGATATTAATTACTTGCGTTCCAAGCACACACTGAGGGAAGCTGGAATGTTACACGATTTCAAGAGTTAGTTATTTTCTCTCCCTCTCTTAATAATATAGACAATGCATGTATTATAGTCTCCAATACCCCTACTTATTTGTAACACTATATATAACTGTCGTTTACAACCCCTATTTTGTAGTGTGTATAGTCAATTGTCTGCTTTCATAGTTTTTGTGATGTCAAAATCAGTATATTTCTCCACCTCCTTCAAGGATTCTCATATTTCCAATCCACAAAAAAAGTTTGGAAAATAAGGATTTGAGTGTTGTTATATATGACTATAAATTTATGTTCACGGGAACATAAATGAATAAAGAAGGAACTCACACATTATAATTATATCTTATCGGTTAGAGTTCACGTTAGTCGCAATTCAAATTCGACATAAACTATTTTCCTAAAGATTTTTTATTTTTAAAATCCATATTGGGTTTGAAATCTATTTTGAAGCTCTTCATCCAAACAAAACCTAAAAGAAGAGGAAATTAAACTTATACTAGGTAAAAACACCAATGGGCAATGGCATCGAAACATAATGAACTCGCAACAAAACGACAGCAATACTGTACAAAAATTAATGCCCTGTTTGTTATCATTAATTGTTGGCTGTAATTAAAGGGATATAAACTTAATTCTGCATATGGAAATTCACACTTTGAAAAGAAGGAAACCAGTAAAAAAAACAGGTAAAAGATGTACCCACCAACAGGGGAAAAAACCAAGCCCAGAATTTTGTTGTTAATCTGGAAAAAAACTCAGGAAAATTGAGGCACGAAAAGAGACTTGTGAATATAGCAAATCCCTGACGAATATTACTAGGTAACTAGAGATTTGTGTTTTAGCGGCTTCTTGATAAAACTGGATAAAAAATTCTGAATGTATAAAAGAATCTGAATGAATTGAATACAGTAGAAACTTTGAATATAAAATAAAATGATATGTTTGATAATTGTTTAAGACATCTGAATACGTTTATTTTTCTATTTTAACTTTCTGAGTTGCTAAGAACAAATTTATTGTGTAATTTAAATAAATAATGTTATCTAAGAAAAATTAAATATAAAATTTTGAACAATTTTTGATGAAGTATACTATTAATAATATAATTTTAGGAAAAAAATTAACAACATTCTATCAATTCATAAAATCAAAATAAAAGACTACAACAACAATTATTAAACCAGTTATTAACCAATTTGTTAAAGAAAAATAAAAAACAATTTGTACATAACAAAATTTATTTATAATAATAAAACAAGATGAATATTAAATGTAATTTTTAATTATTAATGAGGGTATTTAAGTAAAAATATCATTTAACACTACTTTTTACTAATTTAACCACAATTTTTTAGATGAATTATTCAAACATATTTAAACTCATTCAGAATTTAAAAATTATAAAACAATTCAATCATACTCGGTTAGAAGTAAGGTTGTACAGTCCAACTAATGCAAACTTTGTCTAAATAAACTATATACAAAAAGTTATCTAGTTACCTGTCATTTTCCCTTTAGTAGTAAACAATAACCACTTCTGTCACCATAAAGCTCAATATATATAAATTGAAATATTGCACATAGCAGAAAACTAGAATACTAATTATACGTGTCCGATTGCAAATAGTTCCGCAAATGCATCCCTATACTTGGGAAATTGGAGAATAGACTCGAAAAGTAGAGTTTGAAATCCATGATAAGAGAGCAAAATTTAACACTGCGGATATAGCTACCGAGAGTACAACATCCTGCCAAAACTTGATAAGTAATTTACTCTGCCATAATTGTCTCAGGCTTCTTACTCTTCACTTTTCTTCTTCTTTTTCTCTTTCTTCTTTCTCGGGGTTTCAGTTTCTTCATCAGGTTCAGCATGCTTTCTCTTCTTTTTCTTCTTTTCTCCTGCTTCGACATTTTCTGCTCCATTCTGCAACTCAGCAACTTCAGCTGATTGCTTTTTCTTTTTCTTCTTTTCCTTTTTCGAAACCTCTTCAGTTTCGGGTTCAGCATTGTCAACCGTGTCATCATCATGTGGAACGGCTGTGTCCTCTGCATCAGCCACCTTCTTCTTCTTTTTCTTTTTATCTTTCTTCTTTTCATCAAGACCTGGAGCCTCCTCAATCTGAGCTGGGTCTTTTTCGGTCTTCCTCTTTCGTGAGGCTGGTTCTTCCTTGGCGGCTGGTTCTGTCTGTCCAAGAACAGAATCTGCTGAAGGATTGTAAGTCTGTAACAAAAATAAACCAAGTGAACGTGTTAAAGAGGCCAAAAAAGTCAATAAATTAATAAAATCTAAGAATTGAGCAATAAATTAACAGCTGCAAACTCAAATAGATTGTAGACCTTGGCAGGAGTTATCAAAGCCCCTGCTCCTTTCTTCCGGTCCTTGTCGTAAAACTCTATCTTAGGTTTGCCTTTAGCTGACCCAGCAGAATGACCTAGTTCTCTGCCTTCAAGATTCCTTAATCTACCTTCAAGCTTCAGAATTAAATAAAAGAAACAATTAGCAAAAGGATGGGGAAAAGAAAGTTGACGCACTTTTCATGTTATAAAATGTATTACCTTGGCTCGATTCTCCAACCCCATAGAATTATCTTCACCATCTCCAAGAGCATCATATCGAATTGCTAATGCAGTTTTAGCAGCAAGAGATCGGGCGATTTTCCCTTTATGTTTTGGAGCAGCCTGACCAATTAAAGATGCGTGGTAGATAAGACCATACTTGGGGGTTGCATGCTTAGTCTTTAAAGCTCTGAAAAGAGCTTTTTCTGCACCAAGAATCTGAACCGTACTACCCGGCTGTTTTGCAAGATTTAGCAAACTGCCCCCATGTGCAATGAGGCGAGCACCAACAAGTTCTCCAACAAGAGCAGTAAGATTTGGAGCAATGGTGTTCATCCTGCTCTTCAAATAATCATATAATTGAGCTCGGTACTCAGAAAGAGAGAGAACTTGATCACACAGGTCTTTGATATTTATCAGATCAAGGTCACTAACTTCAGTTCCCATGGAAATCAAAGACGCTTCTTTCAGTTCTGTCTCAATCTCTTCTGACAATATCTAGAAACATATGAAGGGAGTAATGTAAACAGCTTTATCCTCCATCCATTAAATGAGCAATCATATCAAAATAGGAAGCATTAATGTCACAAATTTTAAAAAAAATGGTTTCAAGAGTTTGGATATCTCACATGCAATAAGCAAAATAGGCCAACAAAAACACACTAGTTAGTTCCATTCATTTAATCCAATCCATATATCTGAAAATAAAATTTATGGTTTGTTTCCTGATAGTTATTGTCGTAGCAGTCAAAAGTATAATTGAGATCTCCACAATTGAACATGTGGTTCAATGAGATCCAACACTTTTTGAAACCATTGTAGTTACAGCATCCATTTCCAGAATACTTTTTCACAAAATAATTGCGGCAGGTATTCACTTAGGAAGGTGGGTTCATGGGTGGCCACCAGACCATGGCCTAGGATTCTGTAGTAATATTAAACGAATTAGGTCACAAGGCGGAGCTTGAAATGCAAATCCTACTAGAATCTGTTAAAGAGATAGCTAGTGGATCCAAAAAGATAGTGGCTGAGGCCTTCATAGTTCGGGGAAAAGAATAAGGTGACAAAGTTGTTATGCAAGTGCCAGAAAATATGGAAAAAGTAGAAGTTCAATTACAATTGTGACAAAAACTCTACCTCAGAGAAATCAAGCTTTGCAGCATTCGTCCGGTCACCCATCAATTTTACTGACTTGGCATATAGGATGTTGTCTTGTACAATTTTTGCAAGTTCTGGAAAATGCCAACCATACCATTCTCGAACCCTCATTGCATAGGTATTAAGTTCTTTATCAAGATCATCCAACAATCCAATGGCCTGAATTATCATAGTATCCACCTAGTAGAACAACAAACATTGAAAAACTCAGGAACTCCTAATAATAAGAACATGACAAGATTGGCAGGTTCATTACAAAAAATAAGTCATCCTGTTCAAAGGTTGTAAGGGCCAGATAGCCATTTTCTCTAACTTGCAACTTTAAATGGTTAATAATTTATTTGAGAAGAAAAAAATGAAATTAATTTCAACACGAAATGGCTTGAAATTCAAAATTTTGGATGAGATGTAGACATATGATAGATATATGTAGAGGACATACGTGGAACATGTCAGATACTCAGATCACAAATATTGTTCTTTTTCTTTTGGGTGTAAATCATCACAACAACGAATATAATACTATAATTAGGCCTGGAAAATATGGATTTAGTTGGTTATGGTTTTCACAATATGGGTTATGGATCCATTAGGAACTAAAACCACATTATCCATTTTAAATATGGATAATATGGTTTGGGCCCATATGGTTATGGTTCTAATCCAGGTCAACCCATATTTTCTTCCTTCTTAGCTAAGCACTACTTCATAATCCATATTTTCTTCCTTCTTAGCCAAACACTACTTCATAATCCATATAAAAATGTTCCTGACTATTAAAAAAACAATAGTAATTTTATAAAATTTTAGGGGAAAAAAAGGGTATATAAAAATCATTACATTCTTTTGTACATCTCAGTGATTGACAAAAAAAACTTCATGAAAAGGGGCAACTTTATTTGAGATGTCATTAAGAATGAAAATTAATAATTGAAAGGTAATGACTGAGAACGGAACTTAAAATTTTAAAATTAATAATTGAAAATTAAAAATTAATGTTAATTGTCTTCTTTTTCTTTTGAAAATAAAAAAATGTGTACGAAGAAGCAATGAGGGAGAAGAGTGGCGGAGTAATGATTGAATTTTTTTTAATTTTAAAAATATTATAAATTATAAATTCATTTAATTTTTTGATAATACCATTATAAAAATTGTGTCTATTAAAACAATATATCCCCCATTCCAAATTTAGTGATATATTTGTAGATTTTTTTTAAAATAATTTTATTTTCAAAACATCCATGAATCTATGTAAAATTGTAACAGTAGTAGTGGTAAGATGATGCTCAATTAGTCAAAATAAAAATAATAACATTTTTAAGGATTTCATGTTAGATAATTAAGAAAAATGTATCTCTAATTTTGGAATGAATAATAGTAATTACAAGAACTATTTTTTATAAAAGTCAACTGAATTGCATCAATTTTAAATTTAAAAACATTTCTAATAACTTGGAACGCATGACACTAAATTATTTTGAAGTACAATTAATTTTTTTGTTTAGTTTCTAGCTCATATCAATTATAAATTTTTCGTACATTATGTAATTATAACTTAATAAATTTAGGAGTATACATGAACAGAAAATAAATAAAATTAAAAAAAATTAAATTAGACTCTTTTTATAAATCAGAAGAAGTAAAATATTAGAAATGCGTTGGTAGAAAGAAAAGCTGTAATAGAGCAGTAGTGGTATCCAAACATATTGTGTAGTATTAAGAAAACTGTAATAAATTCTTAAAGTTTTTTAAGAATTTTGTTAAAAACTGAACGTTGATGAAAGCAGGAGGAACCACCAAAAACAGCAGGCAGCAGGAGGAACCACCTAAAAGCAGCAGCAGCAGGAGGAGACGCCACTTTTAGTATAGATATATGATTCATTGATTTGGGAATTGGAAAAAAAAATGGGTCCAAAACAGTTGACTGGTTTAGGCCTGTTTTTCTTTTAAAAAATATGGTTCAAAACTTTAACCAACCCAAACAATTTAAAGTAGTTAACCAACCCAAATGGTTTTAGTTAATTTGGATTGACCCACCAGTTTATAAACCAAATTGCCAGGTCTAACTATAATAGACTAAACAGTATCAATATACCATAATCTCTCCAATCCTAAAGAGATGTATCGCAAAACGAAGAGCAACGTAGTAACACAACCGACACAACTAAGACAAATCATTAGACTGAAAAAATTACCATGTGAATTTTAGGCAGAATGGTTACAAGTACAGTTGTACTAAAAACGTATTAACACCAACTGCATGTAACTTCCTTCATGAGTAACATTATGATGGAAGACAATCATCTCTTTTATAATTAGAAGCACAAGACAAATTAAATCACGAAATAAATTGCAACTTAGCACTTACATACCAAGGACCCTTCCCGTAAAAGATTAAAATGGCATTGTCGAGATATTAAGTCCCACAACGGGCATATAAGGCCTGAAGACTCAATATATAATCAAGCTACTCCACTCATTGCCAATTGGTTTTGAGTTGGATGCTTCGACAGGCATAGATTACTAACAAACGAGTAATATAAAACAGAAATCACCACAACAGCAGTGGCACTTAGCAGTAAAACAGTTCAAACCAATCAAGAGATTTCCATTTCATTGACTTATTATATTTATACATTATTTTTTTAGTTTCCCGGTGCTGTTGATCATTACAATTCAAGAGTCTAATTGCTCTAATTTGCAGGATTTCACGTAGTTCTTTTAGAGAGGGAACCAAAGGGGGAGTATTAGACCTCTTTTCTGTTCTCTCTCTGGACTTAATCACACACTTTCAGCTTTAATAATATAGTTCAATATTCTGTTCATTAACAAATTATAACAACAAAGCATAATGTAATTTACCTTATCAGGACTAAATTTTAACTTGTATCTGGACAGGCTGTGAGATAAACCTAAGCTCATTGGAGCCAAGTCTTGAGCACCTAAACCAGATATGAGTTCAGTCAATTGACTCCGAACCCCTCTCATCAGTTCCATGACGGTATTGTTGTGAACACATTCAATTTGCTGCAAGGTATAATTTCTCCAGACTTCAATGAAATGGAAGTAAAACAACATGAAATGACAACTCGCAGTTCACAT
This sequence comes from Aralia elata, assembly GCA_034770075.1. Taxonomy (NCBI): domain Eukaryota; kingdom Viridiplantae; phylum Streptophyta; class Magnoliopsida; order Apiales; family Araliaceae; genus Aralia; species Aralia elata. Next base: position 64,056,918 of record CM068383.1, on the reverse strand, counting down.
AAACAACAGTATTAGCTGACCAGTTTCTCCTTTATTGCATTTCCAAGTTTAGAATCTGCTACGGCTAATGTTTCACCATCACAATGAGCACGCAAGAACTTGCGCAAACCTTTACTAGGTTTGCTTTCAATCAACAAGGTGGCTGCTGACAATGCTTCTGATGTATTTTCAAACTTGGAGAAAGCTTTTAGCTTGACAATCTAATGTTAAACGAACCAAAAACAGTTTAGATTTATGATAAAAAGAATTAACCAAACAGTAAAGCAAGAAATCAAACTTAGAGCATGAAACCCCAAATAATTGTGTGGAAATACAGATGTAGGCACTAAAAGTCTTCTATATAGCAATTTGCCTATCAAGTAGATAACCATGGTATCTAGCATAAGAATGTCAAATGGTAAACTGCTACACGCTATCCATTTTACGTAACTCGTAGTAAAAGAATTTTGCTATATTGTCCAAGCTGTGCAAATATCCAACAAGTAACTGAACAGTGAACACATTTTTAATATGTAAGAAATATTGGACACCTTTTTTTAGCTACAACTGCTGAAAAACTATGTATTAACCAAAATGTATATACCTAGTACTAGATCAAACGGATAAATATCCTCTACTATAAAGTCTAACCTAAATCAGAAGGCCTATCTGTAAATACCAATAGAATAATTTGAACACAAAAATATGAAAGTACTACACCAAGAGTGGGATTTTCATTTGAATAGAGGCAATAGCAGTACTCCGTTATTTCATAATGAACCCATAAATTTAATTAAATCTTAGTTCACATAGTAAAAGAGGTGTAGAATCTTAAAAGGGCCATTAGGTTCGGCGTGATTGTTTATAGCAGTGAACTGGTGATGGAATGACCTGTCAATGATGCAATAAAGTAGAAATGGAATCAAAATGCAGCAAAAACACATCTGCATTTGGTTCAAAACTTATGACTGCGCTGAAGTGTAAAAAACACTTCAGAAGAAAAACTTAAAAATGGAATTTGCTGGTAATAGCCCATTACGTGTTCTTGGCAAAATGCGCTGACATGGCAATGGACCCATTCCATTCCCAAGTAATTCAGCCTAACCAAAAACCCTGTAAGCAACTAAAACGTGTTTGGGGGAGTAAGAAATTGATGCAACGTAAGAGATGTACAAAAGTAAGCAGCATGAACCTAGATATGTTGGTACAACAAACAAACATTTGTTTGATACCTAGACAAAGTACAAGTTTTACTAGTATCATTTTCTAGTTGTAAATTAAATGTAAAAAGGTGCTACCAATATCTTCCCTCAGCTGTTCGTTTCTTTATTAGCTGCTTTGCTTTTACCTAAACAGCCAATTACTTCAGTTCTTGTATTAGACTATATTTTAAAAGAAAGGGTATGCATAAATAAATATAAAAACGAGAAGAACTATCTTAATGCACCTAAATCCAATTACCCATACGTCTAAAATTTCTAATATTGATGACAATGTTAAAATGTAGTGTTATAGATAATTAATAATGTTATATAAATTTTTAGATTTCATTTTGTTTTCCTTTCTCCTTGTTTCTGCCCTCGAGTGTTCCGAGTTCCAAACTTACCCTTGATGACCATGATTCAAAAATTAATCAATCCATCATACACAAAATATAAAGACTCTTTAATCCTAGCCATTACTAAATTGCAAATCAGAAAGATGCAATCTTTGCATTTTTCAGGAAAAATGCTACTAACAAAACACAAACTTAAGGTTTTATAATATGGAGGCATAGGAAAAATGACCTTTCTAGCTGAGTCAGATGTTGAAAACTCCTTGGACAAGTCCTGTAAACATATAACATATTCATTCAACCACAAATTAGTATTCAAAACCTTAGACCCACAAACATATATATATATATACATACATAAATACACACACATACACACACATATAGGCAAGACAATTAATAGGCAATTACCTCAACTTTGGAGAGCTTCCCTTCATCTAATACTTTAAACAAGGCAAAGCCCGCCGGAGTTTCGAACAACACAATCATTGTTTAAGCCCAAAAACAAGGCACCTGAGATATCATCAAACAATTTCATAATCAGTATTTATAAACTCGACCGTCCGAAATTCAGAAGAAGAAAAAAACCAATAAAATCGAAGTAGAGTAGCTCACTAATTTGCATAATAAGGAAGAAAATGTAAATGCTTACGTATATATGTATATATAGAGAGTGAGTACGTTTGAAGCATATAGGGTTCCAGACAAGCAGTTGGGGACGACACATAAAACTCTGATATTAGAAGGGTTTTATTAGGGTTTTACATTGCGGTACGGGAGTGAAGAAAAATATCGGACAATATTAGCCCTGACAATTAAGTGCATTACCAGTTATAGCCTTATTTATAATCTTATTTATAATGCATTAATCTCTTGTTCGTAATTATAATTGTTTTCAAAAAAATAAAAACATTATAATTTTTCTTAGAAATTCTTGTTCGTAAGTTTTTTTAGTTAAGAAAGCTCTGAAAAGTTTTAAAATTAGATTCAAATTTTCTAAGAAACTCTCCCGGACAAAATCATTGGAAAGCTGTAAAATGTAATTTAGTAAAAACAATTATCCCTAAATTGTCCTAACATTAATATAAAAAAATAAATTTGGACATTCATGTCCTATACAAAAGACACTTTTTTTAAAGTAAACTTACTGATAAAACTAAAGAAAATAAATTTTCTTTCCTTTTCTATCCTATCATTTCCTTACTTAAAAATACTTGGCATTTTTTATCCCCCAAAACTTATAAACAAGGTGTAAGGAGTGTATTTGGCTCCCCTTCATTACATATTTTCTCTAATTTCATCCAATACACAAATTATTTGAACTTAATTGTAGACACCCAAATTTTGCGTTCCCTATACTAACCGTGACAGGAGGGCAAAATCGTCAATTAACCCAGCCTACGAGACGGAAGGTGGACATAAGTGCGAACACTCAAAACCACCACGACGACTTGTGATCAAGGTTGACACGATGACGGGCAAAGCAAACACCCATGAATGATGTGGCACTTTTCCCAGCGGTTCCCGGACTGCAAAATGCAAGCCTTTCAGCAGAAACCGATGATCCGACACGAGAATCGAGGTGCGGTTCGGAAAATGAGAAAATCAGTCCACCCAGCCGCGGATTGATCTGCGGCCAAACGATTAAAATAATGGTAGTGCGCGAGACGGCTGAAGTGCGCGGCGGGCGCGGGGAAACCGAGGCCAGCAGCAGATTGATCTGCGGCCAGCCGCAGATCAATCTGCGGCTGCCTAGGGCAGCCCCTTATCAAGCCATTTTGCATACAGAAAGAGAGAAGAAGAGCAGCAGCAGCGGCGGAAAAAGAAAGAAAAAGAAGGAGAAAACAGCAAGAAAAATAGAGAGAAAAGAGAGAAAAGAAGTGAGAAATTGTACCCATTTTGTGAGATTACATCTCATATTTTCTACTCTATTCAATACACAAATTCATACATATTGTTGGGATTATTTGCAAGGTGAAAAATCCTTTGTTTTAGCATTTTGTTTTACCATTTTTGTTAAGCTTTTGTCATCCAAATTATATTAAATGTAGTTTCCTTGTGTATTGTTGTGGATCTATGGATTGAGGGCTATTAGTGAGGGTTCCAAATGGAACGAAATTCCTCTTAATGGCCCGATGATATCCATTTTGGTGAAATTTTAGCTCGTTGTAATGATGTATTGTGCATAGATTGTTTAGATTGCCTATTTTTAGGATCTTGTGGGTGTGTAGCGATTTTGGATGTGGAGCCTAGGAGCGCGACCCCGTGGTCCAAATCCGATGATGGACATTTTTTTGATATATGTAGTAGGAGCGATGTAGTCTTCATTGTAAATATGTAATCGTCGGGCCTTAAAACGACGCCAAGGCGAGAATCGTGTTTAAGGCCCCGTCATAGTGAAAGTATGCGATTGTGGGCGTTCGGGGTTATTTTTGATGGCTTACATGCCCATGAGTAGCCCCAACGCATTTTAATGCTTGATTTGATTTATGACACGAAATTGATTTCAAAGCTAAACGATAAGATTTTCATAAAATCAATCAAACAGGGTTATTAGAATCACGAGGCTAAAAATCGGAAATGCTAATGAATGTTGATTCCTATTCAACGAGAAGGCTAAAGGAAAAATCGTTTTCAAACATCACAAAAAATAATTTTATAAATAAATGGCGTTTTATTAAACCATTGTGCATAGGGTTAAAGAGATTCTAGAAGTTGCCCATCATTTGAGTTACGAAAAGCAACGTATAGATCTCGATTCCTATTTTGACGAAGGTTTAAAAACTCTTGTTTGCCAAAACAACACCTAATAAAGACCTTGCAGTTTTTTTTAAAAAATCAAACCTTTCACATAAAGCTTTCTCGTGTATACTGAAAAGACATTCCGAAGCATTCTCAAATCAAAGCACGACTTTCCTTAAAAATCCAAATGATTCTTTCATTCAAACTCACCACGATATTCACATAAGCACACACACACACACACGCGCGCACACACACACATTTCATGAATTAAAGGATAGGAAAGCATCAAGATTGCGGTAACCGTGTTTCATGGAAGTCGGGGGGTGCCTAACACCTTCCCCTCGCTTAAGCAAGCCCCCGAACTCTATGAATCTCGATTCGCAGACCAATTAATTCGGAGTCACATATGAGCCAGCGATTTACAAAAAAAACGAAATTCGGATGAGTTGGTACATCCATTTCAAATATACCAACTGGCGACTCTGGTTAATTGGCTCATCATAAAAAACGATCTTTCAAAACCCCGTCGACATCAATGCCGTTCTTTTCCAAAGAATCATTAAACCAAAAGGCTAAAATAGGAAAAGGACAAGAGACGAGAAAACCCGGCGTCGACAGCTGGCGACTCCGCTGGGGACATTAGAGGGCTTAAGCCGCGTTCAAATCTTGATGCTATCCTACCCTTTAAAAATTCATAAATGTGTATGTATGTGCGATATTTTGACTTGTTTTACTTATTGTTGTGTGAATGTGTGCTTTTGTCCAATGAATGAATGATTGAATGGATTTGTTTTACTTTAAAGTAATCATTTGCATACGGTGAGGACGATGAATGTGAATGTATGTTGAGAGAGTACCTCCTCCTGAGGCGAACCTGTCGGTTGCTTATTACTGGACTCGAAGGGGCTGCTCCCCGGAGATGGCTCAGGAAACGCACCACCCAAATCCGCTCCAATCGAAAGGATTCAGACGAGTAGATTGCGAAGATTTGGGGACCTTCATGCCAAAAAGCCCGCGAGAGTAACCCTAGGGTAGGTCAGCCTCTGATAAACCTAACGAAAGGGAAGCTTCTTCATGCCCTTTTATCGTTCAGTCAAATAAATAAATGTCATACAACTGTCATACCGGCATCATCGTAATAAATATGTCATGTATCATGTGATTACATCACCTGCACATATAAAGAGAATACTGACATGATTTTGCAGGAAGGCAATCCGTGCCACGTACCAAGGTTTTCTAAAACTTCTGAATACTATCCTGTCATCAAACACTGACCTTGTTTTGCAGGATAAGATTAAGAGAACCATGAAAGCGTGGCATAACGATCACAAAGAACCCGGAGTAGGGGCATATTCGACCGCAAAAAAAAAAAAGAAGAAAAAGAAAAAGAAAAAATAATAATCACGCATCAGTGTTGACATGCATCTGCCAACTTGTAACTGGCACAGTACTAAACTACGGCCCTTGTTGGTTTTGTGAGATTGCCCCTAGGACCCAACTGAGAGGCCGTAAAGTCCATACTCCACCCATCCAAATGGCAGAAGCTGGTAGCCATGAAATTACAGTTCTGCCACTCCAACAATACGGCCGAATGCGAGGGATGCATCCTAGGACTGAGATTAGCCCTGGGAATTGCGGTACAGACTTGTCCGGCCTATGAGGATCAGATCAGAGAGATCTCCCATAGTGACGCCCCTCCTAAATGGGCTTGGTATCAAAACATTAAAGAGTTCCTCCAAGACAGCTCCTCTCCCAAAAATGCAGATCTGACCGAGGAAAGGCGGAGACGATTTGCATAAATGGGACCTAGCTACGGGACTGCTGAGATATCTGGAAGCCGAAAAAGCCCACTGATTAATGAACGAAGTACATGACGATGTGTGCGAGCCCATATGAGCGGAACATTTTTGGCAAAGAAAATCATGTGAACAGGTCACTACTGGCTAACCACGAAAACTGACTGCGATACTCATGTCAAGAAATGCCATCAATGCCAGATCCATGCCAATGCGATCCATGTACCCCCTAATGAGCTCCATTGCTTGACCTCATCGTGGCCAGTTGGACCGTACATCAGGTGATATCCAGGAAGGGGTAAATCCAGGAGTATGGCAGTGAATCCCGACCAGTAGAAGATCAATGGGTTTTAAAATTCTGAGTTTTATTTCAAATCCCTGCACGCTCATGTCATTTTGTCATGTTGTCCAAAAGAGGATCATGTGCTGAAAGGTTTTATATATATGACAAACATTTTGTTTTATGTCAGGTACCCCAATTTGAGGCATTCTAGACTGACAAGCAATAGGCCAAATTTGAAGGAGGATCACGATTTTGGTATAGAGCTAGATTTCGATCTGATGGGGATTGAGCGGGGCGAGACAGATATCGACAATACGCCTGACGAGATCAAAGGATGGGTCGAAGACAAACCCAAACCCAACTTGGATCAAACCATAGCCATCGAACATCAGAACCCCTAACAATCACAAAGAACCCGGAGTAGGGGCAAATTCGACCACCAAAAAAAAAAAAAAAAATCTCAAAAATCAAAAATCAAAAATCCCCCAAACCTTTCAACAAGTCAAGGGACCGGATCTTTTGTTAGCCCAGCGAGATACCAATGCAACCAGTATGAAGGAGATCACAAGAAAAGCAACTTAACACTGGGGCATTCATCAACTACCCAGGAAATGATGACGTGCAGATTGGCCCCCATGCAACAATTCCATCAACATGCACCATCATCATCAAATGCTACCTCATGTCAATATTCAACGGTACGATCATCTGGCATTTGTCAAGCATAGTTTTCCCGGGATACGATGACCCGCGTGAAAGGGGGATTTTATTTGACTTGATAGGAATCGGATTGACTCTGACAAGTAACCGTGGAGCACGATCGTGAGTATGATTAGACGAAGAAGGCTATTCAACCTTCTAATCGGGTACAAAGCCTTAATTCAAAGCAACGTTTGCGGCAGAATCGACCTCATGTGACAGCCTTCACTTTGCACTTGCACAAACTTTCAGTTGTGGGGTATAAAACTATGACGATGTTGATGGCCATTAATACGTAGTCAGACAGTCAATAATGATCAATATCAAGAAGTCAGATGATAAATGATTATTAAGCTAATGTCTCGAATCGTGGCCTGGGTTATTCGAGTAATTAAGCCCGAGGGGTGTCTCTACACCTGGTGCCCTAAAGCCATCTGGTTTGGGAGTCGCTGGCCCAACACTCGTTACATGGGTAACTCAGAGCCTAAGAAAACGAGCATTCCAGTAGAGGAGGCCCGAGCAGATTCGAATCGTGGCATGGGCTACTCGAGTAATTAAGCCCAAGGGGTGTCTCTGCATCTGGTGCCCTAAAGTCGTCTGGTTTGGGAGTCACCGGCCTAACACTCGCTACATGGGTAACTCAAGCCTAAGAAAACGAATCTTGCGCAAGGTCAAGCAAAGAATGAATGGGGCAGACCACCAGCTTGTTTCGAACCGTGGCCTTTGTTACTCGAGTAAATAAACTCGAAGGGGTGTCTGTACACCTAATGCCCCAAGACCGTCTGGTTCGGGAGTCATTGGTCCAAAACTCGTTAAATGGGTAACTTTGAAAAGCCTAAGAAAACGAGACAAGTGAAGTGGGCTAATAAAAAGAGGAGATAATACAAAAAAAAAACTCTCGGCCTTAAACAAGAGGTCATAGAAGAGAAACCCCTACTGAGTGCTGCATCGCACAGTGCGTTTGTCATATGACGTTAATCCTGCCAAGAGCGTTGTCGAGAATGGAGACAGGATACCTTTGACGAGGGAAGGTAGTTCTTTTGAATTCGACCTTACTCACGTACAATGACCATGAATGCTTGAAGGTGTTCTTACGATTTCATAACTCGTCAAATAGAAAATCATCAACTCACGAGGGATTAAAAAAAAAAAAAAAAAAATTCATTCTGTACATTCATGGTTCACAACGTGCTAGATTGTGCGATCAACAGATATTCAATTTCATGTGCTTTAACTGCATTTTTGTCGAGATTATAGTATCTTTGTGTTGAACTAACACTAACGCCCGAGCCTTCAAGTTTTGGCATTTGTTAGTCATCTGATATGCAGGATCTTGCAGAGCTGTGGATAACTCAGCACGGTCAACATCGCGGGTTTTCGATAGAAATTCTTGGTAACAACACGCGCCAAGGCTGGGGCAGTTAAGAATCATGAAACGGAAGGAAGCTGAGGCTGCACGGAACTTCTCGTCATTGGGCCTCTCCCCAATCCTGACTATCACTGCCTCGACATCCAAATGATCCACGTGCATGAGCATATACAAGGATGATATAATGCGGGACAACAGCATATCGGCCATCAGAAATGATCAAAAGGCCAAGGAGCCAACATAGCTGTCGATCATCACAGAGAGCGAGACAGACTGCCTCAACTCGATGAAATGAGGACGACCAAGAGCAGACAGAGTACCAGACCAGGGTTAAAGTCTAGAAACTACACTTCACGACGAGGCGTGATCCAATCAGATGTTGGCAAACAACGACGACTGTCGAATCATATCATTTGACTGAACAGGGGTCATTTCTACCTAAATATATGTTGTGCACATGCATCTGTCCATAACATATCTGCCAGATCATGCATAACATCTTTTTCATGCATACAGGTACGATCAAAATGAAAATCTTCAGGAAAGTACAGGCACGTCGTTTTCAACCTCACGAATGAGCAGACTGTGATGGTTTTTGCGGCATGATACGTGGACGATGTTGGTGGGTGATCAAGGACATGAAGCCGATCACACATCCCAAAAAAAAAAAAAATAAAAAATAAAAAATAAAAAATAAAAATTCACTCAAATCCAATCAATGACCCCTGGGAAGGGCTGGTATCCAACCAATCAAAGATCCCTGGGAAGGGCTGGTATCCAAACAATCAGTGATCCCTGGGAAGGACTGGTATCCTGTGACGCCCCCTAATCCGGGTCACCTGAGCCACGGACCTGGCTCATCACAATCCAATACCAAAATGATACAATCGATAACTTATAGCGGAATAAAGGAATATTTACATTGATATAACATAAATAAACCTGTCCCAAGTCTCGAAACCAATACTATTACAAAACATAGCATAATACAAAAGAGTAAATATGTCTTAATACACGACGTCAATAATAAGTCTTAATACAAACGATAATTCTAGAACAACAATTTACAACTACTCCGTAGCTTTTCCCTTCCCCTTATCTTTTCCTGAGCTCTCGCCACGTGCCGCACTAACTGAAATGTTTTTAAGGAGAGCAAGGGGTGAGCAACAATTTGCCCCGCAAGTATAATAGCAATGAATAATCACATGAATAACTTTATAGTTCACAGGAGTAAAAATTTATCTGAACCAAGGAAATAAACAACTTCTTTTTATCACCGTTATAGTGGCCACTAAGGACCGAAGGATTTCTGAAGTATACAAGGATCTCAAAGTTTCCCGAAGAAGGGAACTATTCAATACTGAGGGTGCACCAAGGCACAGAACTCTATTCTAGAATTACTGGAAATTCATCCGATAATCCACAAAACTGGTACAATAGGTGATCAGCCTAAAATACCTGGCGTTATGCATAAGCCTTACATTTTCCATTTACGCGCGTGTCGGTTTCCCGACGTTTATACAATTTCCCCTGCTGTGAGGGTTGTTCCACTCAGCTTTACATGGGAGTCCAGACCAAAACAATTTGATCGGACAATTTTACTTAACAACAATAATAGTTGGAGGACTTTAACCTCGCTTTAGTAACCAAATCAATAAGTGTCTAGCTGAAACAATTAGCCTTGACATAGCTTTTAAACAGTCTATGGAATAAAGAACTTTAAGGTTCAACAACATGCATGATAGCATTTAAAAATATCTTGAATGAATAAAAATTCATAATCTTTGGAATCACACAATATATAACATTGCATGAAATGGGCTTTCATTGCAATACTTGGATAGAAGTATGAATACTAGCACATTAATTGCTAAATTGATAAGTAATTTGAACGGAGTCAAGAAGCTCAATAAGCTTGCTCAATAAATAATATTTGCTCGATAGATAAATGAATTCAAAACTTGCCCAATAAACGAATCGAGTAAGGAAACCTCGCACAATTAAATAGGAGTTGTATGAGTTAGGAAACTTGCCTTGTACGTGCGTTAATAACTTGACGTTAATCGTCCGTCAACAAAATATCCTACATAGTTTATTAAAATCGTCATAAATATTTGTCACAAAAGAACTAGGTTCATTGCAGTAATCACATCATTAAAATACATTGATTGCCACTACGCTTACCCAGTCGGGGGTCTCGCTCCCCGGTGAGCGAGCGGCTGCCCAGCTCGCCGGTGAGCTGGCGGGGGTCGGGGGGCAGCGCCCCCGGGAAATCCAAGCGTAATTTGTAATCCGTTAATTCAATTTACGCCTTAGGACAACATCGTTTAGTTCGACACGGGTATAAATTAAGCACATAAAGCTTTAGCAAGATATAAGCGTTTTTAATCATTTTGTACAAAAATATAAGTTTTAGACTCGCGGGAAAAATTTACTGGGTCCGACCCGACCCGGACCAGTCGCCATGCAGTAGCAGTTGCAGTAGCGAACTGCTGTTCCTGCAAGCAGCGACACAGTCACACCTTGCCTTGCTCCAGCTGCTATATCTCCCCCTACACTCGATCAATTTCATCCCTTACGGACTCTATGGATTCCTAAGACACAAGGCTACAACATATCACAAATTCAAGACGACCCATAATCATTAACATGACCAAATCCTGAGCTAAAACATAAACTGCATGCTCTGTTTTTCGCAACCATGAAATATCTCACACAAATGGCTACTGTGACTTCATTTTAGCATCATTTTGGTTCATTCAAATTGGTATATCTTCACAACTGATAGAAGTACAATATTCCAATAACAAACAATCAAAATAATCACACCATCAAGGCTTTACAGTCCTCTAACAGTCCGAATGTCCAAAAGTCCAAAAATGTCCAAAGTTCATCCTTTAAGCCAAGGTTCGGATCTTTACTTGTTTTTGTTCCACTTTGAGGGTGTTTATGGTTTATAAAGCTTCTTAAGAACCTCCATGATAGATTCAACACAACCAATCAACAAAAAAATTAGCAAAAATCCAACCCTCAAGCATGTAAGCGTAAAAACTCATGAAAGCTTCAAGTGGAGAAGAAATGGTTGTGGTTCATGGTTACCTTCTTGTTGCTAGCTTCGTGTAGGGTGAAATGGTTGCTAGAGTGCTGCTCTCCTTCCTCTTGGTGCCCTTCTCTCCTTTCTCCTCCTTCCTTGCTTTTCTTCTTCTTCCCGTAGCTTGCTTATTCTTCTTCTATATTTCCCTCTCTCTCTCTCTACGTAGCTCTCTGTAACTCTCTCCTTACTTGCAAATGGGAAGTATGCTGATGGTTTGAAGGAGAAAGAAGGTGAGCTGATGGGAGGTTTAAGGTGGCTTCGGAAGGAATGTTTTGAAATGCAGAAAATGGGATGCCCGAGCTCTTGAAAATGACTTTGAGGAGCATGCTTTGTGAAGTTAACATTCCCATATATGGTGTACTGTGCATGTTTATTCTTTTCCCCCCAATTGGCTCTCAATATACACGTGGCCTCCCCCAATTGGTTTGAGGCTTAAATGTCTCACCAATTAATTCGAATATACAGATAAATATACCCGAATATTCCCACTTTTGTACCAAATTTGGTAAATAACTCTACCCAAAATTATAATGGGTACTCCCATAAATTATTGGAACACGCAAAAATATTTATTATGGGATTTGTCCATTTATTCGGAACACCCATAATATACATTTCGGATATAGATTAAATCACGTATCAACCCCAATAAAATTTCTGACACTTGGAAAAATTATTCCTCAACATATATGCCTCATCTAAATTAATAAAAATCGAAATAGACGAAAAAGTTTGGGTGTGAATAGTGCTCGTGAATAGTGCCTCGGGAAGCGGGTCCCGCTAATAGTGATTTTATGAATTTTTGCAAAATCGATATATTCACTCTAACGACACAACAACACATAAAATTTAACATATGCACATTTTCTAGGCTGTAACACAATTCTAAACACGTAGTATAGATTAATATAAAAAAATAATAATAATAATAATAATAATTCATTTTATTCATACATAACTCGGGTTACAAGGAAATCTAAAATTCCCGATCGTTACATATCCAAACAAGAAGTGAACCTGGGAAGGCATCCAAGCAAACCACAACAAGGTGGTGAACAAACCCTGGGAAGGGCTGAGATCCATGCGAACCACAACAAGATGGTGAGCACCCCTGGGAAGGGCTGATATCCACGAAAAGAAAAAGACAAAAAAACAACAAACCCTGGGAAGGGCTGAGATCCACGCGAACCACAACCAGATGGTGAGCACCCCTGGGAAGGGCTGATATCCACAAAAAGAAAAAGACAAAAAACAACAAACCCTGGGAAGGGCTGAGATCCATGCGAACCACAACCAGATGGTGAGCACCCCTTGGAAGGGCTGATATCCACAAAAAGAAAAAAGACAAAAAACAACAAACCCTGGGAAGGGCTGAGATCCATGTGAACCACAACAAGATGGTGAGCACCCCTGGGAAGGGCTGATATCCACAAAAAGAAAAAAGACAAAAAACAACAAACCCTGGGAAGGGCTGATATGGTGAGCACCCCTGGGAAGGGCTGATATCCACAAAAAGAAAAAAAGACAAAAAACAACAAACCCTGGGAAGGGCTGAGATCCACGTGAACCACAACAAGATGGTGAGCAACCCTAGGAAGGGCTGATATCCACAAAAAGAAAAAAAGACAAAAAACAACAAACCCTGGGAAGGGCTGAGATCCACGCGAACCACAACAAGATGGTGAGCAACCCTGGGAAGGGCTGATATCCACAAAAAGAAAAAAGACAAAAAACAACAAACCCTGGGAAGGGCTGAGATCCAAACACTAACACCCTGGGAAGGGCTGATATCCAAACAACTAACACCCTGAGAAGGGCTGAGATCCAAGATAACCAACCGACGACGATAACCGGGGGTTACGAGATGGGTGACCGGCGACGATACCCGGCCCCGACGAGACAATCGTCCGGCGACGAAAATCGGCGATTACAAGATGGATGTCCGGCGACGAAAATTGGCTCCGACAAGATAACTAACCGGCGACGATAACCGGGGGTTACGAGATGGGTGACCGGCGACGATACCCGGCCCCGACGAGACAATCGACCGGCGACGATAACCGGCGATTACGAGGTGGATGTCCGGCGACGAAAACCGGCTCCGACAAGATAACCAACCGGCGACGATCACCGGGGGTTACGAGATGGGTGACCGACGACGATACCCGGCCCCGACGAGACAATCGTCCGGCGACGAAAACTGGCGATTACGAGATGGATGTCCGGCGACGAAAATCGGTTCCGACAAGATAACCAACCGGCGACGATAACCGGGGGTTACGAGATGGGTGACCGGCGACGATACCCGGCCCCGACGAGACAATCGACCGGCGACGATAACCGGCGATTACGAGATGGATGTCCGGCGACGAAAATCGACTCCGACAAGGCAACCAACCGGCGACGATAACCGGGGGTTACGAGATAGGTGACCGGCGACGATACCCGGCCCCGACGAGACAATCGACCGGCGACGATAACCAGCGATTACGAGATGGGTGACCGGCGACGATACCCGGCCCCGACGAGACGATCGACCGGCGACGATAACCGGCGGTTATGAAATGGGTGACCGGCGACGAAACCCGGCCTCGACAAGACGATCATCCGCATCAACACCCTGTTGTGAATGTTTTGCATCCATTGCATCTTACGTTGCATCATAAGTTATATGTGTTGCATCACGTAAGTATTGTCATCCTTATGCACTGTCATTCATGCGTCGAGTGTCTATTCTTTATCCTGTTCATTTCATTAAACATTGCATAAACATGATAAAGAGGGGCAGCTGTAGACACCCAAATTTTGCGTTCCCTATACTAACCGTGACAGGAGGGCAAAATCGTCAATTAACCCAGCCTACGAGACGGAAGGTGGACATAAGTGCGAACACTCAAAACCACCACGACGACTTGTGATCAAGGTTGACACGATGACGGGCAAAGCAAACACCCATGAATGATGTGGCACTTTTCCCAGCGGTTCCCGGACTGCAAAATGCAAGCCTTTCAGCAGAAACCGATGATCCGACACGAGAATCGAGGTGCGGTTCGAAAATGAGAAAATCAGCCCACCCAGCCGCGGATTGATCTGCGGCCAAACGATTAAAATAATGGTAGTGCGCGAGACGGCTGAAGTGCGCGGCGGGCGCGGGGAAACCGAGGCCAGCAGCAGATTGATCTGCGGCCAGCCGCAGATCAATCTGCGGCTGCCTAGGGCAGCCCCTTATCAAGCCATTTTGCATACAGAAAGAGAGAAGAAGAGCAGCAGCAGCGGCGGAAAAAGAAAGAAAAAGAAGGAGAAAACAGCAAGAAAAATAGAGAGAAAAGAGAGAAAAGAAGTGAGAAATTGTACCCATTTTGTGAGATTACATCTCATATTTTCTACTCTATTCAATACACAAATTCATACATATTGTTGGGATTATTTGCAAGGTGAAAAATCCTTTGTTTTAGCATTTTGTTTTACCATTTTTGTTAAGCTTTTGTCATCCAAATTATATTAAATGTAGTTTCCTTGTGTATTGTTGTGGATCTATGGATTGAGGGCTATTAGTGAGGGTTCCAAATGGAACGAAATTCCTCTTAATGGCCCGATGATATCCATTTGGTGAAATTTTAGCTCGTTGTAATGATGTATTGTGCATAGATTGTTTAGATTGCTATTTTTAGGATCTTGTGGGTGTGTAGCGATTTTGGATGTGAGCCTAGGAGCGCGACCCCGTGGTCCAAATCCGATGATGGACATTTTTTGATATATGTAGTAGGAGCGATGTAGTCTTCATTGTAAATATGTAATCGTCGGGCCTTAAAACGACGCCAAGGCGAGAATCGTGTTTAAGGCCCCGTCATAGTGAAAGTATGCGATTGTGGGCGTTCGGGGTTATTTTGATGGCTTACATGCCCATGAGTAGCCCCAACGCATTTTAATGCTTGATTTGATTTATGACACGAAATTGATTTCAAAGCTAAACGATAAGATTTTCATAAAATCAATCAAACAGGGTTATTAGAATCACGAGGCTAAAAATCGGAAATGCTAATGAATGTTGATTCCTATTCAACGAGAAGGCTAAAGGAAAAATCGTTTTCAAACATCACAAAAAATAATTTTATAAATAAATGGCGTTTTATTAAACCATTGTGCATAGGGTTAAAGAGATTCTAGAAGTTGCCCATCATTTGAGTTACGAAAGCAACGTATAGATCTCGATTCCTATTTTGACGAAGGTTTAAAACTCTTGTTTGCCAAAACAACACCTAATAAAGACCTTGCAGTTTTTTTTTAAAAAATCAAACCTTTCACATAAAGCTTTCTCGTGTATGCTGAAAAGACATTCCGAAGCGTTTTCAAATTAAAGCACGACTTTCCTTAAAAATCCAAATGATTCTTTCATTCAAACTCACCACGACATTCACATAAGCACACACACACACACGCGCGCACACACACACACATTTCATGAATTAAAGGATAGGAAAGCATCAAGATTGCGGTAACCGTGTTTCACGGAAGTCGAGGGGTGCCTAACACCTTCCCCTCACTTAAGCAAGCCCCCGAACTCTATGAATCTCGATTCGCAGACCAATTAATTCGGAGTCACATATGAGCCAGCGATTTACAAAAAAAACGAAATTCGGATGAGTTGGTACATCCATTTCAAATATACCAACTGGCGACTCTGGTTAATTGGCTCATCATAAAAAACGATCTTTCAAAACCCCGTCGACATCAATGCCGATCTTTTCCAAAGAATCATTAAACCAAAAGGCTAAAATAGGAAAAGGACAAGAGACGAGAAAACCCGGCGTCGACACTTAATAATTGTTGTTAGTAATAATCAAAATATGTTAATAGATAGTTGATTGTATTAATATTAATCCTACAAAAAATTATAATCATAAAAAATATTTTCACTGTTAAAAGTCTAAAAAAAAATTTATTCATTGAAATTTTGATGAAAAATCCACATGTTCATCAAATAGTAAAAAAGTGTCGGATTACTGTTATTTTTGAAACAATTATGTTATTCAATATAATAAATTAGTTGACTAGTATCAATTTTAATTATACTATTCACAACTATAAAAACATGGTGTATTGGATAAAATTTGAAGGAAGGTATAATGAAGGAGATCAAAATCCGTAAGGGGTGATTTGAGAAAATTAAATGAAAATTTTTGACTTTATATGTACATATAAATGAGTAGAATAGAGAAAAATTTTTGAATAAAATTGAACCGTAAATGAAATAATTTGTTTGGTAATTGATTTGTGTAAGCGTTTGAATAACAGTATTTTTCAGTTTTAATCCTTTCAAATGTTTTAAACAAACTTATTTTATGACTACAAATATTCAGTTTTATTAGAATATTTCTTGGATGAAGTTTTAGACATTTATCAATATAGAATGATATTAATTATTTAAAGTACCTTGGTGTATATAACAAGATAATTATGAAATGTACATTTAATTCAAACTTAATGATAAAAATATTTACTTAAATAAATTTCAGACATGAATAATTAACCAATACACAATAATTGTTAAATGTAATAAATTAATAACCTCAAAATATGAGAATTTTAAATTGTTTATAATAATTTAAAGGCAATTTATTTATTCATAAATTGTATACCTTGATCACCCCATTGCGGTCCATCTTGATCTTGATTTCCTCATTCCATTCATTTTGGTTTCCTTCCTCATCGACGATGGTAGCTTTGTTATATTGTGCAAACAACTCATTTTCAATATTCTCTTTTATTATAAAATTATGTATCGCAAAGCAAGCGATATCTATATCTCTTTGCATTCGTGAAAGATTAAGGAGTCACCTGCTTTAAGATTGGAAATCGTACTTTCATAACCCCGCAAGTGTGCTCCATAATATTTTATGAGTTGAGTTAGGTATGAACATGATTTAACTTGTATTTTGTAGTTAAGGCACATTGACGCAAAAAATCTGCTAACCAATATCTTGTATTGTGAAATGGAGACAAAGATCCTCTAGTATTTATTTATGCACCATCACATCACATAGATAATATTTATCTGTAATTATGTCAAAGAAATAGTAGTTACTAACATAAACTTTTTAAGTTCTTGAAGAAAATTAGGTGGTGAACACTTTGTTGCTTGTGTTATTTATTTTTTAGGATCTGTACTCATAAAATAATTATATTCTTAACGGGTCTGAAATTTTTGACCAAATGTGTTGGAGCATTTACAAGTGAACTAGCTACATTGTCACATATAAGATTTGAAATCTTATCCTTTTGATACACAAGGGACGAGGATAACTATTAGGTCAATACCCTTTAATTGCTTTTGTCACGTATGTTAGTAACACATACTCTAGCAAAGCACAAAGTTTTTCTCTAGTCCTTTAAATAGAGAATTAAATTTTTCACAGGTGAACGTGTTAATTTTTCGCAAGATTCTCTCTAACATAAAAGTGGACTGCACTTACTATTGATGTGAGAAAGAATTTGTGGAACTATCATTTTTGCTAGTGAAAATATCATTTGTGAGAATTAAATTTTTCACAAGTGAAAGTGTTAACTTTTTATAAGATTCTCTCTAACATGAAAGTGGACTCCACTTACTATTGATGTGAGAAAAAATTTATGAAACTATCATTTTTACTTGTTGAAATATCATTTGTTTGACTAATGAATTTTGAAATTTTAGATGCCTTGAAGACTCCTTTTGAATTTTTGTGTTTGTATTATCTTCATTTTCAATGGTTAGCTCAATGTTGCCATTGCATTTCTGTTTTCCCTAAAGACTATCAAAACATCTGACATTATGATTATTCACATGTAACATAGTTGTTCATTCAGCAATTCATATTATATGCAACACTCTTGAGCTCATTTGTATCTGCCTATCTTTTTGTAAATGTCTAGATTAGTTATAATCACATTTCTAGTTGGATTTTCTTTGGAATTGTAGCCTGCTTTATTTGCTGGCAAATTTTATTAGCTAGAAATAATTTCCTTTCCGAATGGCTATTAAATTTCTTTACTTATAAGATTTATTTTTATTTTATTTTGAGTTAAGCTACACAATAAGGAACTCCACAAACTCAACTACAGAGAGAATAGACCTAAATCTAGTGAGATAACAAGCCCATATATAACCATGAATCATGCCCACATGAATAATGTTATGGTGGCAAAATATGAATTTAAAAAGATGCACGTAAAATTATAAGTAGTTAATACTTCATCATATAGTTCTAATAGTTATAACCAATCACAGTCATACATAATTTTGTATCTCGCTTTTGTATTTTTTTTGTCACACAAAGCACTACTAATGGAAGAAATGTCTACACGTTGGGTTAATGTTTGAAAATGAAAAATGAAGACGCAAATTGCACTATGCCTATGCAAGTATGCTAAAGTTACAACTTACAAGTACACTAAAGTTTCTCATTTCTCAAGATGGACAGTAAAACTACTGTTTACACCATCCGATAACATGTCATATAAGAAATTTAAGAGATTATCAAGGGATTTAAATTGTATTAATAGCTTTTACATTTTTTATTTACGATGGTTTAACTGTTAATTAATCAATCTCTTGATTTTCTCCAAAATTCTCTACATGACATATTATTGGATGTTTTACGTACCATCCTTGTATAATTTATTCTCAACTCAATAATGCCAACCTTGGGCCCAGTCACACGTTATACAATCAGCTTCTTTGAAATGAGCTTGCTGGCTCTCATATGATGAGGCATTAATCTATTATGGCTCTCCAAGAATTCTAAACATCTTCCTGGTAACTTTACAGTACCTTGCTAAAGGATGACACATCAAAAAGAATTAGGGGTGAAAATTGATCCGAGTAGCTCGGTATCCGATTCAGATTCGACCCGAAAATATAATCCGAGACTCGGAATCGGTTGGCATCCGAGCCGAATATGAGCCAAGTTCGTTTTTGGAGTTATAATACTGAACTCGAATCTGAGCACAATACCGTTCGCCCGTTTTAAGGTTCGAGCTTGCCTCTTTCATTTGATCCATACTCGATCCTTCTTCGATGAACCCTACTCGCTTAGGGGTTCGATACTTACTTGATCGTTTAGTATCTGATAAAGCAGGAAAAGTAGGTAGTGGGATGTATTTCCCAAGATAATGCTTGATAATTGAATGGTGGTAGAAGGTAGTGGGATGTTCAGTATATACTTTAAATTTAAATGCATAGCATGTTCAGTATTCTTCTCGCGTGCTAACTTAGTAACTTTCAATGTGCAAACCGATTGGGTAGGTGTGTCTTTTTGTTAATGTAAAGTAATATATATATATATATATAGTATACGTAGTGGACCTTTTAGTTTTTGTTACACGATGTGGTCCATGTGGATGTTGAGTTTACTAAACATAATATATATATATATATATATATATATATATATTTCTTGAGAGATAGTGAAAGAATGTATACGTAAAGAAAAACATCTGCTGAATTTTTTTTTTCTTCTATTTTTAAAGTTTAGTGTTAGACAAACCATGATGGGTAAGAAAATAATTATCTGACCAAGATATAGACAGAAGTGGAGGGAATATTTTAACTTAATGGGTGCATTAGCCCAAGAAAGTGTAGCATTATATTAGGAAATAATTGTCATGATTAAAACCTAGCAATATTATAAACTAACACCCTCTTTCGCTCTTCGGCTCTTCATCTCTGATTCTCTTCAGACTTATAACTTATTCAATTCAATGGAACATGTTGATGCTTCTGGTATATTCATACATATTAATTGATTTATATATGTATAACTATAATATTTTATTGTGCATGCATATGTTATATTGATTCAAAGTTATTTGTTATTCTGATTATTGTTTTGTTTGTTTGTTTAAGGTGGTAATAATGAGATCATAAGCTTGATTGAAGATTTATCTGGACCATTTCAAGTGCCAAATACTAGAACTGAAAATATATCTCAAGTTACTGATGGTCAAGTGCTTAATTCTTCTCAGCCTAAAAATACTACTGAGATTGAGGTTGAAGTTGAGCATGAAAAAAAGAAAGAAAAAAACCTCAAAAGCATGGGAGGAGTTTATTGTTGTGACATAGATGGAACCAAGAAGGCTGAGTGCAAGCATTGTCGTACAAGGCTTACTCTTCAAAATACTGGTTCTACCAGTCATTTGAATAGGCACATGAACACTTGCTCTATTCGGTTAGCTTCAATTTCTGGTTCTGGAACACCAAAGCAGCATGTATTGTCTTATCCTACTTTAGAAATGCAAGGTAAAACTGGAAAGTTGAATTTCTTCAAGTATGATAAATAAAAAGTAAGGGAAGTTTTTGCTAAGATGATATGTGTGCATGAATACCCTTTTTCGTATGATTGAGCATGAATTTTTCATACTATTTTTGAAAACTTTGAATCCAAGATTTGATCCCATTTCTAGGGTGACAGTAAGGAATGACTGCATGAAGCTTTATGGTTTACAAATAATATCATGGATTAATATTAATTGTTTGACAATGTAGGCTAATGAAGATTCAATGTTGGAGGTGAGCTTGGAGAATGGAAACTAAAGTGTTGGAAGTAGTTGAGTGTTGCTACTGTGATACATTGCTATTTACATTTTAGTTTTTAAATTATTAAGACTTTGGTACTTTGTTTATTATTGGACTTGGACTGTTGGACTTTGGTTATTTTGTATTTTTGTTTGGAATTTGGTTTATGAAATGGTGCTAAACTACTAGCTTTGGTGCTTGAGTTTGGAATTTGGAGTTTAAATATTTGTTTTGCAACCTTAAGTTGATATTTGATAATGCATAACCAGCAAGGAAACTTCAAGCTAGCTTTGGTGTAAAGTCTGAAAAAAAGATAAGTTTCTTTTTTTTTATTTTGACATTTTTTTTTGTTTTTTACAAATTAAAAGATAAGTTGTTTAACCCATTATTTTTATTTGTAGGATTGAAGCTTGGACTTTTGCCACTTTGGAGCATGATTGATTGGTTTATGTAAATCTGTTATTGCCTTGATGTAATGATGTTACAAGAAATTGTATCATAATATAATTAAAATTGTATCATAATATAATTAATATTGTAAATTTATCATTGCAATTTTTGTGACACATGTATTTTTATATATAAATGAAAATGAAGTTTTTTTAATTTTTATTTTTATGTCTCATTTTGGTGTGATCCATCTCAGGCTCGAACTCGAACAAAAAGGCTTGCGAATTACTCATTGTGAAAACGAATCGAGTAACTTCGAGCCGAGTAGTATCGAGTAATTCATCGAGTCGAACTTGAGCAGCCTTGAAAATTATTAGTTCGAATTCGAGTCGAACCTGAACACAAATTTTTTAATCCAAGTCGAACTTGAGCATTAGGGTGTTCGGATCGACTCGGGATCATTTTCACCCCTGAAAAAAATAAAACAATAAGCCGTGTTTGGTACGTCTTTTAATTCTATGGAATTGCAAATGTATTTCCGATTCCTGTTCCAAAACTTGGAGTTAGATGCCAAAAACAGCATAGATGAAATTACAAGGGTAAAAAGACGAAAAACAGACTTCCCATTAAAAATAATGCTTTAGGGTATGTTCGGCTAGCAGCTTCTTGGGCGTTGTTGGGCTTGTCCATTTGGGTGGCTTATTTGGTCCAAACACAACCGCACGAAAAAGCCCCATAAGCCTCAAAAGCCACTAGACGAGAATACTGAATGCAAATTTCCTAAACTTGGTATAGCAAGAAACTGGGAATGACAGAGCTAGATACCCATTTTTTCCCCACAAGTGTGTGTCCAAGTCCAACCAGTAACCACATACTTGCAGGGGCATGCTGTTGAATTTATGTTTCTTAACTCTATTACTGGATGTCTCCAAAGTTATTTCCATATCTTCTATCAGCTTTTCAAAGGATGAAACTGCAAATAAAGTCACATACTATCCCCTGAGCAAATCTCAAAGTCATGCTTCAAATTATATGCTATATTTCAATATTTCTCAGTCCGCAATATAAAAACTATGTCTTATTATAATTACTCCGGAACAATGGGTAGCCCCTCAGCAAATGCTATAACCCCACCCAAATGGAAATAAAAAGAGACAGAGAAAGAGAAACGCCAATTTCAATACTATTCAGGGGCACCTTATAGTTGAAGTTTGTCAAGCTCAGAACTCGCTGCCAACATGCCCTCTTGTCCGGTAGTTTTCTTCTCCGAATCTGACGACTGCCCCTCGTGACTCGAACTTGGCATCTTTCTTGCAGGCGGAGCAGAGCAAACAGGTACAACAGATCTAATTTGAACAGCAGGAGCCATGAAACGAGAAGGTACACCAAATTCCATTCTAGGTCTAGCCGAGTATGGACGAACACCAGGTCTAAATTTTGGTCGTACAGCAGTCTGGTTTGCAAAATTCTGCGGTCTTGGTTCCATAAATGATGCAGGGCTCGCGGTCCTGATCCTTATTGGAGATGCAGTCAAGAATGGTGGTTCAGAAACTTCATGGAAACTTGCTCTCTGAGAAAAATGAGGCCTAAGATCAGATGGAGAATATTCTCGAGTGTTTTGTAGTTTAACCTCAATAGCCTGAAATCCAGAATCTACACGAGTATTATAATCAGGAAAAAGTGTAGCATGTCTTGATGGGTTCCGCTCTGGATGACCAGTGTCTTCAGGTTTTGCATATGTACCACCACTCTTCTGTTTGTCATCCTCCTGACCTTTTCCCGGGTTTACTGATTCCTTTTTACGGCCACCAAGGACAGTGGATTTAGAAATTTCAGATGGACAAAACGTAGATGATCCTTCTGAGTCCTCCTCCTGTATCTCCTGAATAGTCACCATGGACCTAACCCTAGTTGGAGCAGGAATTGAATGGTTTGATAATTGAAATGATGGGCTTGAGGCAGTAAACGTAACAGCAGGTTCAATTCTCGCTTGCCCCCTTGCCATAAAATATAGATGATTAGGTTGGATCATGGAGTGCATAAATGGTAGAACCAGCGGATTGGGCAGTGAAGCTGGTAGAGCTGGCAGTGGCAACACACGACCCTGCAGCTGCGGCAATTGTGCTTGTTGCCACATTCGGTACATTTCCATTTCTGTTGAGAAACCTGAGTAAGCCCAGGTTTCGTACTGCAAAGGATATAAGCTTGATGCTTGTGGAATTGGACCCATGCTGTTACAAGTGAATCTCTCTGCTCCACCTTGACTGTCACTTTGCATGGATTTGTTGGATTCCTCTGGACGTAAACTAGCAAGAAGGCGTGCAATAACAACTTGTTCCTGTTCTTCACTGCCTTCAGATTCCGATGGAGAGGAAGGTGATGTAGAAGAAGATGCGCCACGTTGGGCTACTGCATGAGCAAACATGAGAATAAAATAAAGTTGGTAAAAAAACTACTTAGTTATTTAAAATGAATTATCGGAAAATGCAGCAGTAATTATTAAGAAAAAGAGACCTTGGGAATTGTTTGGGAAGAACAAAAGAATAAATCAACATAGCACTTGAGATATATGTTAAGAACAATGACTTCTCGCCATCTAATAAAAATTATATACATAGACTTTTATATTTTCTAACATAAATCCCAACTATTATCAAGCACTATTAAAACCAACTACAATGACTAACATGTGTCTGAGTAATATGATAAAGGCTTATCCTAGTAAGAGCAGAATGTAAAAATTATACTTCTCCATAAAAATATAAAATACATAGCTGACATAATCTCATGATTGGCGCTGTCAAGATACTTCATACCTGAGTACATAACATTATTTCAAAAAAAGGGATAACTCAGCTAATTTATATGGCTAAAGTAGGATCTTATCATGATCAACATCACAATAATTTCATAGTATAAAGTGGACAAGAAAAGAACACTTGGTTATCCTTCATAAAAAATTATACACCAAAAGAGAGCAGGAGCAGCCCAGCAGGGCAAACTTTGATCATGAGATTGTTCCAATGTTCGAGGATATTGAAATTATTTATTTTGTTATTCCTGAAATTTTCTTTGTCAGAGAGGTAAATTGGAAGATATTGGCGTTTTCTCACTTATTTTTAGGATTATTCTTTGAGAAGATCCCGCAAGTTTTGAAGATTCAGTCTTGGTGCTTTGGTGCTTCATACTTGCTTGCTTTAAAATTCGAGGATGAACTTTCTAAGAAGGGGGGATTGATGCAATGGAAAATATCAATGAAAATTTGGCTTTTCATATATTTTATTATTTGTGGAGTTTTAATTTCTTTGATGTATTTTTATTTATTATTTAAGGGAACCCAGAAATTTAGTTATTTTTGGCACATTTATACTTTGGGCTTAATTTTTTAATTTTATTTTAAGATTATAATTATTTTCCTTTTCCAAATAGACGTAAGAAATTGTTTAGGTCTATATAGATGTTTCTTTAAGGGTTTCTTTGATAATTACTATCAATTTCTCTTGACAATTTTATCCTTCCTTGTGGATTCAATGTTTTTATCTCATTCGTGTTAGTACGATAACTAGCCATTAGTGTTTGTGTTAGAGCATTACGGTCTAATTGATATTCAGTTGAGTTTATTTTACTCCAAAAAAAAAACTGTAGCTTATCGACTAACTCGTACCAGCGAAAGAAACTTTCCAAATCCAATCCTTCGGGGCTACGGTCATTATTGAAGTCTCCAATGTCTAATCTCGCTCCTCTATACACATCAATCAGCCTAGGGTCTGGTACATGAACATTAATATGTGGATTGGGGCCATGTTGTTGTAAGGGTACCACATAATTAGGATCGGGGGGTGGACATTCAGGATGTTCATCAACAACTTCTTTTCCTTTATTTGTGCGCTCCATAAGTACATTAATTTTGTGTTAAGTCCTGTAATGGATGCTTAAACATGTGATGTGAGTACTGCAATGAGTCTTTAATTCTTTTACGAAGCTCGTCATGTTATAACATATAAGCATCAAGTTTGTGTTGACTTTACCGACATTTACCATGATTTTTGCAAGTCAAATATAGACTTTTTTCTTTTTCGACTCTTTTTTTCAATTTTTTTCTTATTTTTTTGGGTCTAAAGACCTAACTGACAGAAATAATAAAAAGCTAGCTAAACAACAAACAAACAAGGTTCTGAGGGCATTTTAACAAAATTACAAGGGTGATTTTGTAAACATAACAAACTGTGGGGACTAGATCTAAAGTTTAAGCTAACGCTAGGGTAGTGCAAAGTTTGCCAAAATATCTTCAACCAAAACATGGTTACCTCTTCTCACAAGCTAGTTACCGGCTCATATGTTTCCAACAAAAATGGAGAGAGATCAGGATGATGATGAGAGATCTTGAAGGCGGATCATGTGGTGACCGAACAAATCAACGACGTTGTAATTTAAAAAGGCGGCGGCGATGACGGCGACAAAAAGGCACAATGGAGGCAAGATCTTCGCCTTCTCCTTTTCTCTTTTTTTTTAATCTTTTCTTCCTCTTTTTCTAGTTTCAGCAACTGCGCCTTTTTCTTTCTTTCTTTCTTTCTTTTTAAATTTTCCTCGAACGTGTTGTGAGAGTTGGTAGGCTGGGTTTTTTTCCTGATTTAAAGTGAAAGAAAGTTACCAAAGTCGTTAGGGTCCATGACGGGTTCAATTTTGCTGTGTGTGGTTCGTTTTTTGGATGGGTGAAATTAGGGGGTAGTGTTAAGGTTTTGATTGGGGGTCACGATTATGGTTTTATACGGTCAGCGGTTATGGATTAGGGTTTGGGTTGATAGAGGGTTAGAGTTGGCAACAGGGTTTAGCAGCGGTGGTATGTGGTTGTTAGTGTGGCATTGATGGTATTACGGCGAAGCTAGCGGTGTTGGTAAAGTGACTAGGTAATTTGGGGTGCAGCTGAATGAATTTGGGCTTGATCTAGGACAATGGTTAGGGTTATGATTTGTTTGGCAATGACAGAGGTGGGATTATAATTTGGGAGGATGATAGGGTGACAGAGGAACGTGGCCCTGATACCGAATAATGGAAATTGAGGAGTTTTGAGACAAATGTAATTTTCACACAACACAATTCTCACAAATCTCAATTAATTCTTATAATTCACTATATCTAAAATAATATAGTACACCCTTATTTATAATACTTCTAAACAACTTTTCTAGTTTAAGTTGGATTCTAATAAGATAACTACCAAAATTATAAATAAAGTAAATAAATTAAATACAGCTTCTAGAATTCTTTTATTTCCATGGGCTTTCAAATCCTCTTATATTGGTTCAGCCAAGTATTGTGGGCTCGTCCTACATCATCTTTTATGTGTGCGTCAAGTAGTATACAAAGATATTTTCCACAATAATAACAAAATATATTTTTGCTAAAAAAATTTGTTGCCAGTAATTATATAATAGAGGGTTGACTGAAGCACAATCCAAGGCAAGGTACGATATACGACTATTTTAGGATCATGATAGTGTTTTATTCTGTTAAATTCATATTTTGTTTCATCTTTGACACGGCGACAAAGCAGTTGAACCTATATTAAATTTATAGAAGTGGTTGCAACAAATTTATTTAATAGAAAGGCTAACGTACACATACGTTGCTTCAGGGTAGACCAAGCAGCTAGTGCTGCATTCTTCTGAGCCTGTTTCTTGGTTTTTGCATGTTCACCAGTAAAGCTAAGTCCTGCAAGCTCGACTGTACATGAGAAAACAGGTACATGGCCAGGTCCAGATCTAACAGTAGTATAAACAGGAAGGTTTAACCCAGCTCTGTGAGCTGTCTCTTGAAGTAAATTCTTGTAAACTCCAGTTTCATCCTGTATAAGTACAACAATATCATCTGTTTGCCAGTTTCAGATTATGCATTGATGTAATGGAGTGTCTGAATACTCTATTGGTGATGACAATTTAGGAATGATAAATTTTAAGTACTTCTGAAAAAACAAAGCCTGTATTTTAAGCAGTTACAACTCAGAGTTCATTTTGCCATTTAGTGCAAAAGCGAAATTCAATTAGATGATAATTATAAATACACAGTTCAGCGTCTGCAACTACCAAGGACCACATGCATAAGTATCCCTATAAATCTGGACAAGTGGAGCACAATTAGAATGCCAAAACAAAAAAATGAAAATGGTGCATGAACTTCCGAACCAGGAAACAGGCATCATTTTACGAACAAGACATTTCTAAAGTAAAATTTCACTCACCTCCCCTATTGCATATAAACATAAAACAACTCTATGATAGAAAAAGTGGAACATTATTGCTTATTTGCTCACATCAGAATTTAGTACATCATCGTTCTGATAATGTGATTTCTGCTAAGTTCTGTGGTAGTTCGGTTAAAGGTGAGATATAAGAGACAATCCACCCGTTTGTTACAAAGTGAAATTCCTTCTTTTAGAAGGTTAACTAAATAATCCAATGCTGAAGTGTTGCCTTCTTATCTTTAAAAAAAAACAGGAAAATACAAAATAAAAGTAAGCGAACAACCAACTTCATCACCTTGTTTCCTTGTAAAATTTGATTCGTCTACTTGACATAGACATTTGGGAAAAGTGCACCTAGCTCTTAAGATCTCATTGTGTATCTCCTGTTTTCTCATTAAATAAATTATTGAAGTGAAAGGACAAAAAAAAAAAAGACAAATGGGAAACAATTGGATTATAAGTTGACGCATCAAGCACATGCATGCTAGCATCATATATAGCCAATAAGTTAGTGAATCATGATCATTTCTCATGTGATTATTGTACAATGAGGGGAAGGGGGCAGAGCAAGTTGGTGAAGAACCTATATTTTCTATATGGATCATCGAATAGTTGCTTATTTGTGCCGTTGGATAATGCATTTTATCTTAGGGACCCATCAGCCAAAAGTTATTTCAACAATAACTGGATTCTACAGAATTCTGTCTTAAGAAATTAGCCAAACTATGGAGCATGTTTTGCCTTGTTTTTCAGCATTACTTTTGTGAGGTTGCCATATATGTGCCTATTCTATGATAGGTTATGTCAAGCCCAGACTACTTTGAGTAAATCAAGTTAGTACCGTCTAGAAATGGCATGGCCCATGTGAGTAGTTAGTCAGTTAGGAAGGGTGTAGCCGTGTAGGATAAGTTGGTGCAAGTTAATAGTAATCAATCAATGGAATCTCATATAAATATCTAGTGAAGTTACATATTATGTATGATTTTTTTATGAATGAAATCTGAGAATTGAGCTCTCATTGAGAGGCTCCTTTCCCTTTCTTCTTTGCCAATTCTCTTCTCATTTCTGCCCACTTCTCTCTTCCCCTTACTCTAAGTCTGAAATTTGTTTACATGGACTGTTCTAAAGCAGTTAGGGAACCCTAGGGTCAAGCTGGAAGGAAGGAGTAAAGGGGATTAAAAATCAAAAGATAATTAAGCCACAAGCACAAAGCTTAAAATTCAGTAATATCATTCAATTCAACATATACTAAAATGAAGGGTAATATCACTTAATATAGGACAAAAAGAAAACCCTAAACTTAACGACCAAGTAAAATCTAATTTGAAAAGGAAATAAAATCTCTGCTGATTATTTACTATTAGTCTAGAATAATCTTTTGATATATATCTACAAAAGCAAACTAATTACAATTAATTCATTCATAAATAATAATATATAGTAATTAACTAATAATATTTTAATTCTCCTATTCCCATCCTCATCAGGTTCGAACAACACTTTTCATGAGAATTGGCTACTTTCCCAGCATCAAAACATTAACTTTGTAAGTTCTTAGATTCAAGTTTCTGTGGCACAATTGATCAGCACCCAATTTGTTCAAATTTTCCCTTAAAAGTTAGCCTGACATATGATCAAGAATCTCAATACATCAAGGGTCTGAGAACAATTGATATTGCTAATCCCATTCCAACCAACTTCCTTAGATTAGTTAGTGCTTTTTAGCTTTACGAAGTGTAAACAACAATACTGACATAGCTCACCATAACAATTTTAAGTTACATAAAATCTTTATTACTGGGTTCACAGTGCCTAAGAGACAAAACTATATCTAAGAGCATCAATAGTCAGTCGAACATGGTCTAGTTTTGGTAAAATATGAAAAACTAGTGATTGCAGTACAAACTCATGAGTGCCAAAGTCTATTTGTCCACTTAAGATAGGCCTTGATATTAGGAATATATTAAGCCCAAAAAAGACCATATTACTTTTTCAAATTTCACTGTTGATTTTAATGGAAAAGTAATCACCACTCAACAGTTAAAACAATTACAATCTTGTCAAAAGAATGACAATTTTGGGGGCTTTCCATATCATTTATACCCCAGAGTCTCTACTAGTTTTGTCACTTGATTATACTGTAGTAACTTCCACCAGGTAAGGCAGGTATATTGTTGGGCGGGAGAAACTTTTGTGCTCTTCTTTCTTTTTCTTGGATTATTCTTTTTCTTTTGTTTTTTTGGTCTAAACTTTTTGTTTAAGTTGATATATAGTTAATTTTCAATAAAACACTCTAGGCAATGGTTATACAAACCTTCCAAACCAAAATTAGCAAAGTTAACAGCACATATGCAGACAATTATATAGCTGAAACATATAGACGCTAAATAATCATAGTTGAAGGCTTACCAGAACTCTTGCAGCCAGTGCTCTTGAAGGGCCTCTGTTTGCAAGTGTGCTCAAAGCTACCTCAGCTGCTGCATGTTCTGCCTGTCTAAGAGTAGAGCAGAACATAGGGCTTTCAAAAGTCTCTCCATTGAAGTTCACCGTGGATTTGAAACGGGGGGCATGATCCGGTCCTTCCCGGATACATGAATAAGATGGCAGGTTGAAGCAACTTCGTTGAGCCAATTCTTGCAGTTGGTTTTTATACATGCCTGCATATGGAAAATGCTTGCATTAATAGATCAACTAAAGTTGCCTCTGTAGATGTTGCCTTATATTAAAAATCCTTCCGCCAAGGCACCAACATTGAAAGAAAATTATCATAGAAGTCAAAACAATTTAGATCCTAACACCAACGCAGAAGGATGCAAAATAAATACATTCAGATAGGAGGTTCAACAAAAACAAACATACATTTTTCCAACTAGCAAATTCAGTTCCACTAATTTATCCTCTATAAGCGTACAATTGTGAGTTAGGATGCAGCTTCATAATAACCTCAAGAAAATAGCACAGGAAATCCCCTCGTTGAACATTAAAAATTAGTAGACTACCTTCCCAGAGATATTAAAGAATAGTCGGGGAAAATTTAAGTCTATTCATAAGTGGCTCAATACAAAATTATACCAACTTGGTTTAAAATTTAAGGACAACAAAAGAATATAAAACATAATCAATTGCAGTTCAAGCTAATGTAGTATACCATCATCATACTGTAAATCTAAGCACTCTCAAGTAATGACATTCAGCCCAAACAGAAGCAAATCTGATTGAGGCCAGGAAAGGACACATTTTCTCAGAACCCAAACAACTCCATTCCAGGAAAAAGAACACAGTAAATTAACAACACAAAAGACAACAAATGAAACTCTCTCGGCATTGCCCAAGGAAAGAACTTGCAATTTATAATTTTTTTTTTAGTAAGTATGACCCTCAATTCAGCCAAGCAACAAAGTAGGTATGCATTATCCTCAATTGAGCACAAAAAATCAAGAATTGAAGTATATTCTCTTTTTCTGCTCTTCTAATTTTCTCTTACCTACATTTCTGCAGTAATCAAAAGAACTAATATTTAGGCAAAACCCACAAACCAAAATCCAAAACCCACTAAAAAATCTTAAAACCTACCTCAATTTTATCGACAACAGACCCAATTAACCAACAATAAATCAAAACCCCATTGGAATACCCAACAAAACAAACACACCCGGATGAAAATCCAGCATAATAAACACATCAGAAAAGAGAATTGGTAGGATATTATCTTGAAAAGCAGAACAGAAACGGACTTACCTTTGAAATGGGTGATCCGAAAAGGGGCAAAGCTAGTGAATATATTTATTTGGTTGAGTTTTCAAGCCATTATTCCTCTTTTCTCACTATTTTCTACTTTTAAGGAATTGTTACTGTTGATTTAAGGATAAAGAAAAGAAAGGGAGGCAATGGAAGTATGCACTGTTGTTGAATTCAGTGCTCTGCCATTTATTGCGTTTTGAAAGTTTGTGCAATTATTTTGCCACGCCACAAATTTAGGTGGCATGAACGAACGACTTATTTTAAATGACTTATAAGTTAAAATATAAATTGACTTATAAATTTATAAGTTGTTTTAAATTATGACTTATAAGTAAAAATGTTTGACATTAATTTGACTTATAAGTTAGAAGTTAAGTTAAAACAAAATATGACTTATAAGTTAAAATAATGTAAAGATTATTAAAAAGATATTAATAAAAAGAGGGACAAAATAGAAGAGCGGCAAAATAAACATTATATTTGGTCAAACTAACATATTTTAAAATGATTTATAAGTCATTTTAAAATAAGTTATAAATACTTACTTATTTTTTTTACTTAAAATCTAACTTATAAGTAAATAAATATATAATTTTTGAACACTCAAATAGTAGCAAATGACTCCCGAACACCTTAAGAGGTTGGGGAGAGAAAGAACAAGCTATGTGCTATAGTAAAGTACTCGTCTTTTTCTTTTCCTCTTTGGGCCTTTTTATTTTTATTTTTATCAACGGTTAAAGATGGAAAAATATTAAAATTATAATTTGTTGTAAAAAAAATAAAAAATTACAATAAAAGAATTAAATAGTAATTCTTTCAAATAAAATAACATATAATAACAAAATTAAAAAAAAAATCAATCGTAACAGCAGCACTAACAGACACTATATAAAATCCTAAAAGACAATCATATTCCGAAAATTATTAATAGAATATTTAGATATGGACCATTTTTCAATACGAGCAATAAAAAAACAAGTTGTCGTGATAATGCCATATTCAAATATGAACAATGTATCTTTAATAATAATGTATCAAAAAAAATCTCACGAATGAATTTTTTTTTAATCTCAAATAGAAAAAAGCAAAATCTCCCGAGCGAATAAGCAAAATCTCCCAAAAGATGATAATAAAATTTATTCACAAAAGAGAAATAAATTAGTTATCTCATTGAGAAAATAAGTCCAACAAAAGAGAAAAATATATTCCACAAGAAAATAAAATAATTTATTAGAGCAAAATAAGAGAGATCTGAGGAAGGTATCTCCAAAAAGTGATATCTCCCAAGATCTAAGATAGAGGTTAGGGTGCTTGACTATAGTGAAAAGAGAGAAAAAAAAAAGAAAAAAAAAAGAAAAAAAGAGGAAGTCTGTATATTATTTTTGTTGGTAATTATTGCCTAATACTCTCTTATTGAATTTTTTTACTCTCTTTTCTCTATTTTTATTTTTCTTAATATATTTGTAAATTGTATTTTGTTCATTATTTTTGGGACAGAGTGAATATATTGCAATTTAGTGTTAACATGAGGGGGACATTTTACAGTTTGTCCTTTAACTTTAGACAATACAATTATAAAAACTAAAAAATACGTAGAAAAAATACTACTAATTATAAATTATAAATTTAATTATTTTTAAAAATTAAATAAATCACAATAATTTTGAATTCGACAATATTTAATATTAACATAGAAAAGGTCAAATTGATCTCATATGTTGGAACAAGAAGTTGCATTCTTAAGTAAACCATGATCCTTTGGGCTGGATTGGTAGGACTTTTTGGGTTGTGGTGGTTCGGGTTGGGCTAGACGAGTTCAAAAGAGGAGGAAGGAGGCCTAACTCAACAGTCAACACATGCCCCTCGGGCTCAAGGTTAGGGCTGATTGGTTCAGTTTTTTTTTTTAAATAAAAAACTAAATAATGGTTAACTCTCTATTTTTAAATAGCAACTACCATAATGTAAGGCTGCTAATGGGTCAGATTAAATCAAATCATGCTCTGACCCAATATACTTCACCAAGTATGATAATAGATTAATGATCTGATTCATCATGTAATGGATCATTGATTTGCTTCATAATCTACACGATCCAACAATACAGATCATGATCCAAATCGACTCATTTCAAAAAAAAATTATTGATAAAATTACATTAAAATGTTAAAATTATGTTCAATAATGAAAGAATTTCACTTAATATCTATATTATAACCTTTTAATTTCTCACCCTAATTTTTTTGAACTTTCTCAAACTTAATTTATTCACTTAAAATTATTTTTCTCACTAAAGATTTCATTTAAAATAAATACAACATATTTATATAAATCTGATACAGACGAGGCGTTAGAGTTAGGAAATCACTTTATTTCGATCATTCTTCTTATTCATATTATTTACTTACTTTTCTTAAATACTATTATAAGCTTTGTTCTACTACTGGAAGTAATACATGTGTTCATACATACTTTTTTAGTAATATTGTATGTTCATACATACTTTTGTTTCTTTACTTAAAAATTGTGTCTTTTTACTTCATAATATTATGGTTTTGCTTTATATCTACTTATTAATCTGCTTTCAGTATTATATTGCGTCATGTTGTTCCTGTTAGTTTTTTATTTTATTTTACACCACAAATTTACATATGAAATTAATATAGGAGTGCATCATATATGTTTAATCCATGTACCTCAGCTGGGAGGAGGAACACATTGAATAAAAGGAAGGAAATCAAGTTTTTATAAATAAAAAAATAGTCTTGTGTATTGTAAAAGTTTTGTGCCGAATTATGATTGCGACGTATATCAATATATGCGATTGAATAGGATTATAAAATTATCCACTATATTAAATACGTCGTTAAAATATTACCAACCATAATTATCCACGTAACTCGCAACTATATAGTCGTCATATAAAGTTGCAAGATATATCTGATAAGTAGGTTTTATACCTACTTATTGGATACTAACTTGTTATAATTGTTGTTTAACTCTCATGTTCGTAATAGCTATTCATGCATTTCTTTTCATTTTGTAGGATTTATGTTTACGAACTCGCTTGGTGGCATTGTCGTCAAAAGTAGGACAAATAGGCATGATTTGTATGGAATTTGGTTGTGTGTGTGGGAGCAAAGGACTTAAAGCATGGTTCAAAGGGAAGCAAAAAATGATCAAAGGAGCGCAAGGAGCTGAAGCTGCAGCAGACAGCAGCAGAACTGCATGACTGCAAGCCAGCGCAAGCTGCGCCTGGAATGCAAAGGGAATCGGCGCAGTTGCGCTAAAGCCCAACTTGGCTTGAAGTTCCTCGTCGGGGCTGAGCTCAGCGTCGGGGGGCGCGAAAAATGTACTAGAAACTAGCGCGGGGGGCAAGCTCCTGGTTTTCCAACCAAAGTGATTTCTTTCGTTGTTTTGTTCGACACTTCCATACGCAACATGTTCATGGGCTTCATATGCTTGGACTCCAACTCCATGACCTTTGTACTTGATCCAACCTCGTTTCATAGTTCATGAATCATTCCGTTAAGTCCTTTTTTGAATCGTTTGGCTCGAGCTCTCGTAATGAGTCCAAGCAATAAATGCAATGGATCATCTCGAGTTTTGTCATGGGGTTCGGGGCTAAGGATGTCCTCATCAACAAACTCATATTAAATATTTAATACTCTATTGCTTTACCCACGATAGATAGAAAGCAACGTTCGATATTTCAAATATCTTTGAACGCTTAGGACTTAATATGATTTTTTTTGAGGGGATTGATATTATTTGTCTCATCTTGTTTCGCGCACATGCACACACACACATACACATATATATATATATATATATATATAATACGCGTTAGATTATTTAACATGCGAAGCATTTTGGATAATATAATATATATATATAGTAAGCATACACATATAGAGTACTATATTCTACCCGGATTGATTATAGAATTTTATTCTAGTTTGACTCACTATAGCCACCAAGTGAACCAAAAGGTCAAACCTAGGGTGCAGAAATTGAATTTAAATATAACTATTACATTTAAACCCGAGCTCTATTACAAACGGGTCTTCAAGCGCTCCTTGCTCCTTTGTCTCCAATTATTCAAAATAATTCTAACTAATCCTATCACATAAACTATTTACAATAAATAAAAACCTTGATCAACAATCAAGGGGAAGTACGTAGGAGGAAGATGAAATTTACATCAAGAAAAACTAGAGAAGACGAGGTACGCATACCCCATTTATAAAAAACACATTCATTCAAACATCCTCTAAAATAAATCCAATCACACATTGGTCAATAGTCCATAATCAATCCCTATTTATTAACATACATATCTCCATATGCCTCAATAAATAACATTCATCTCATGAATAATAAAACTATTCCATATATACATTGATATGAATTAAAGGGCAAAACTTTGCTAATATTTAGTTTTGAAACAAAATAAACTCTTTTATTTTAATCAAAAACCAAATCAAAATTAAACTCCTTTAATTTTAGCAATCTGAAATCATATTTCAGATAAAATAAACATCTTTATTTTAAACTTTTATCAATTAAATAAACCATTTATTTTAATTGAAGGAAAAAATAATTTTTCAAAACCTGCAGACCAGCGCGACCGCGCTCCAAAATGAACTAGAAGCGGTACGGTCGCGCTGCACCTCCAGAAATATTTTTCTAGGTTTGGGCGCGGCCGCGCCGCGACGCAGAATCAGAAAAAAAAATTCAGCCC
Organism: Aralia elata; assembly: GCA_034770075.1. Classification (NCBI taxonomy): domain Eukaryota; kingdom Viridiplantae; phylum Streptophyta; class Magnoliopsida; order Apiales; family Araliaceae; genus Aralia; species Aralia elata. The sequence goes on along the minus strand of CM068383.1, from coordinate 64,020,729 downwards.
AAAATCCGATCGTATTGCATATCAATTCATATATGGAATCATCTAAATCAATTATTAACACAAGGATTGACTGTGATACCACTGTTAGGTTTGTATAATACGCAAACATGCAATCAAATTATATAAATAGAGCGGAAGCGTGATAAAACAGATTTTAAAATTTTAATACAAACTATCACCATGATCTTTCCTTGTGTTCAATTATCGAATAAACGAAAAAGATAGAGAGTCAGAATTATACCCTCGTAGAAACAAGCTTCGTCGGGTACAAGTTCAACTCCAAAATCATTCGCGTTCTCCTTGATTTCAACGGTCTGATTTCTTCCTTTGATCAACATTAGCCACCCAAGTGTCTGGCCTCTAGAGGTGATCCACTAAGGAATAATAGTTGTTCACGAATATGGGTGTTGGCAAAACCCTAGTTTCTCTCTCTATATAAATTGCAAGTACTCTCCACAATTCTTATGCAAGAGTGTGTAACCCTAATTTATGATAAGATTTCTCTTATTTATAGATGTAGAAAAATCCTTCCCTAAACTATTTAGGATTGGGGTTTCTATTCTAATTAAACTCCTTTAATTAATTGTACTCATAATCTAATTAGGAATTCATGAGAGAGCACTTCTATTAATTAATTCTCAATCCCTATTAGGATTTAAATAATATTAATAGTAATAATAATAATAAGACTCCTCTTATTAAATTTATATTTAATATTTCTAAAATATTAAATAATAAATATTAAGCTATTTAAATTTATTCTATCTCCAAGATTAAGTTAAATACACTTAACTTATTATTATAATTATGTCATTTACTTTTTAAACGAATATTTTCCTTTTGCGGTGTGACCCTTTAGGTTCTCCATATTAAATCGGTTGTGATAAAATTAATTATAACAATTATAATCTTATTTAAATAAATAAATTAAACCATTTAATTCATTTAAATAAATAACATTTATTCTCTAATAAGGGTAAGCCTCCCTTAGCGATTAACGACTTTCCAGATAATATAGATTTCAACATTAATCACGAAAGAACCTTTCTATGAATAGCTACCATACAATTCAATTCTTCTACCATACAATGTCCCAATTAAATATAAGACAAAGATTTACTGTTAAGTCTTATTTTATTTAATTATATGTATTTCGATTCTGAAATGCATAACTCTAATTAATGCAAATTAGAAACTCCTTTCAAATTTCATTCTGCCTTGACCAAGGACTACTGAGTTGTCATTTATCAAATCACACAGGACATTCACATCTTTTACTAGACGAGGTAGATTCTTTGTTGATCATTCACCTATTTCCATGTACAACTTATTATACCCCAAGCATACCCTTTGATATACCCTGAAGGTCTTAAGGGACATGTCAAAGTATAACTCATCATACACAAGATACTATGATGATTTCAAGTCCAATGATCGCTTGTACTACTATCACTAGAGGAATCCCTATTGACAGGCGAGTAAAACTCCATTAGGTATTCCTTAACGAGCCACATTCAGTGAACTTATTCTCCAATAAGCAACTACATACTTGTTTTAGTGTCTCCACATAAATGATTATGAGATCAATCATTATCTTTTTAAGAGCAAGCAACGTATGTACTAATCTATCCGGATTCATTAATCCCTTTTTTAGTAATCCAATGATTATGAACGATTTTAGTTTGCGAGCTATCTAGAATTTAGATCTCATTAGCACGATCACCATCATGATTCTAAAAGCATTGCTCAAAATTATGAGTTTATCACATTTAATATAACAACACCATGTAGATAAAGTAAAATGTCTTTTAATAAATCAATTCTTTTATTAATAAATGAATAAGATTACAAAGTATATGCTACATCATATCAAATATGATTGGTTTGTGTGCATACTACTTTCTTATTAAAGATCAACTTTTATGCTTAATCATTATGTGTTGTTACTTGAAACGAATTCGTTCAAGAAACATACCAATAATTAGAGATAACACTTCAGTCTTAAGTGAACATGCTTATACATTGGAGTTATTATATGAATCAAGTCCGTAATGTCAAGAATTGACGTGTGTTTCACGTGTTGCATATGTGCATTTATGCAATCATTTTAGGCAAAAAAAATGGGTACAAGATAGTAAGTACGTAACTGTTGAGGAAAAGATTGCTATGTTCTTGACTATAATAGGTCACAATGAACGATTTAGAGTAGTGAAACGAAGATTTCAATACTCTACACAAAACAGTTCATAAGTATTTTCACAAGGTGCTGAATGGAATGATAAAATTTGCAAAGGAAATCATAGTGCCCACATCTTTTGATCCAAATCCAAATGTTTCAGGGAACCATAAAGACTTACGGAAAATATTTTCGGCATGTAATTTTAAATTTGGTTAATATAATCGAAACAACGTATATATTTGAGAATATGTTGATAACATAAATATGGTCGTTCAATGTAGGGAGCGGCTGATGCACTAAATGACACACTTGTACATGCAGTTATTCCTGTCAATCAACAAGCTCGTTATAGAGGACGAGGAAATGGTGAATGCTATCTGAATGCTATCAAAATATATTAGGAATTTGTGACTTCAATATGATGTTCACATTTGTTTGGACTGAATGATAAGGAATAGTACATGATTCAAGAGTATTCTTCAATCATAGTTCCGACTTTCCATTTCCCCCTCATAGTATTACAACATTTTTATAAGTAAGTAGAATATTGAGGATGAGTTATTTGCTCAGTATGATTAAGTTAACTCATTTGAGGGAGTTGATGAACATTATGCAGAGAATCTCGAAGGAGAGCAAGATGCTGTCCTATGGTGGGCCCTCAAGACGTACAATATATGAACAATCTACACGACCAAATTGCTCGTGAACTATAAAATGACTCATTGAAATTAATGTAATTTTAGTACTTTTATTATTATGTCGACACATTTGTTTAACTCATTACATTTTCTATTTTCTATGAAACTTGTGCTAAAATTATTTGAATTATTCAATATTGTATTTGATAATTTGTTTGAATTATTTATTTTTATCTATTGTAGAATGAATATTGTATTTAATTTTTTTTAGTACGTTCAGACAAAATTATATACTTGTTCAACATAGTTTAGATGGATAAAATAGTAAAAGATTATTATTCAGCTGTTTCAGACATATCAATTATCAAATAATTTTAACAAATTTTTTTTCATTCAGTATTCAGTTCCATTCAACTCATTCAGATTACTTAAATATTTAAAATGTCAATTTGTATTCAATTTTATCGCACCCACAATCCCTAAGTCATTTAGATGACTATATTGCTATTAACTTTTAAATTAAATATATATTTTAAGTATTTATACTTGAGAATTCTGAATTAATAATAAAGAACATGATAATTCAAAAACAACTACATGCTGAACTCAAATATATATGTACTTATTAGATTAAAATAATTTGTATGCAACTTTTTAATTTAAATAAATTAAATAAATATACAAATAAATTTCACCTGCTCGCACAAGATTTTTTAACTAGTTAATTTTCCCACAGGCCCTCATTACTGTTTCTCCGCTGAAGCTCGCTCCGTCCTTCTTCCATTTTGCCTCACCGCCAATACGCAAAATCATAATAGCCATGCCCCAAACTTCTCTGTGAGAATGCATTATATGGCTAAGGGTTTCTCCTCACATGCACCACAAAAAAATCCTCCATTGTTCTCCACTCTTAATCTTTGTTCATCTAAATTTTCAACAAGGGCAGATAGTGACCTGTTTACTCTTCTCAAAATACAACACCAACGAGCTTTATCAGTCAATGGTTTCACTTCTGTTCGCCAATTTTTTATCAGGAATTTTGTTCTCAGGGACGCCGAAATTTTTCTGGGTATGCCGTGGAGCAGTTTTCGGACGACGAATACGAGTGTGATTACGAGAATCATCCGGTATCATATGAATTCTATGTATTTAGTAACTGTTTAAGATTCAATTACATGTTTAAAATATGTTTTGGGGAATGGAAAGGGAATATCGAAGAAAAAATGGATTTTTTTTTTTTTTTGTGATTTTTTTAAAGTCTAAGCTGAGGATTGGTTTTGGGGGTTTTTAGGAAATTGAAAATGCTTAGCTTAATGATTTATTTGGTTTCAGTTTAGATGATCTTATTTTTCTCATGCAAGAATAATTTAACATTCAGAATTATGCTCCTGCCAGGATTCAGGAATTACCCCCAGCCCCATAAAATTATGATAAAACTAAAATAATTATAATTTTTTATTTTATCTGGTTAAAATATAATGGAACAAATTTTACATTATAAGGAATACAAAGTTACAAATTTTTGAGGAAAATGTACTTGTACATTTCACAACAAAAAGTTAAGATATTTACTGAGTTAACTAGAGTAGTCTATATATTCTTTCCCCTTGAACCCCAAAAATTTATATGGATAACTATTTTGTGAGCATGAATTTGGCAGAGCATATTTAAGGTCATTTAATAAACTATTTTACTGAGTAGATATAATTAGGATACATGCATATCAGTAGAAAAATGGGCTTATAAAAACACATGCTATTGTTAGGATGTGCTAAGGAATAAAATCCTAAAAAATTAGGAGAAAATAAGGATGCTAGAATTCTGTATTTTGTTGTCTTATATATTACTCAGGATAAAAGCCTGAAGGTCATTCATTGCTGTAACTAAAAAAATATTTACTTGCAAAAAATAGAGAATCACTTGTTACATTAATCTTGTTCCGAATATTTTAGGAACCCCTCTCCCTCCGTCCTTTGCTCCTGTGCTGCCAAATATGTATGTGTGTATTTGCAGTTTAGAAATTGCCAGAACTATGTTTATTTGCAGTTGCCAAACCTTTATATGAGTGAAACTGTAAAAAGTCGTAAGGGACATTCTTTTTGTGGCGGGAGAAGTATGTAACTAGATACTGTGACTACTTTCTGTATATATACACAGCTTTTCTTGCCAAAATAAAGGATCATTGGTTTTCACTATTTTTCCTTATTCTGTCTTTTGTGTTGTTTCCTCTGCAAAAGATTGGAATAAAGCTAATAAAGTGAGAAGGAGATTGAAGAAGCTAAAATGTTTTAATTTTTTTTCATTCAAGAATTCTTTTGTGAAGTTCCGGCTAAGCTATCTTCCTCAACATGGAAAGCTAGGAGATGAGCATGGTGGCTCAAAAATACTTGAAAATTTCCTTATTTCCCCCCCACCCCCAACCATATGTTTCTATCTATATTCTTGTTCACTATCACACTGATGTATTGTAGGTGGTTAAGTTTTTACTTTTATTTATATAGATGTATTTGGGGGTATGCTGAAGTATTGTATAATATTTGTTCTTTGAGTAAGCATAATTATTGATATTTTGTATAAAAATTCATACATTATATATATACATATTATGTCATGAAAGTAAATTTTGATATATATATATATATATATATATATATATTTATTTCTAAAGCTATAGCAATGCTGATCGTAGGCATCATCCTCAGTGGCCAACATTGATGAGTGGAAATGGAAGCTTAGCTTGCTATTACGCAATGAAAAAGATCAAGAAATTGTGTCCAGAGATAAAAGAGATCGAAGAGACTATGAGCAAATATCTAATCTTGCCAAAAGAAATGGGGCTTTACTGGTAAGAAAGCACTTACTATAGGTAGGCTGCCATAGATTTCTTATGATTTGATTCTGATAAAAATATATGCTTCACCTTACAATTCAGTGAATTATATGGAAAAATGGTAGTTGCGAGCAAGGTGCCTCTTCCTAACTATAGACCAGATCTTGATGATAAGCGGCCTCAAAGGGAGGTTGATAATTATTGTTGCTTTGTGGGGAAATTTGTAATATTTTTGCATGAGGAACTGTGTTTATTGGACAAAGAATTGAAACTTAATGGCCTCTGTTCCAGGTTGTTGTTTCCCTTGAGCTTGCAAAGAAGAGTAGAGGGTCTGCTTCAAGAACATCTTGATCGGAATGCAGTTAATTTCTGGAAAGAACAACAGCTCTTCAGCCAACCACTAAAGCTAATGAGCTGGCTGCAGATGTGAATGCGGATAATAATCCAGATTCGTTCCTAGATGGGTCCGTTATGGAAAAGATTCTTCTGAGGCGGAGTTTGAGAATGCAGAATATGGCAGAGGTCTTGGCAGGTACATCTCAGTTTGTTCAAATACCAATATACTACCTAAAGACCATGTAAACAGTTAATGCAAGGAGATCTTGAAGCTTATGCCTGCTTGATGTAGTTTAATTTTTAGTTTTTGGTACCAGTCAAACTGAAACTTTTTTGAATATATCACTTGGACTAGCATTTATTGCTTTTATGATTTTTTTCCCCTATCTCTTAATGTTGAATGATTGTTAATTTTTCATTTACGAGCTCACATTTCTTTTGGAAGTCAGTTGTTGCTTCATTTTTATAGGGCTAGTATCATCTATACCATTACATGAAAGACTGGAGTTTGTTTTAACTTGGTCTCTAGTCAGCCAAACTTGTATATTTTGTGTAAAGAATCACCATAAAAAATCTAGGTCTCATGTTTTTCTCTAACCATTTCATTGTCCAAGTCTAATCCTCCTCCCTCCCTCCCTCTCATTAGTGTCTTTGTCTCCCTTTTTTCTTAAAATCCAAATAAGCAAAAAGGAAAAAAAGTGGACGGTTAATTTTGGTATGAAAATTAAGTATTTATCTCCACCAGCCCATATATATCTAAAATAGTAAAATATGTACTGCAAACAAGCAATATATATAGCATGGCCTTATACTGAAATAATTTTCCTTATTAGCAGAATTCTCACATGTACCTCAAAAATTGGCCTATAGATAAACAATAAAAAACTTATGTTATATGTGGAGCTCATTAAAGTCTCTAAGAATGATTCAGAATCTCATATCAGGAGAGAGGTTGAGCATTCAGTTCAGTTTTCAATGAAAGACATGAAAGCTTACACAAGAAAGTGGTACGAGTGTTCTTTCACTCCGTTACACTTTCTGAGTTGCAGGATTAATTCTTAACTTAATCGAGTATCTTTAACATTTTTACAACTACCTATAATATGCCAGAAGTTGGGACTTTATCAGAATATCTAAATTACAATGCTTGTATGTCATGCATATGTTTGTAAGACCGGGAAATGTAAAGTACAATTAAAAGACTAATATACAAGATTGACTAAGAAAATGATATCTTCATTAATCCTTGATCATTACAAACTTCATGTACAATACAACAATGTTATATGCTATTACACTCCCTTGCGGTTGGGTTCGTTGATTGATCGGGTGAGGTGAGAATTCCGCGAAGGCACGCGGGGGAACTTGACGGAGTGGTGGACGAGGGGAGAGATCACAGGCAAACTCTTTGAGGCAATATGGGGCAGAACCCTTGGTGTTAGGGTAGTGTATATGTGTTGTTGTGGGCTTGGGTGTGCTTGGGGACCTAGCTCCGTGGAGACTAAGTCATTAAATGTGAACTTGAGACTTGTGGAGACTAAGTATAGAACTTAGCCAAACCAAGCCAAAAAGGTAGATCTTCTTGGTGGGAGCAACTTGGTGCTTATGCATTATAGAGAGAGAAAGTGGATTCTAGAGAGAGAAGCTCTCAACTCTTTCAAAGTTCTTCAAGGTTTTCAACCTCCTCTCGAATGAGGAGGGGGTATTTATAGGCTCCATGGGGGGTGCCCCCATGTGCCGTGCACATGACCTATCTGTCACTTATAAACTGTGACTACAATATCAGTCTAGGTGTAAATATTGCCTTTTCAAAGTTCGTTTCGCCCTATGTCTCCATCCGCCAGTCCAAGATCTTTGCCAAATTCTACTTTCGGACGACCTCCCTAACCCTTTGCTGGAGTTGGAGGCTCGAGAGGTAATCCGTCCTGCCCAAAGTAACCATTTCTGACAGTAATTCTTCATTTCGGCTCGGTCGGGAACAGTCGGGACATGACATCACCATGATATCATCATTCTAATAAGTAACCTCATTCTTTGAAGCTTTGACATGCTCTTTATGCTTGTGATGCCAAATGGTGGCTTGCAAGCATGATTTCCACACTTCGGGCTTACTCTTGTGAACTTCGGGCCTACTTGTGTGAACTTGGGGGCACATTCTTCTTTTCTTTGTCTCCATGTAAAGTCTTGCTCATCTTTGGAATCTCCTTGGTTGGAAACATCTTCAATTTTTTGCTAAGTGTTAACATCATGAGGCGAGTGTGAGGGAGAAGCCCCCCTTAGAGTCGACCCTAGGGAGGTTGGGGCCAACCCTAGGGTAGCTTCCCACCTTATGGTGGCCTTCTCTAAGTATTGGAGATGGTAGAGCATGTGAGGACCTCCACCATGAGGGAGGACATGTTGGGGCCGACCTTGGGGAAGTTGGGGCCGACCTCGGGTTGGCTCCCCATCTCATGGTGGTGTTTCCTTGGTTCCTTCTTGCTTGGATGCTTATTTATGCAAACTTTTCTTGGATTTTGAGCATGAGATGTGGTGAAAGACCCCTAGGGCAGCCCCAACATGAGGCCAAACCAAGTTGGGGCCGACCCTATGGGGTTTTCCCTAGCCTCATGGTGGTTCCCCCTCACTTTCCTCTCATTTTGGCCCTTTTTTGCATTCCTTCTTAAATTTGACTAAGTATTGAACTTGAAGCGTGGTTGGGAAGTCATAGGAGCACCTCCACCATGTTGGGGCCGACCCATGTGAGGTTGGGGCCGAACCTATACATAGTTGTTAAGGCGTCTAGTCGGTAGGGGGGCAGGCAAGGCGATCGTGCGACTTGGGTTTGGGTCGAAAGTCGAGCGCCGCATTGACAGTCGTCGCCTTGGACGACTCGACGTCGACGACTTTTCGGTAGATCGACCGACTTGGATACTTCGGGTATGGATCGACCTACTGGGTTAAAAAAAAGAAAGTAAAACGACGTTGCTTGGAACTGGGTAACTAGCCCTAGTCGAACTGATTCGCTTCTTCTCAGAAGAACTTTAGAAAGAAGATTGAACTTTTGCAGTAGAAGAGAAGGAGTCGACGAGCGACTGTTGAGAGCGACGAGAGAGAGACTGCGAGAGAGAGAGAGTAACACGTCGACTGTCGACTCTGAAGTCCCTTCTGGCGACGCTGCGCGACTCCGATCGGCACTTCGACGTGTATTTCTTCTTTTTTTCCTTCCCTTTTTGCCCTGTTGCTGCATCTTTTTTTTTTCAGTGCGTTAGTGCCGAGTGCTATATATCTGCGCGAGTTATGTTTACTGTTTTTTTTTTCCCTTATCCTTTCTATTGACTGCTTGTTATGTATATATATAATTATATAAACTTATCCTTTCTGATTGTTATATATATACTTATTCTTTATGCTGAGTCTGCTGATTATATATAAATTTATATATGTTTTTATTTATATTTTATATATGTACTCTTTACATTTTATCCATTGATGTTAGATAGTGATACCACAATTGATGTTAGTCTCGTTACATAACATTCAAACATTGACAATTTAATCTACTTGATGTGGGGTTTTCAATGTATATAACAAATTTATTCTACTTGTTATTCCATCAATGTTTTATGTTTTGAGTTTTAATATATATGAAATTTTATTGCTAATATGTTTGTTAAGTAAAATAAATAATATATAAATTATTTTGCAATATTGTAAACGACTTGTCGCCATTACCGGACGCCATGACGGTTGCCTTGTCGCCTAGGCGTCTGCCCTGGCAGTCGGCTACCGCCATGGACTCGCCCCGTAAACAACTATGAACCTATAGGGTTGCCTTTTAGCCAAATGGAGGTTTTACTTCCTTGATTTTGGCCCCTTCTTTGTACTCCTTCTTGAATTTGGCTAACTTGAGGTGTGTTTGGGAAGTCATTAGGGGGGACACCTCCACTATGTTTGGGTTGGCTTGTGACCCATGTGAGGTTGGGGAGTCCCGACCTTATAAAGTTGCCTTAAGCCTCATGGAGGTTTACCTGTCCTTGTTTTTGGCCTTTCTTTGTACTCCTTTTTGAATATTTGGCTACTAAGTATTGAAACTAGAAGATGTTGTTGTAGGGCGAAGTCCATGAAGTCATGGGGGCACCTCCCACCATGTTTGGGGCCTGCTCGACCCATGTGAGGTTGGGTCCGACCTTATAGAGGATTCCTTAGCCTCCTGGAGGTTTACTTTCCTTGCTTTTTTTGAGCCCTTCTTTGTGTATACTCCTTGAATTATGGCCTGAGTATTTAACTTGAAGTGGTGTTGGTGAAGTCTATTGGGGCACCTCCACCATGTTGGCGGCTGCCGAACCCATGGAGGTTTGGGCCGAACCTCCATGAGGTTTGGGGCCCGACCCTATAGGGTGCCTTAGCCTCCATGGAGGTTTACTTACCTTTTTTGGCCACTTGATTACATGTCTTGCTTGCTTGACCTCCTCTTTCCCCATTCTTTCTTGCTTGTTTGTGGGGGAGTATGAAGTAGGGTGTTGCCTTGTTGGTGGCATAGGGCTCTTCATAGTGAGAATTTCCATACTTGCCATCATTTTCTTGGCCTGTTTCCCATATTTAGCCAATTTTGGTCTTACTTGGTGGAAAGGTCTAATGGCTTTGCCTTGGCTTCTTCTCTTAGGCTACTTTTTATAGATCTTGAGGGCTCATGTGAAATGGAGAATGCTTAAAGCCCTTGGGAGTCGATTTGTGCCATTAGGGGTGCCCAAGTGGGCCTACCGTTGTGGGGTCCTGCCGAAGTGCCATTTTCTGATTGAGCTTTGAAATTTCTTGATATTGGACAAATTCGGTGGGGGTTAATTGATCACATTATTTATGACTTAATTTAAGATAAATTAACCCCTTGATTTATACCCGGGATACTATGTTCATAGATCATAAGTTCCTTTAAGTTTAGTCCCAATAAGAATTTGTTCACAACAGTTACTGTATCATTCAAATTCGCCCACTGCACATGACCTTGTAACAACATGCATCTTGTATTCTACTGTGGCAAGGCTTTTCCCAAATCTGGATCTGACATGGTTGGATACCTACACTTAGGACATGATTATGAATGTGATACTTCTAAAGTTCTTTTTTTGTTGTATCCAATTTTAAATATTAAAATTCTTGGTGACAAGACGCTGTAACTTGTGTGTTACTTATCTTAAACTTGTGTCTTCTTCATCCATTCCAAAATTAGTTTCTTGTTTCTTGGTTTTGTTGCGTTGGCTCATTATTAGATTTTGTCTTATATTTACTTATGAATTAGCTGAAAAATATAACTGATTCAAAGATAATTGTTATAAATAGATATATTACGGCATGAGGTATTCAAGATATACAAAATAGTATGTTATGAAAATGTGATTGTGTGCCACACATATCAAAACGAGTGAGGACAACTAACATGAGGTACAGTTAGTATTTATCTTAATCATGTCAAGAAAGTAAAATTATTTTAGATGAAACACATGAAAAAGCTCTATTCCTAAAGCTATAGTTATCTTGTGTCTTTTATGTTTTAGAATAACAAACTGAGTAAGTGGTGAAGGAGTGTTATTGAGATAAGTTCGATCATATGATGTGAAGGTTAGTCCAGATTTCACTAGTTTCTGGAATGATTGTCCGAGCAGGGCAATTATGTAGCATGTTCGTCATGGAGACTCTGGACATTGTGTGATGATGAAGGCTCTTCTCATCGAGTTTTCAATTGTGTGTTAAAGCTGAATGACATAGCGACTAAGAAAAGAATAGAAACAATCAAAGGGATTGAATTCTATAACTTTGCTGATCACAAGAATTCACAAAGTGAGTGTAAAGGACTGTCGAACAGCCACAATATATTGATATATTATAAGCCTGTAACTCCTCAAGGTATCAAAGTTATGCTCAAAACAAGAAAAGCCTCTCTTGGGCTTGGGTTTCTCCCTTTCCTTCCTGTTGGCACCGCATTACCTGGCTTTCATAATCTACTCTGTAGAAATAATAGTGGAGAATATTTTTCTTCACTTTTATTCCAATATTCCTCCACTCTTTTACCTATATTCTTTCTTATGTTTTATTCCATGTTTCCCACTTTCCCATGTTTTCTTCCTTTGTATTAGCTTGTGCATGTTTCCATTATATTAAGGAAAATGTTTTGTCTTAATTATTTCCTTCCAATTGTATAAGTAGGTTTACCTTGTAAGCTTTCTAAGTAATCAAAATATATGAAATGTAAGTTGAGTGTCTCTTTCTAACATTGTATCAGAGCCACTGATCTTTTTTTCCGGGCGAACTTTTCCGGCCGGGAGTTTTCCGGCGAGTTTTCAGGTCAACAGATGCAGTCTTTCTGAAGCTTTACCCGCTAGTTCCTAAAAAAAAAAAAAAAAAAGAATGGGTGAAAAATGAAAAATCGAAATTTCAGAAGCTACTCGAGTGATGTTTTTTTAACAAGATATCCCTTCTGCCTCCAATTGGGTGTAAAACTTCAAACACACTACAACCGTCCCAATTTTATTACAGTAAAAGGATCGTCTCAGGAAGAAGACGTATTGGTGCTGGTAAGGATATGGAGGTTTTTACAAGGTATTGTCAAAACTGCCGGGGAATTGCTATTCATTAGACGGATTTACTGGTCACTACCGGAATTGCTCTATTCATAGACGGAGTACTGTTCACTACCGGATATTGCTATTCATGGACGGAGTACTGTTAACTGCCGGAATTGCTATTCACAAAAGGAGTGAGTTTTTGTCCAATTTGCCGACGTGAACCTGGTTTTGTTAGTGAGTGTACCGACCATCCAACTGAACCTTTTGTTTTCCAAGCTGGAGAGAATAGGAAGATTTCTATTTATCAGTATTAGAGCTTGAGTGGGGAGTGTTAGGAAATAATAGTGGAGAATATTTTTCTACTTCACTTTATTCCAATATTCCTCCACCTTTTCCCTATATTTTCCTTATGTTTTTATTCCATGTTTCCCACTCCATGTTTTCTTCCTTGTATTAGCTTGCTTGTTTCCTTATATTAAGGCACATGTTTTGTCTTAATTTTTTCTTTCTCAATTGTATAAGTAGGTAACCTTGTAAGCTTTCTAAGTAATCTCAAAATAAAAGAAATGTAAGTTCAAGTGTCTCTTTCTAACATACTCCTTGTTTTGCAAAGGCATAAGTTCCCCATCTGAGGGAGGGAGGGATATGAACTTTTTTTGAAATTTGATACTCATAGGATGGACAAATGACATTCAATGGAGGATAAATACTACATGGTTTCCTTCTTCATCTAGAAGCTGAGGAGTATGATGATCAGGAAACCAGGTGAATGAACTGGAACTATGAGATTCAAGCTTCTCTGTTGAGGAGAACTTTGGTGAAGATGCTGAATGTGTTAAATGGTGTGAGTAATCAAGTTCAGGTCATGTCGAATGAGGAGCACAATAATGAATCTTGGAGAGATTGCATTTTGCTGATATCTATATCTGCTCAGGAGGTTAAATGGGTGGTGTAGGGCAAGAGAATTTATTGGGAGTCTCCCCAGAAATCAACAGCTTCCTCCACCTTTTTGTCACTTTACCGTCCAGAGCTTGCTCAGGGCGATTTTCCCTTGTAAGTCATGGAGGGGAGGAGACGCAAACACAATCCCCCATTTTTGTTCCGATAGATTTTCACTTGGTGCAAACGAAGTAGGATAGCTGCTGCAGGGGTCTTAATTTGTGTTCAGGAGTGCATAGCTTTAAATGGGAATCCCTTTTTTGGGACCTTCTGCTTTATATGCAGAGGCTAGATCTCATACATAAGCATGAGATACTAGATTTCTTGTTACAAAGAAAGAAGGTTTACATAACAGTTAACTTTAGATGAAATATTAATCTAAAATATTTTCTAACTTTAATGTAAGAAAATTATATATAAGTATACACTTGCAAACACATTGATATTGACTTGTCTCAGCGTGTTCATGCCCTCCTTTTTTGATTATTTATTATTTGGGGGTTGGGGGTGTCCGTGTAGTATCATATACGTGTCCTTTCCCATGCTTCGTAGATTTTCTAGTTACTTTCAACCCAATTAAAACAAAATTTTGCAGAGTTGGAGAACAAATATGTTTCATGCTTTGGCATGCTAAAACTATCTTTTATTACTTAATTTTGTGTTAACCTGTTCCACGAGGAAAAAAATCTGATTCAGAATATCTTCAGCAGATTAGTAGTACCTCATCTAAGACTTGGATTAGTCCACCATTTACTTTCTCTTTAGGTGTAGGTACTCATCCTCCCTTTGGTATTTGGTAAGTAGGTTGGTCACTTGGTTGATGTATGACCTTCTCTGGAGTTCTACAATGGCAGTGGAAGGGCAGAAACAGTCCTGATTACAGCTGTTGTTTGTAGCTCAGAAAGTATTGGAAATGTTAAGTGTAAGATTTAGTGAAAATCAAAGAGGCTAGAAAGGGGTACCTGGGTATGGTATTGAGTTGAGACTTTTGTTAGAATATTATGTTAGGTGGGAAA